>LPNX010342402.1:37043-114911 GCA_001517045.1 Pseudotsuga menziesii
TTGTCAGCCCTTCTGTTATTCGTTCGTTTCGTACTTTCTTCCGCTTTAGGCTGCCTCAATGATCTGTGAGATTTCACCTGCATACAACTTTGGCGCATTATCTATGGGCTTGAGATCTTAAGCGTTTAGAGTTTCTAATCAGAATGATAAGTCCACAAGACGCTGGCCTGACTTATCTGGGAGAGTACTTGCTTGAGCTTGGGACGGCAAAAAAATATGATCGGAGATCGGTAAGCTTGCAAATCGGACGGGGCAAGACCTCAGGGGGCCGCAACGGCGGAGGAGCATAAGAAGTGGTAAGCGACAACACGGGCGATAAAGCAATCGGACGCTGGAGAGGAATGTATCGGAGGCTAGATTGATCTGCCACCCGCAACGGCGGATGATGCGAAGGCTGAGCGACGCGGGCGGGAGAAAAAAGCAAGGAGTCGGACGTTGGGTAAAACGCAAATCGGGAGCCGACTTTATCCTTCCGGCCGCAACGGCGGGCCATTAGAAACTTAGGAGGAAGCGGTTGAAACAACGAATCGAGCGTCGGATGAAACTTCAATCGGGCGTAAAGTTTGATTGAGGAACCGCGACGGCGGGTGAGTTGAGGCTCAGCATCTTTCGAAAGAGGCCCGATCCAAAGCGAAAACCAACAGCGTAAATGATCGATTGCATCCAGAACATTTTTCCTTCGCTAAGGCAAAATTTCATGTTCTACGGGTATTAGAACAGACCACACGACCCAATCTAAACTGAACGAGGCAAACAAAATATCAGACAATCAATTTCAAGATAAAACGAACAGATATCTTCGAGGGTGCCAAGCTTTTAACAATCAATCCAAGCAACAAATGATGAGGAGGGGTCCCAGAGTTTTAAGTGAAAAATAAAAATCGGGGAGAAAGGTTGCGGCAGCAACACCTTCCTTTCATAATTATGGGATCAAGTCTAAGGATCATTATTCCTTCCAAATCAACATTTAAGACAATCCTTCCTTTCAAAATTACAATATCAATTCTAAGGATAATTAGTCCTTCCACATCAACATTTAAGACGATCATTCCTTTCAGAATTAATGGATCAAGTCTAAGGATAATTACTCCCAACATATACATCTTGGACGATCCTTCCTTTCTGAATTATAGGATTAAGTCCATCAAGATCAACATTTAAGACGATCTTTCCTTTTTGAATTACAATATCTAGTTTACGTATGATCAATCCTAACATCAACATCTTGGACAATCCTTCCTTTCGGAATTAGTGGATGAAGTCCATCAAGCTCAACATTTAAGACGATCCTTCCTTTCAGAATTATGGGATCAAGTCTAAGGATGATCAATCCTTACATTAACATCTTGGATAATCCTTTATTTCGGAATTACAGGATCAAGTCCATCAATATCAACATTTAAGATGATCCTTCCTTTCGAAATTATAGAATTAAGTCTAAGGATGATCAATCAAAACTGAGCTACCTGTTGTGATCAGAATTCAAATACTCCCCATTTCAATATAAGTCCTTACGGACAACACCAAGCTTGTCTCAAAAGTGTTCAAACTTTACACAAAATAGAGGCTTAGTCAACACATCTGAAACCTCCTCATATGTGCTCACATATTGGAGCTTTATAGCTCCTTTATACACCATGTCATGAATGTAGAAGTACTAGATTTATATGTGCTTCATCTTATCATGGAACATGAGGTTCTCTGTCATCGTCATGCAACTTTGGTTATCACATAGAATCGTGGTAGCATCCATCTCCAGATCAAATAGATCTGATAGCAACTTCTGAATCCATATGGATTCACAACTGGCAGAACAAGTTGCAATATATTTCACTTTTGCAGTGTTGAGAGAAACACTATACCACTTCCTTCTTATCCATGAGATCATGGCTGACCCCAAAATGAAACGTCCTCTTGAAGTGCTCTTTCTATCTGAGACACTTCATGCCCAATTTGAATCTGTATAACAACATAGTCTGAAGTGATGATCTCTAGTATAACTGAGACCATAGACTATCGTACCTTTTAGGTACCTCATCACATATTTTGCAGCTACCAAGTGAACATGTTTGGGTTCAACAAGATACTAACTCAAAGTGTTCACAATGAAGCATATATATGGTCGGGTATTCGTCAGATACGTCAATGAACCAATAATCTGTCTGTATAGTGTTATCCACTATTTCTGACAATGCATCAGCCAACAACTTCAAGTGTGTATCCATGGGTGTGTCCATGGATTTACATTCCAATATGTAAAAAAATTTAGGATTTCCACTGCATACTTCCCTTGGTTAAGGAATATTCCTTCTAGGTTCTTCCATACTTCAAGACCTAAAAAATAATGCATCAAGCCAAGGTATTTTATCTCAAATTCTACAATGAGCTTCTTCTTACATTTTGAGATTTTCTTCTCATTACCTGTCAGGATTAAATTATCCACATACAACAATAATATGATAGGTTCATCATCCATAACCTTGAAGTAAAGGTTAGGATTAGCCTTACTTTTGGTAAAGCCCAAGCTCATCAGAAAACTATCAATCCTTCTATACCAATCTCTTGGAGCTTGCTTCAGCCTGTATAGAGCCTTATTTAATTTACATACATGTGTTCTTATGTATTCGACTTCAAAACCTTGTGGTTGTTCTATGTACACTTCTTCTTCAATAATACCATTTAGGAAGGATTTTTTCACATCCATCTGGTGTAACTTCCATTCTGTAGTTGCTAGAGCCATGATGGTTCTGACAGAAGTGTACCTTTCTAGAGGAGAAAATTTCTCTTCATAATTAATTCCTTCCTTTTGAGAGAATCCACCGGCCACAAATCTGGCTTTGTACTTCTCAATACTTCCATCGACTGTATATTTTATCTTGTGGATTCATTTGGAAGATTTCTGGCTTGGGAACTATTTCCCATACATCATTTTTCATTATGGATTGGTATTCTTCTGTCATAGCTTCTACCCATCCTTTTTTTTGAACAACTACTTCAAAACACTTAGTTTCTTTGTCTACAAGATCACACATCAAATCCACATAACTAGGAAATGGGTTTGGCTTCTTGCTTTTCCTTGTGGAGCCTTCTAGAGAACCATACCTTTCTGCTTCTTGAATAATATCACGGGCCCAAGACGACTTTCTCTTGTGGGATATATTCATGTGGGGAGGTTCTTGGGGCTCAAACATATCACGTTCTTTCAGAATCTCATCATCAGGAGAAGGTGAAACTTCCTTCATCAATTCTGCAGCTCTGGGAGCTACAACTTCTTCGTATGTTTCTTCAAGTTGACACTTTCTCGACTTGTATATTCATCAAAGGTTGCATCCTTCATGATAAATATTTAGGATTGGTATACCTATGACTACCTTGCTCACATGTGGTAGGGATTTTATAGTTTTGTGTGAGAAAGCCATTCTATGGTTTTGTAGAATCATGGATCAAGGCTGCTTTTGAGTGGGCCTCTCAATTTATACATGCCACCTTCTAGTGACAAATACATCTTCTAGAGAACATATTCTTCAACTTCTTATTTTTCTAACTTCCTAGGAGGTTCTTCTTCTTCTTCTTCTTCTGAGTTAGCATGATGTCTTTTGTTATTCTTCCTCTTATATTCTTCTTTCTTTGTCGGACAATTTCTGGAAATGTGTCCTATCTTATCACAATGGTAACATTGATAAGTGGATAAATCTTTCTGCTTGTAATCTGCCTTTTGAAACTTCTTAGGAGGATAAGACCCCTTATGAGTTTCCTTCTTGAAATGATGGTTTCCTTTTCTTCTTCTGGTATGAGTACCAAGAGCATGGTCATCATATCTAAGTAGTGCTTCTCGGTCAGCTACTCTAGCATCTTCTTAAACACATTCTTCCCATGGAATATCAAACTTTAGGCTTTCCTTCCTTGCATATATTTTCTGGATAAAGGAGTCCCATGGACGAGTAAGACCATTGAGAGTGGTCATTACTAGTTCAATTTCATCAATCTTGTCTTCAATTGCTTCTATTTGTTCTTTGAATTGAGAGACCCTTGTGAAGTATTCATGGATAGATTCACCCTTGCTCATCTTTGTACTTTTGAGTTGCGCTCTCAAATTCATCTTCCAGTTGATGTTTCTTCCTTCATACATTCCTGATAGGGCATCAAACATCTCCTTAGGTGCATCGTTAAAGTATACTTAAGGAATCAAGTGATCCTTGATTGAATCAACTATGATCCTCTTGGCTCTAATTAGGTCTTTCTTGTACTTATCTTTTGCTTCATCTTCTTCGAGCTTCGACACAAATCCATTGATAAATTTTGCAAGATCATTCTCTTCTAGAATGATTCCTATTATGTATTTCCAAGCATAGATGTTTTCTATACCTTCCAACTTGTCATCAAGCTGAGTGGTTGGAGCCATTCTGTCTCGGAGATCATAAAATGACAAAAAAATGAAAATTTCTTAGAAATAAAAAATATACTCACCAAAATATGTGCTTGACTAAGGTGAGTATGATGGTATATTTAGTTTATGAAGAATCCAAATTCTAACCCTTGAAACTGGAATCACAAAATCATGGACTATAGTTTTTGGTTTTTTGGTTCCAAGACAAAAAAGGGCTTTACTTTCTAGAGGATATTCCCACTGGAAAAATTCGATGTTGGTGCCAAAAGATGAGCCTAGGAGGGGTGCACTTCCCTATCATTTACATTATAAATTTTCACTTTATCAGAAAATCCTAATCTCCTTGTCTGAAGAAGGAGAGAGAGATTTACCTCATGAAAGTTGTTCTATTCAGGCTAGCTCTAATATCTTGTTAAGTTTTCTATGCTGTCATATATTAAGTCCTAACTTGATTATCATTTAATACATTTTCATAATAACAACAGAAAGATGATCATTGAAAGAAACACAATCACAAGGTACCCAACAATTTATCCTGGGAAAACCCTAAAGGGAAAAACCCCACAAAACTTCCTCAATATAGATTACCAGTATGTAATAACCAAAGAACAAGGTCTCATCAAGTGAGAGACAAACCCCCAAGCATAAGAGCCAAAACACCAAAGACATTGGTCCTCCTCCTTCTCTGTCTCTCCTTATTTTTCTCTCTTATACAATGCAAGTGTGAGTGAGAGTGTACAAATGAGGGAGGGCGCCTCCCTATTTATACTAAACTTCCCAACTGACTTTTACCCTAACTGGGTTGACCTATCTAACTGGCAGGGTCGACCTACCTAGGTAAACTTCACAATAATAATTGTATTCATCTTTTTTGGGTGCTATTGACCCGACTTACAACTGAGGGTTTACCTCATGGAATTTACATGACCTTTATATCAGTAACATCTCGTAAAGGAGGAATAATAATAATGTGAAGTACAAGTATAATATTCTTTGAAGTTACAATATTTCAACAAGCCCCAGCTTGAGGGTGGATGTCTTGCTAAAAGCTTGAGCAACAATATTGTCTAAAGGAGACTGGAGTGCTCCCACAATGTTCCTCATCCACGTTCATTTCCAGAAGAGAATTTTCAGATATGCGTATTTTCTATCTTGTAATCCTTGGTTGTTATAAATTGAAATTCAAAATGATTCTAGTATGAAGACATTAAGAAATTGAAATGGTTTACTAGTAACAATTTGTGTTAAATTTTGTTTGCATTGATTTGAAATTTTGGGGGAGGACTAACCTTAACCAGAGAGGTATTTGTGAGTTTGACATCTTTATTAATTGTCATGATTATGAGTTATAAAGGATTAAGAAAGGTATTTTATGTTGTTTTGTGTGCATATTCAAGGAGTGGTGCATTGAAATGAAGAGATTGATTTGTATTAGAAAACCTAATCAAGAAGGATAACCATCTAGCCCTGGGTTCTTTGCCATCATGTTTCCTTGTCAAATTCTCAATTTAACTAACTAACTAGGAGATAAGTGTGTTATCGTCCACCTACTATGTTATTGATTTAACGCTAGTCATTTAGGATAAAATTTCCTAAAAGATGAAGGCCATGAAATAAATATGTCTCAATATAATTGATTGAAACAAAAAATAATAATGTTATTAGTAACAAATAAGTTATTAATACATCAACGAGTATAAAAATATTAAAAAAAACACCTTGACACAAAGAAATCATAAAAATATTAAGAAGTAATAACTTAACATAGAACCATGTTGACAACCAAATAATAGAAATCCTAGAATACAAGAATCAACATACCAATACCCAAAGATACATAACCAAACCAAAGTAAATACTATAACTACATTTTTGAAACATGTGAGATGAATACAACTCGAAGCCAACAAAAAAATCAAATAAATCTTATAGTATGGATTCATCCTTTTTCAATGAGACAACATCATTTGAGACAACATCATTCAAGGCTTTCTACGTCATATCAACTTGTATCTCAACCTTATCAAATATGAAAATTTACACAAAATGATTCATTATATCACGATAAAATTTGAAAGCAAGAAAAGGAGGTTAAAGAGTTAACTAACAGTTTAATGTTCCATAAATACATTCAATAAAAATAAAAAAAACTATTATAAATAAAGATAATAAAAATTAGGTAAAAAAAATGAATGTAATAGAACATGGTGTTTCATAACTTTATAACAAATATATTAATCTTTGTAATATAATTTATAAAGTATCATTGAAAGTATGAAGACATAATTTTCATTTAGCTGAAGACATAATTTTTCATTTCACAACGATTAAAAGAACCCTACATATACTTCTATGTTAAAGTCACTAGAAATAAAGAAAATATAGTCACTTAGTAAATCA
Source organism: Pseudotsuga menziesii (assembly GCA_001517045.1). Classification (NCBI taxonomy): domain Eukaryota; kingdom Viridiplantae; phylum Streptophyta; class Pinopsida; order Pinales; family Pinaceae; genus Pseudotsuga; species Pseudotsuga menziesii. The sequence goes on from LPNX010342402.1 coordinate 43,831, forward strand.
TACTAAGTAAACGCTAATTTAATATCTAATCTAGTTGTTGGGGAGGATTACAATGTCAAAATTAGACTTGGGGAGTGAAAGATGTTCATGGAAGATGTGAACAAAATCATTTTGGATCATAATAGATTTATGCGTAGAGTGTCCGAGTGGAGTTTAAAATACATATATGTTACTTCAAGAAAAAGACTTTTCCCTAAGAAAGATGATATGTTTTGTTTGCAGCCTTACTCCCGCCGATTGTTGACTCTTAGCTGGAGGGCATCCCGCCTTTTACATCGTGAGTTTAGGGTTTGCTACACAATAGTTTTTTTAAATAGCCTGAAAATCGGAACTTCTGCACCGCGTTATATATACAAATTTTAAATAACCTGAAAATTGGCAATGACGCTGCTACCACCGTTATAAATATGCAATGTTTTGCTGATATCCGTTGTAAATATGCAATGGTCTGCTGATAACTATATGTCAGATAGATCGCTGTTACTAAAGCTTTGCCATTAGCGACCGCCATTTTGGGTTGAGATATATTTTCCTCTTCTGCTCTTGTGAGTGTCTTTGCAGTAGAAATATCTTATTTATTGCTCAAATAATCGCATCATGGCTGATCCTGGTCTCCTCTCTGGCTTTACTGGCATCTGCATGAACATGGCAGTCCAGGGTATTCTTCACCACATTAATATTGCGGTCCGCTGCAAGAAAGAGCTGAACTCACTCGGAGCTCTGGTAAAGGGAATTGAGCCCATTATATGTCAGATCCAGCAATACCGCCTGGTATTGAATCAGAACAAAGGAATTCCAAATAAGGCATCAGCTGTGAATCAATGGCTTCAAAAGCTGGACGCGCTTCTCAAACAAGGATCAGCAATGGCGCAAGAGTGCACAATTCCAAGGTGTGACTTTATTTCTCGATATCAAACAAGTAGAAGAATCACCCGTCTCATTTCAGATATCAACCAACATCTTGATCCCGCTACTTTGATGGCTTGGGCAAGCGTCCTAGAGGAATTTGGGCAGAGTCATGAAAGAGTCAAACAGGAACTTGTGGAGATTAAGGAAAGTGTCCAAGCCTTGGCTTCTTCTCAAGCTGCCAGTACTTCTGCAGCCACCAGCTCCCAAACTGTAATTGCTTCAACGGGCTTCTTCATCAAGGAACCCCTCATTGTGGGACAGGAGAATGATCTCGCAAGACTCGAGGAATCGGTGATCGATGAAGCGGCTAAGTCTCCCTTCTTGCGCATTGGCGTGGTCGGCAAGGGTGGTTCTGGCAAATCACTGCTTCTCAGGACTCTTTTCAACAGCCAAAAGGTAAGGGGTCTCTTTTGCGATAGACTACTCCTTCTTTGGCTTACTGTTACGCAATCTCCATCTTTTACAAGTCTTCACAATGAGCTCTCCGCACAAATTGCGGCGCAAACAAAGGAAGATCTTGAAAAAAATATGAACCAAGAAGCTGCACATATATGGTTGCATCAGAGAATGCAAGAAATGAGATTTGTCTTGGTGTTAGATGATGTTTGGGAAGACGGTGCTCAATTGCTGGAGGAGTTGGGTCTACTCCGGCTGAACAACCCTTCGAACTCCACAGTTATTGTGAGTTCAAGGAATCGGAGGACACTGTTAGAGATGGGAATTGCAGAGAATTCCATAATACCGATCGGGGATTTGGCCGAAGATGATAGTTGGCGGTTGTTTGCTTATCACGCGTTTCCATATAATGATGGAAAAATTCCAGTGAACATCCACGATGAAACGGCCAGGCTTGTGTGTGCCAGGTGTGGAGGGCTTCCCCTTGCACTCAAAGCAGTAGGGAGAACAATGTCAGGGATTACTGATAGACATGAGTGGGAATCGGCAGTCAGGAGGCTGCCAACCGCCAACCGCCAAGACAAAGGAGCTGTATATGATCGCCTACGGTTGAGTTACGATGCATTGGGTAGCTACAATGTTAATCTGCAAATGTGTTTTCTATACTTAGCTGCCTTCTTAGAAGACGAAATCGTTACCGTCGAGTCCAAGGCGATTCCATTGTGGATGGGAGAAGGATTGCTGGCAGGGAAGAAGCTGGAAGATGATCAGTCATGTGCCCACGACCCGTTCGAGCTGGGAAGAATTTACATAAACGTTTTAGCTGATCGTTGTTTGATCGAACCCATCGAGAGAGAAGTCAGTGGGCGCGTGTTCGAGTTCAGGATGCACGACGTCCTGCGTGATTTAGCAATACAAATTGCTGAGCGCGAAGAAAACTTCTACTGCCGGGCAGGTCAGGGTTTGACAACATTAAATGAAAATGAATGTTCAGGGCGCACCAGGATTTTGCTGAACAATAACAATTTGACTTCGCTTCCCCAATCATGGAGCGCTTCACAAATTTGTTCTTTGACGGTTCGACAAAATAAGATCATAGAAATTCCAAGAAGGCTGTTTGGAGGTATGAGCTCTCTTAAGATTCTGGATCTGAATCGGACGTCCCTGGAGTTCTTGCCACGGAGTGTGGGCTGTATGAAACAGTTGGTTTATCTAAATTTAGCATATGTGCCCATAACGAGGCTTCCTCCATCTTTTACAAACCTTGTGAATCTCCAAATCCTTAATCTTAGAGGGTCTAGAATTACAAAATTACCGTGTGACATTCATAAGTTGAGGTCTCTGAAGTATTTATCCCTCCACCGCTGTTCGGATTTGCAATGTCTGCCTCGTAGTATATCAGGCCTGACATCACTGCAGTTCTTTGACATGAGTTACTGCACAAGTATGTGGACAAAAAAGGAAGGAAAACACATATACAAAAGAGTAGTCTCCCTGAAGGATTTGGAATTGGGAAAATTAGCCCAACTCAAAAGCTTACATTTATCAGACAATGGGCAAACAATTAGTGGGGGGACATTAGGGAAATTTGTTCACCTGGAAACACTGTTTTTGAACCTTGCAACGATGACAGAGTTACCCCATGACATGACTAATATGTCAAAGTTGAGAAGGCTCAGTTTAGATTGCCCGCGTCTAGTTAAACTATTGAGTAACTTTTCTGATTTTCGAAATTTGAGTTATCTTCGGATGTGGTATTGCCAAACGTTGGAAGAGCTTCCACATTTGCATAAACTCCAGAGTTTAAAACAATTGCATATAGTGGGCTGCAGAAATTTAAAGAAGTTTCCTATAGAGTTGGGCGAGAATAGTATATTTCCTTTGTTAGAAATATTTTCATTAGTTGAATTGTCTGAGTTAAAGGAATTGCCCATGCTAGAGGAGGGTGCAATGTCTTCTCTTCAAATATTAACTTTGATGAATTGTGAAAAGTTAGAGATGTCAAAAAATTATTTGAATCTCAAAACACTCAAAAAAATAAGAGTGTATGGTTGTCCTATGGTACTGGAAAATTCAGAAGAAATTAAAAAAACAAATACAAAGATAGAAGTGACAACAACTTCTATAGTAGATTTAGTAGAGTTTAAGAAACGTTTACAAGATACTAGTGTAAAAAGTTGGCTTTATGATGAATTTTGGTGTAATGAGGTTTTTCTTTTCCTCAGTCAACTCCATGAATTTTAATTAAATTTCATTAATTGTTATGTCAATAGGCATTTAGATATTATCTCAATAAGATCAACCCAAGTGTAACAAGAGTTGATCAACCCAAGTGTAACAAGTGTACAGTAAATATTCATTTAAATGCTTGAGCTCATGGTCATTGTATCTTGTTATACTTAAATGCATCTTGATTAAGATTGAAATAAGCTTCCTTTAAAGGGTGGTTAAAGACATGGTAAAAATTTGTTTTTGTTTTTTCATATCAGTTTTTATTTTTTTTGTTTATTAAATAGTATTTGTTTCGTGTTTATATTAACCCTAACATTATGGTATGAATAATGGATATAAACTTATATTTTAGTCTTTGTTTAACAACCACTTTGCTTCTGGTTGTGCTAGTATATACCCATGGATTAACTTCATAGAACTTTATAAAATTCCATCAGGGAAAAAAATTTCATCAAGTTTGATAATTTATACTTGTATCAGGAAAAAAAAAAAAATATGGTATGATATTTTATAAATATTTTACAAAATTTTATAAATTTTATGAATATCATTTTTCATTTAAATTTTGTTATTATTGTGAAAAAACACATGCTTTGAAGAATTTTATTAGAAAATGTCATTTTCCATCATTTATAATGCAATAATGGTTAATAAATAAAATTAGATTATACATAGAGAGATAATAGTTATAGGGTGTTATTTCAATTAGTCAATCCACAATAAATATTAAGAGGACCATGCAATAAATATTAAGAGGACCATGCATATAAAATTTCTTTGGCTTAATTTTTTAATATATTTAGAGATTTATTTTGGCCAAATATAAATCTTGATTAAATTTTTTTTTTAAGTGTAAAATATCAAAATATGGTTTCTAAAATTAATTCGTAAATCAATTTTGTAGATATGAGATATATGGTTTTTGAAATTTATTAGAAAATGTCATTTTCCACGATTTATAATGCAATAATGGTTAATAAATAAAATTAGGTTATACATAGAGAGATAATAGTTATAGGGTGTTATTTCAATTAGCCAATCAACAATCAATATTAAGCGCTGGAAAATTTCTTTGGCCTAATTTAAATTTATATTAAATTGTGGCTATATACTTCTTTATAACTTCTTTATTATATTTTTTATATGATGATAAAAAAGATGGTGTCAAATTTTGATATATTTTTAATACATTTAGAGATTTATTTTGGCCAAATATAAGGTGACTGCAAGCTAATGAGGGTCACTTTTGGCACGTTAGATGCAATAGAAAACTGAAAAATGAGGCATCCCTCAACTTAAATGTATTTTTTGAGATACTTACACAAAATATCTTGCTTTGAGTAAATAAGATTAAATGTAAGAAATTGAATCATGTTTCCAAATATATAAGGTATATGTATTGAAATTTTTTATAACTATGTCAAGTTTTATTTTTTCTAACAATCACTTTTTTATTTTTAGGCAAATGATAAGGGATATGTTTTTGTGGGTGCATCCTTTGAGGTCCTAAATGATGCTTTCGGGATACAAAATTTTGCAGGTATGTAGAGAACATATAGCACTAGTGCAGTGCTATATGTAGAGAACATATAGCACTAGTGCAGTGCTATTTTTATTTATTTTTATAATTATCTAAGTGATCATTCCTCGAAAATGGTACGTTTTTTGTGGGTACAACCTTTGAAGTTCTTAATGAAATAATCATGAAATGGGTTTTTAATATAATGTAGAGGTCAGTGTCTTCTAGTGCACCATATATATATTTTTTAAATGATTAAGAATTGAAAAGGTTATGGAAAAAACACTAACAACATGTTTTTTGAGTTAAGGAGTTGGGACACAATAGAAATTGAAAAAAAATAGAAAAATATAATATTTTTTAATAAAAATTACATATTTAGAATATGCGGGAAAAATGCTATTTATGTTTAAGATTTCGTCAAAAATGATTGTGTGTAGCATACTGTAATGAGTGCATAAACAACGACTTCTTCAAAAAATGGAAGAAATGCCCAATTAGCTATGGTTTATCATATACCATAGCACATGTTTGGTATTACTGAAGCAAACTCCAAACCATACACATAGGACTATTGGTGACATGTGAGCAAGTGAATTGGCATGTTTAAATTCAAATTACTTCTCCTGCCCTTGTAGAATTGGAAAACGCGTGCACGTTATAGAACTACAAAACACACACGCATTATAGAACTACAAAGCATGTGTGTGTTATAGAACCTCAAAACGTGTGCGCGTTATAGAGATACAAAATGCGCGCACATTATGTAGTTCTATAACGCGTACACATTTTGTAGAGCTAAAAATCTAGCACTATATGTAATATATCAAATGTATGGATACTAGTTTAGAGGGGGCCTGCAAGGGTCAAGGGCATAGGAGGATGTTGGAAGTTCAGGTGGGGATGGTTAATAGTTGAGAGGGGTTGGGGATGGGTCAAGGGCCTAACAAGATGTTGGAAGTTCAAGTGGGGATGATTAATAGTTGAGAGGGGGTGGGGAAGTGTCAACGTCCTAGGAGGATGTTGTAAATTGAAGTGGAGAAAGATTAATGGAATAGGAACATTATGGGTTACAAGGGTGAAAGAGAGTGGGGATTGAGAGAATTATTAGGAGGGGAAGAGGTGTTGAAGATGTATAGGGTTAGAAGCAGTACATGAGACTTGAGTGATGAAGGGGGATAAGGTGTAGGGGAGGAAGTGGGTGATGGTTTGGTGAGGGAGAGGATTGGTGAATAGAAAGGTGGATATGGAGTATTAGAGGAGGAATAGGATGTGTTGGAAGAGAGAGGCGAAGGAGGGGTAAATTGAAGAGATCAGAATGAGATTCAATAAAACAGAGAATAGGGGTCATAATGAGGTAGGGGGTTAAGGAGAAGGGATAAGTTGAAAACAGAGAGAGAGAGAGAGAGAGAGAGAGAGAGTGAGTGAATGAAGGAAAGAGATATTGAGGGAGTGATAGAAGGTGTGTGTGTGTGAGGGGTGACATGGGGGATATGCACAAGGAGAGAAAGTGGCAGGTTCACACATGTAGAGAGAGAGAGAGAGATGTGGTGTCAAAGACAAATGGTGAAGGGTTGAGAGATGAAGAAAGTGGGAGGTTTTGAAAGATAAAAACATGGAGAGGGAGGGTGAAAAGATATAGGGAGGGAGGGATACAATTTGAGAGAGAGAGAGAGAGAGAGAGAGAGAGAGAGAGAGAGAGATAATGGCACATATGGCTAGTAATTAAGGGAGAAGGGAGGGAGATATTGATAAAGGGAGGTAAATAGAAGGTGGAGAGAGAGGGAGAGTGAAAGGGAGTTTGTGAGAGAATGGGGGACACACACACACACAAAGGATATGTGGGAGAGAGGGGGATGGGTGAGCGATAGAGGGAGAGGGGAAGGGGTGATAAATAGAGAGAGAGAGTGATGGAGGGAAAGATAGTGAGGGAGGTATGGAGAAGGTGGAGAGATATTATGAGATATGGGAAGTGAGGGAGGGAACCACACACACAAAGGGAGAGAGAGAGAGATTGTGTGGGAGAGAGGGAGGGAGGGGTGAATGATATAGAGAGTGATATGGAGGGAGGGATAGTGAGGGGGGTATATAGAAGGTGGAGAGAGACTATGAGAGAGGGGGGGTGAGGGAGTGACACACACACATAGATATATAAAGAGNGGACACACACACACACACACACACACACAGAGGTGAGCGATAGAGAGAGAGGGGGAGGGGTGAGTGATAGAGAGAGAGTGGTGGAAGGAGGGATAGTGAGGGAGGCATAGTGAAGGTGGAGAGAGGTTATGGGAGAGGAAGAATGAGGGAGGGACACACACACACACACACACATAGATATATTTTGTGGGAGAGAGTGGGGAGGGAGGTGTGAGAAACAACAGGAGAGGGGGGAGCAATAGAGAGAGTGTGATGTAGGGAAGGATAGTGAGGGAGGTATAAATAAGGTGGAGAGAGGTTTTGAGAGAAGGGGAGTGAGGGGGGGAGACACACACACATATAGATAGAGATAGAGAGGAAGGTTGTGAGAGAGAGAAGGGGGAAAGACACACACACACATAGAGATAGAGATAGCGAGACATGGAAATACAAAGGTAGGGAGGGCTATTGAGTAAGGCATAGAGGGATAGTGAGTAAGGAACATGTGTATCCATAGATGCCAAAAATATTATTTAGGAAATGATTCTTGGTTTTCCTCTCTTAACCATGTTGAGGCCTTAATACCCATATCTAATACTTAAAACCTCTTAAATGAATGAGCATATTTTCTTAGAGATGAAGCATACCTTGAGCATGTCATCTTTGGTGCTTCAAGGAATTGTTCATTAACATGGGTGCCTCAAATATTCCATTATGGACTAAGGAACAAGCACATTCCCTCAATCATGTCTCATAGCTCACATACCTACTGCTCAAAACCTCCTAATTCTACTAACATCCATATTCATAGTCCAAATATATCTATGAGATGCCATGTCTAATTGTTTAAGGCGTCCTTTCTATCCCTAGATGCCTAGAAGCTTTAGTTAGGGCCTAAGGCCATAATTTCCTCCCTTGACTGTGTCCATGGCCTTGAGATGCATACCTAGTGCTCAACAAATGATGATGGAATTCTATCCCAATTAAGATTCAAATGATTCACTTTCAATGTCATATGTGATGTTTTGACACATCAATTTTGGCCCTAAATGGTTAACAACTTTCTTTAAGGCCTAAGGACCAAGTGTTTCCCCCTACCCATGTGAAGGGGCCTAATATCTATACTTAATGCTAAAAATGTTCTAATGGAACTAGTATCCCCATTTCAAGGTAAATGGAACCATGGAAGGATCTATTGAGGTTGTTCAACACATCATTCTTGGCTCTAGATGGATAGAAGCATATTCCAGGACATAAGGCCTAGGTTTTCTCCCTTATTATGTCTAAGGTCCAAGACACATACATAGTACTTAGAAACCCCTAATGGCTCCCATATCTCCATTCAAAACAAAAATATCAACATGTGAGGTCATCTATGGTGATTCAAGGTATCGTTCATGGACCTTGAGCCCTAAAAGCTGGTTTACAACCTAAAATTTAAGCTTTATGTACCAACAAGGATTAACATATAATCCTCCATATCTAATGCTAAAAAAATCCTAATCATGGCCATATCACAACTTAAAGGTTGAGGATACCCTTAAGAGATCATGTGTGTTTTTTCGAGGTGTTGTTCTTTGCTCTATATGTCTATAGGATTCCTTCAGGGCTTAAAGACTAGGTTTCCTCCCTCAACCATGTCTACAAATATGTTTCTAGTGCTAAGAGAATTCTAATGCACTGCATATTCTCTCTTAGATGAAAAATATTACATACGGAGGTGCTATGTGCAGGTTCGATGCCTTGTTCATGGACCTCAAGCCTTAAAAGCTACCTTAGGACATAATTATTGAGTTTCCTCCCTCAAGCATGTTCAAGGGACTATGATCCATACTTAGTTCTTAAAATCTCATAATGGTGTCCATATTACAACACAAAGAAAAATTATGCTCTTGGAAGGTTAGGCATGGTTGTTTGAGATGTTGTTCTTGATGATGCAAAAATATTACTATAGGTCCTAAGTCTTGATGATGAAAACTAGTGTTTTTATTCATTTCCCTAGCCATGCACTAAAACCATTTTTTGTGGTTCTCTATAACGGGTGCATGTTTTTCTTCACTAAAATGCATGCGAGTTTACTTCTCCAAAACGTGTGCGCATTTTGCTTCTCCATAACACATGCGCGCTTTTCTTCTCCACAACGGGTACGCGTTTTGTAACTATAAAACGTGTGAGCGTTTTTCCTAGCCTAACCTACGTGTCATATGACATGTCAAGATCCGAGATTAACCAGACCAAGCATTACATAACATGAGCGCGTTGTGTTTTTATGTATCATGAGCCTGTTTCCAAAAAGTAGGATTGCATCTAAAAGGTCCCTCAACTTCTTGCACACACATATAAAGTTTAATTATTATTAATTTTTTTTAGATAAAATATCAAAATATAGTTTCTAAAATTAATTTATAAATCAATTTTGTAGATATTAGATATATAGCATTTAAGATCTATTATATAACTCAATTTTGGGGAATTGACATTAATAATATTTTATTAATTTAAAATAATTTGCATAGTAAAATTTATTTTTAATTGTAAGATTAAGTATTCCAAGACAAAATATAGTTATACCAATAATAATGATACAACATGTATTTGATTAAACACATTTTCTTAAAGTTGGAATTAAATAATAATTCTAAAATTTAGTCTTTTAAAGTGAGATTAAGTTTTTTTTAAATAACTTTGAATGTGTACATTATCCATTTTTGTTATAATACCATTTTTGAAAAACACTTCTAATAAAAGTGATTTCTGTGACATATTTTCTAATAATATTATTTATATTTTCACATTAAAAGCTAAACTTATTTTGAGCTAAACTTATTTTGGTATGATTCATGAATACATAATAGTTCATACAAGGTAGTTTTGATTTCTTTGCACAAGTTATATCTTTGCAATATTTTTCACATGAGTTCATGAGTTACTGTAGTGGTATGTCGTTTTTTCTAACATTGTACCTGGCATGGTTGTAATTATGCATAACTATGTGCAATGCAAAATCTCATTGTTTGTTGTTATGATGCTATTATGATACTAGATCCATAGGTCATGGATTAGTATTTGATTTTCCACCTTCATATTCCCATTCATGTGTAGGTGGAAGGTTGTAGATTAGTATAATTTATAATAAAGGAAATTATTCAAGTGATTTCCAAATTAGCTTAGCAATATCAAACCTATATATGAGACAATTTTAATAGTTAGTCAAAATAATGTCCATCTATGTTTGAGGAAGGTGTTTACTACTTATGTTTGATGGTTTTGTTGCATGCTATTAAAAACACTATTTTAGAAAATCTATAGATAATTAAAAATATAAAGCAATGCCTACTGAACATCATGGGTAAGCCATTGATGAGTTCCATGGATATGGATTCTCGTGATATGGGTGAAAAAGGTAGAAATTGACATTGTCTATGTTTGCAATTGGCCAATTTGGCTTGGCTATAGAAAAATGTTGAATTTAGTCTTACACTTGTTTTTTCATTAAAGGATAGTAGAAGTAAAGTTCAATTTGTTGTAATGGTTTTGGTTGTTGAAGTGGCTACCATATCATGAACAATGATTCCCTCGAAAAATTATAGTAAAGACCTTAAGGAAAGGCACCTTCGAATCAAAGTCCACAACGAAATGAAACAAACACCCACACAAACACACATACACACACAACTACCAAGTATTATGTCTTATATTAAGTTCAAAAACATAAATTACCTGGAAATTTACAAGCAGAGTCAAAGGTATGTTATAGTTTCCTTGACTATTAGTAATACACAGTAAATTTCTTGTAATATGGACAACAACCCCTTTCTTCTTTGTATATATGTATTTATGGCCTTCACAACCTGGTCAAAACTTGTTTTAGAAACCCCTGGAGAATTCTAGGCAGTTCACACCCTCCTCGATTATCACCTGCAACTACTCTCTCTTTCTGCACTAAGTGGCCTTAATCAACAATCATCGTAACAACTTATTAGTTTATGCAACTACTTCCTGTAATGGTTCCATAGCTCCAAGTATGGTCATCTACATCATCACTAGTAGCCTCCCAACAACTCGGTAATATTTGGACTACCTACCTCCCAAATCATTCGTTCATCGCGATATCCTTAATTCATTCAGTGTTTTGGTATTCCATCATTTCCCTCCACGAATGATCTTGAACTCAATTTATTTGCTTCTAGTTGGTTGTTCAAATCTTCTGGACTCAACTTCCATATATCTATTCGTATAGAGGTCATCGACCTCTCCTCCAAATGACTATTGTCACCTTAAGTCGACTATCTACCCTAGGATGTGATGACCCTGCATCAGTATCCCCATGCTGAAAAGAAATTGACTGCTCTATCAATAGTCCATACTCGTATTGTGAAATCCAAGTCACCTCTTCAGTTTCCTTTTCTTCCAATCGAACTAGACAGGCTCCTTCCTTTTGGAACTTTGCAATCGACCTAAGTCTTGTTCTTCTAAAATTTTTGCAATTCGCTCTTCCTATAATCTCGGTACCTTGTTTTTCCAACCAACGGTCTGTTATTCTCCATTAGTTGGCCCTTCTTCATACTTGTATAAGTTCACACCGTTGAATTTCAACTAAATTTTCAACTTCTCTAGAAACTTCAATATATAAGCATGATCTAATGATCCTCTCAATAACCTTCTTTCCATAGTTGTGCATACACCAAATCACCTTCTACAAATGAATGCACTCATATTTTCCTATCAACCATCAACATATACACTGCATTTATTTTCTCCAATTGTCATCTCACCTTATCATGCACTTCCTACATATGTTTGACAAACAACTCAACGTCTGTTCTCTTTTGCATCCCCGTTGACAATTCTACCAAGTCATCCAATCCATGTGAACTTATTTATTGTACAATATGGAATGGAATCATCCTTGTCGACTTGTTCACATAGTCATTATATGAAAACTTTGCCTTTACTAGAACATCTTCCCACTTCTTGGGTTGGTCGGCCATCAAGCATTTCAGCAAATTTTGAAATTTTTTGTTTGCGAATCTATCTTCCCATCAGTGTGTGGATGATATGTATAACTGAATTGCAACTTCGTATTCAACTTTTTCCATGGGGTTTTCCAGAAATGACCCATCAATTTAGTGTCTATGTCCAAAGTTATGCTCTTAGGAAATCCATGGAACCTTACGATAAAACAACAGTTCTCGTGGCGTCACTTGTCTTTCAACATGGAATAAAGTGTTCCATTTTCAAGAATCTGTAGACTACCAAAAATATGTATTAGTTACCTTGTTGTGTATTCAACAGTCTCAACAAAAAATACATACTAAGGTGCTCCTACGCAATGATTGGCACTAGAAATAGTCCATATAATCTTGCATTTTCAATATTTCCCTTAGCATGCTGACATATTCTGCACTATCATACCCATTTCTGCACATCCTTCGACTGTACTAGTCAATATAATTTCTCCTTAACCAATGCTCTGGTCCTGTCAACAACAAAATCACCTTCCAATCCTCCATTATGCAGTTCCCTGATAGGATTTTCTCTGACTGATCCACAAGGAATACATAATCGATTTCCCTTAAACAAGTATCCTTCTTGGTTGAAGTAGTCCAATTATGGGGTCCTGTCAATAGTCAATGGCTCTTTCATTGCCTTCCATTCTTCTCCAAAATATTCATCGATCTCATACTCTGTCTTCACCAAATCTAATCTTGTCTCTTGAATAGTCATCATGTTCAACAATGCAATCCTTCAACTCAATGCGTCGACAACCTTATTTTTCTTTTCCAACTTATATCACAACAAAAATGTATATCTCTACAATAATTTCACCCATTTCATATGTCTTTCATTCATATTACTCTGACTATTCAGATATCTCAGAGCTAGGTGATCTGTATACAATACAAATTCTTTTGGAAACAAATAATTCTTCCATTTCTTCAATGCTTGAAAAATGGCATAAAATTCCTGGTCATAGACCAGATACTTCTATTTCAATTCATCCATGTTTTCTCTAAAGAATGTGATATGTCGGCCTTCCTACCTAAACATTGCTCCAATAGTTACTCCACTCACATTATAGTCGTATTGGAATACTTTGTCAAAGTTGGGTAGAGCTAACACTACTCTCTCTATCATTGTCTACTTCATCTTTTCAAAATCTTGTCGCTCCACTTCCATCTACTTGAACTCACCTTTTTCTTGCATGTTGTCAACAATGCACATATGCAACTAAAATCTTGAATGAACTTCCAATAAAAACTTACACTTCCATGGAAGCTTCTTACCTTGGTAGATATCGTCAGATCCAACCACTCCAATATAACCTTGACATTGTCTAGGTCCATGGAAAATCCTTGTCGTGAGATCACAAATCCCAAGTACATGTCAATTACTCTTTCATAAAGGAGCCCTTTTTCATATTTATCAACAACTTCTCCTTATGTAGTCATTGCAATACTTATTGAAGGTGCACTATATTATCTTCCTTCATCTAGCTGAAAACCAATATGCCCTCGAGGTTGAATATGGCAATATTTCCCAAGAATGGTTTCGGTATTTCATTCATCAGCCTCACGAACATACTGGGTGTGTTTTCTATTCCAAATGGAATGACTAAAACACTCATACAGTATTTCCTTCATCTTGAAGGTTGTCTTCAATACACCCCGGTTTTGACCCCGTTTGCATTAAATGTATATGATGTATACATTGTAATTAATCGTGGTGTGGAGCTAAAGGAAAAATCCCCACCATTGATTTATTGTTTTATGTCCTATGATTAAAATTGATGCCAATGGTATTTTTGTGCTAGCCAGACACATTATAATTATGGACACCATGTAGATATGCAATTTAATTAAAATACCCACAACCAGCTATGTCAATGCAACAGTAATGAGATGGGGGCATGATTCCTAAGGATAAGTGGGGGTATGTTTAACCTTTGGGGCCATTGGGGAAAACCCATGTGTCAATAAGAGAACCCATCTAAACCAACTACCTTCCCTTGTCTTATTCACCAACCCAATTAATTCCCCATGAGTTCGTCAGGTGGTTATTTCCCTTGGGGACGAATGCATGAGCAACCCTCATCTATGGAAGGACTGTCAGTCCTTTGACCACAAGCATTCCCTAAAGAGGCAGATCGCATTCAGCTGCTCACATGGGCAGAGAACGACATCCCACACTCACGCAGGAGGAAGCTTAGGCTTAGGTAGACATTGGCATTCTACATTTCCTTTTGCAACCGGGGGTTTGGTGTGTGAATTTCCTTCATGATTGGGGTCGTTCTCTTCATTGCACGTAGGTAGAGAGTTGGCCATAGGGCATTCACGTTCTGCCTTCTCCTTTCCTGATTTTTTCTGTGTGTCTGAATTCCTTCACGTTAGAAGGGGGCCGTGTTCTTCATCTTACATGGGCTGGGAGATCGTGTTGTCTTCCCCACAAATTTTGGGGTGTTGTGAGTCGTTTTGGCCACGTTAGGGCCATAAATGACTCTGGAAATCAAGTTGCTTAGTCTAATCTATTTTAACCAATTTCCCTTCCCGATCTTGACCATGGTGGTGTTTTCCCTTCAGTCCCACAGTTGTTATTGTTGTGTGTATATGGTTGTTGGTCTTTGGAGTGGAAATGGGGTCTGAGCTTTCTTGACAAAACTAGTGTGTGCAGGAGCCTCACAGACAGATCTAGAGGGATAGATTTCTCCTTACACCCCCTAAATAGCACTGGAAGAGAAGGCATAGCCTAAGGGACTATATAGCAGAGAAGGGGATGCTTCCTTGTGTTGGGCATGTAGATGTTTTAGAAGTTAGGCTAGTTTTGGTGCAGGTGTCCATAACTCTTTGGTTGAGCTCACTAGCTTAGCAGTCAGCCTTTCCAGCTCTTGTATAGCCTGATAAACCCAACTGTGTTTGCTTGGCTGAGTTTTGTGTATCCTTGGCTACATGGGAGCCTGCTAGTGTTCCCCTTGTTCCTTGTGGAAATCATGCCTAGCTCGGGGGTGGCAGTGTTACTGAGAGATTGATGAGGACACTGGCCTATGGTTGGGTGGAACGTTCCAACGACGCAGCTAGTTGCGGGACAAGCTTCTACTAAGATAAGTATCTCTGTGTTTAAATCCTTGCAACTGTGTTTTGTTTCATGACTCAAATGAACATGTTAAATGTTGTGAATCAATGAATTTGCTTTTGTTGTTTGATAATCATTTATGCATCTATGTTTGTTATTAGTTCAATGCATTTTTATATCGTGTTCATAGGGCTTATCCTGCCTGGATTAGATAGCTAGCAACTATGTTAGTTGTTTCCTCTCCTCCGAGTAGAGGGGTGGGGACGTGACAATCCTCTTCTCATATCCTGCTCTAATGGTAACCACTCTTCAAATTTACCTTGGTAAAGTAACTTTATCCACTCAAGCAGTTGATCAAGTCATACATATTTGAAAATGGAAATATGTACTTGACAATAATATTGTTGATGGAATTTGAGTTGGTGCACATCCTCCATTATCCTCCTTTGTTAGGTTCTAGTAAAACTGGTACTACCCACGAGCTCAATATTTCTTTGATCAAACCTCTGTCCAACAAATCCTGGACCTATAGGTTCATATTGGCATTCCTTGTCAGCGCCATCTTGTGTGGTTCCTTGTTTGGAAGACTTGACCCTAGAGTCAAGTCGATATGATGTGATATACTCCTCATCGGTGGTAATGCCATCATTGTCTCATAAACCAATATATCATTAAACTCCTTTAACATATCTTTAACTTCCATTGGGACATCTTGCTTTGGTAATTCCACACATACCTTTTGGAATGATGGTGAAGAAACAATAGTTCCTCTTTTCCTTCTCCAGGAATTCTTTCATGGAGCAAATAATCACTCTTTTCTCTTAGTAATTGTTTTGAATTCTTTCGTCATCCTCATTCTCCTGCAATGAAATCATATTTCGTCGCATGTCATTTTTCCATACAGTAACTATGTTGACATGCCCATCATAGATCATATTTTGATCATACTTCCATGGTTGTACCAACAACATATGGAAAGAATCCATAGGAATCACGTCACATAACACACTATGCTCTAATCATCTGATCCTGAAGTTAATTAAACATTCTATGGTCATTGTCACATGGTGTCCCTTTTATAGCCATGACACCCTGTAGGGTTTTAGGTGTGGTCGGCAGTTCAGACACAAATTTTCAATGGCCTCTATCGAGACTAGATTTTCCATTCTCCCTCCATCAACAATGGTCAGAAAACATCTATCAACCTTTTTTATTCTTGTATGGAAAATATATTTCCAGTGCACTAGATATTTCCCCTCTTATCTGGTAAGTTGGATCAATGTATTCCTATTCGTGAGGTTTTGAAATCCTTCTTCCTTTTCTTCATCCTAATTACTTTCGATGGTTGAACCCGTCTTTGCACTAGATTTGACACTAGTCCATCATCTAGTCTGCAACTATTTTTCTAAGTGCAAATTCTTCAGGAATTCATACTCATGTCTAAATTTGGGACATTTGTAACATACTATAGATGGTCTATTTATCCCTTTCCCATTAGCATATCCCTTTCAACCAAACATACCTCTACCACAAGCTTCAATACTTTCTCTTCAGTATTCTGGTATAGTCTCTTTGGTTGTAGACTCTTCTCTTTGTGAGGTGTCTTCGACGACTTCACTTTTGGCTCCTATACTCTTCCATTTGGTGGAAAAAATCCTTCCACCACTAGTAGTAATTTTCCCTATGACTGTTGTGGGTTTCCTTGCTAACTTTTATCGACCTTCAGGGATAATTGATAGGATTTTCTAACTTTCCTGTACATTGACAGACTCATCTCATTTAGAAATGTATAGTTTAAAACATTTACATCCCTCATGGCTTCTTCTTCTCCTTCATCGTTTTGTCTCAACTAGATCAATAATCTATATACTTCCTCCATGAAATCCTTCATGGTCAATTCCTTCTATCGCATGTTCTATAGCTTCCTATACATGGAGATGACATAGTTAGTAGGAAAGAACTTGTCCTTTAGCTTGGCGACCATTCTGTCCCAAGTTCTAATTTTCTTCTTACCCTTCTTCACTTTGTCGGCATGTACATTGTTCCACCACCATGAGGCAAGACCTTTTAACTTCATACAAGTATATTTCACCCTTTTGGGGTCTTCTATCTACTCCACGTCAAAGTATTTCTCCATTTATCTAACATAGTCTATCAATTATCTTAGGTTCAGACTTCCTGAGTAGGTAGACACGTCCATCTTGGACTTACCCCTCATCTCCAATAGGACTTTGAATAGTCTATCTTCTAGTTCATCTGATTCCTCTCCTTCCTCTTGAGCATTTCCTTCCTCAACCTACTCCTCACTATGGCCGAGGGATTCTAGCATATATCCTCATCATTATTCCTTTTTTATAGCTTCCAATTCATTCTTCAACTTCCTCATCATCTGGATTCATTCCTCAAAGGTTTCACAGTCAATTGTGACCCCTCTTCCTCCGCCTGATAGATTTCCAAGAACATTAATGCCTCTATGAGCCATATCCTACTCAATCGAACAACACACCCTTTTCTAATTGTTTTTGGATTATCACTTCCCTTGCAATTCTACCCAACCACAATTGGAGTTACTTTCAACTGTCCAATCACAACTAGGTCCTTCATGTAGGATAACTTCTTGGTCTACTACCAAAATTATACAAACAACCTTAAGGAAAGGCATTGTGTGATCAAAGTACACAACAAAATGCAATGAACAACCATGTAATCACATAGACACACACAACTACCAAGAATTATGGCTTATATTAAATTTAGAAACTTAAATTAGATGGAAATTTACAAGTAGTTTCAAAGCACTATAATAGTCCTCTCGACTATTAGTAATACACAATAGGTTTCTTGCACTAGGGACAACAAACCCTTTCTTATTTTGATATCTATATTTATGGCCTTCATGGCCTGGTCAAAACTTCTTCTAGAAACCCCTAGATAATTCTAAGCAGTTTTCACCCTCCTGGTTATAGCCTGCAACTAATCTCTCTTTACGTGCCAAGTAACCTTATTCAACAAATAGCATAACAACTCATTAATTTGTGAAACTACTTTTATTATTGGTGCCATGGCACCAAGTCTGGCCATCTACATCATAGTCGATGATAACCTGACAACTCGGTTGTCTTTCGACTACCTTCCTCCCAAACCATCCATCTATCGACATATCCTTAAGTCGTTCAATATTTTGTTATTTGATCAGTTTCCTCTATGACTGATATTCACCTCAATTGACCCTCTTCCATTCAGTTGTCTAACTCTTTTGGCCTTGAATTCCAAATTTGTATTCATCTAGAGGACATTTTCCTCTCCTCCAGAAGACTCTTGTTGCCTAGAGTTGACTATCTATCCTGGTTCGTGATGCCCCTGCATGAAAAAAGTAATAATCTATCTTCATAATCTAGAACAAAGAAAATATTTATGGGATCTACATATTCTATTATGATGAAGTGATTAAAGAAACAAGTTTGATTAATCTCCATGAGATGCTACAATTCTTAGAGTATGGGATGAATTTAGGGTTTGTTATATAGAGTGGTTTCCAAGATACCATATACATAGTGCAAGGATACCTTATGCATAGTGCAAGGATGCGTGTTTGATTTGACACCTTGAGATGCCCATTCATCCCAAGTAAGAAAAATTTAGGAGTGATATCCAAATTAGCTTAGAAATATGGAATCTATATATGAGACAATTGTGAAAGATAATTCATATATGTTATTTTTTGTTTCTTAGAAATGTTGGTCACTTAGGAATGGGCTAACCAATCCTTAACATGGTCGGTTTTTGGTGTCTAATCTTAAGGGTACTGAACTTGGGTCACCTTGCAAACAAAACCCACACCTTAACCAAATAATCTAGCGAGAATTGACTAATTCATATATGTTTGAAGAAGTTGTTCATTTCTTCTGATGAGTGATGATTTTGTTACATGCTATTAACATTTAAAGATATACAATTATGGGTAAGCCATTAATGAAGTTCATGGATATAATTTCCCATAATTTAAACAAATAAGTAGATTTTGATAATATCTAAGTTTGTGGTTGATCATTTGTTTTCAAGTTGAAGAATATACTCATAAATTCCCATAATTTGAATGAATAAGTAGAGGTTGATAATATCTAATTTTGTGGTTGATCAATTTTTTTTCAAGTTGACGATCTTGGGAGAGCAGATAGAGTGAGAGGCATGATGGTTAAATTGAATTACCACATATTAAGAAATTGCATTTTCCTTACTTTTTGGGATGTGATAGAGTGCCTTTAGAAACATCACCTTTTACTTCGACGAGTTAACTTCGACCAAAAATATTTGTGACGAGATTTTAGTACGACAGGGTTTTACTGTGACGGGGATTTACTACAACCAGCATAGATCCAAATCCTAGGCTCTATCAAGCGCCGAGATGGATCAAATCTCTCCAGGTGCAAACCTCTTCTTAGGTATCCATTGATTTGATTCAAACCAAAAGACACATATTTTTATTTAAGGTCCACATATAATTTTATTATTATTAATATTTAATATTATTTATGGCTGCCATATAATATTTTTTATTTTGTTAAGAATGAACATTGCATCATTTCCCCACACATGGTTTTAAAACCATATGCAAGGCCCTCCTACAATCATGGGTTGTTTAGGGGGCCTTGCACATGGTCTTAAAACCATTTACAAGGCCCTCCTAAACCATGTACAATAAAACCATGGGTTGTTTAGGAGGCCTTGCACATGGTTTAAAAACCATGTGCAAAGCCTCCTAAACCATGTACAATAAAACCATGAGTTGTTTAGAATGCCTTGCACATGGTTTTAAAACCACGTGCACATAGTTTTAAAACCATGTGCAAGGCCAACATTGTTTTGTGTTTTTTCTTGACCCACATATTTTTTTACGGATAATTAAATTTTTACTTTTTTATTGTTTTGTTAGGTAGGAAGATTACATCTCCCCCATATTACATTGTTTTTGTGGCCGGCATTTATTTGGCCTATTAGAAAATTTATTTTTTATTAATAAAAATAACTTTACTAAAGTGATATTATTTTTTATTTTGTGTTACAAAATCTCCCCCATAATATTCACTATCACTATTATTTTTTGCCAACAAGTTATAAACGTTACATCACGTTACAAGATCTCTCCCATAATATTCACTATCACTATTATTTTTTGCCAACATGTTACAAACGTTAGTAACGTTACATCACGTTACAAGATCTCCCCCATACTGGGCTGTAGAGCGCCTCTCGGTGCAACAAAGATTTACAATGACAAATTTTTTACTGCAACATGAATCGAATTTCACTTTTTGTGGAAACACTTTTTATGGACTTTTAACCAGACACACTTTTGCCTCGACAACCACCCACTTGAATTCGATGGGATTTTACCACGACACACTTTTGGTTGTGACCAACTCTCACTTCGACAAGACCATATTTAACTGGACTTTATAAAAGGGGATTTCTTTAAAAATAAATTATAATATGGAAAACACTATTTACCAACCCGTAACATGGGATAAAACTTGACACAACTATATTGCGACAAGATCACAATATCATCTAACCAAAACATTTTAGTAAGACTTGTGTCAAGCACTCTGCGGTTAAAACTCAAACTTTTACACGGTGAAATATTTGTGGGTTCTTTGTGTCGTCCGCAAAACGGTAAACGTAAACAACATTAACAAGAGTAATTCTCGAGAATATGTGTGACATAAATAAAACACACATTAAACCTTAAACTATGGAATTATATATATTTTCGTGACATAACAAAGAACTATAGCCGCAATTACAAACTTGGAAAATTACAAGGATGTTCACCTTTTACAGAGCTTCGATTCTCAACACTTTCCAAAACGCAGAAGCTTGAGCTTCTCAAACTCTTCTCAGAGTTTTTCCTTCTTCTCCTTTCCTTCTTACTATGTTCTTCTCAGTCTATTTTTTCACACTCTCTCACTCTATTTTTTTCATTCTTCTTCTTCTTCATATAGAAAATATTAAAATCTGCTTCTCTTGGAAGCAGCCAACTAGTATTAAATACTGTAATTATTTTCTACCTAAAAACTTAACTTCAAAAATACAATTCAGCTTCTTAAATATGGAGAAACTTGAACTCTCGATCTCTTCAAATAGACTGACATAATTTGTATTTCTATGGACTCTGATTGAGTCTGTTGAGATGTGAAGTGGATATGCTTGTAATTAACATTTCCAACACTCCCCCTTAATTATAAGTAGATGGAAATATTTAAAAAAAAAATTAAATTTTTTTTTCCAGAGATGAAACTTGCTCTATGCATGACAAAATTCATTGAGAAAAACTTTTCATTCCTAAGTAACTTCGTAGATACTGGAATGTATCCCTTACCAATGGTTTTGTATAGAAGTATGCTAGCTGATCTTCAGAATTGCAAAATTCTAAACAAATTTCTTTGTTGTTCACCAATTCTCTTATGAAATGATATCTTGTGTCAATGTGCTTGGTTCTCTTGTGGAACACATGATTCTTTGACAATTAAATGTCTGAACTGTTTTCATAGAAAATGGTTGTTGGTTCTTATTGGTTCTATGACAAGTCACTTAAAATTATCCACATCCAAACGGCTTGACATGCAATGCTTTTAGTTGTGACATACTCTGCTTCCACAAAAGATAAAGTTATAATGGGTTGTTTATTCAAATCCCACGACACAACATATGTACCAAAATTTAAATGCGTACCTAGATGTGATTTTCCTATCATCTTTTCTTTCTCCATTGTTGTTGTCAGTGTATCTTACAAGTTTAAATATTTCTGAGGTTGAATACATTATTCCAATGTCATTTGTGACACTTACATACCTCAAAATTCTCTTTCCTTATTGACAATGAGAGTCTTTTGGTGACTCATCAATATTGAGATCATACTTACTCCATACATGATGTATGGTCTTGTCGAATTTAAATACATAAGGCTACCAACAAGCCTTTTAAACAACATAGGATCTAGAGCTAATCTGTCATCATCCTTGCTCAATTTTAAAATTGTTATTACTGGTGTTGGGGCTACCTTGCAATTATACATATTGAATCTTTTTAAAAATGCACTAGCATAGTTCAGCTATGATATGAATATACCACTTCCAGACTATTGGACTTCAATGCCTAGAAAAAAAATTTATAATCCCCAAATCAGTCATTTCCAATTTTATTTTTGTGATTGTTCTAAAATCCTTTATGTCAAAATCACCAGTAGATATTAAATCATCAACACATAGGCATAGAAATAACATTTTACCTTGCTCATTAACTTTGGTGTACAACATCAATTCACTTTCATTTTTGTGAAATCCATTTTGGGTGAGGTAAGAATCAATGCGACTGTACCAAGATCTAGGAGATTGCTTCAAACCATAGAGTGCCTTTTTCATTTTTTATACTTTGTGCTCTTGAACTAGAAATTCATAGCCTTGTAGTTGTTCCACATATACTTCCTCCTCCATATATCCATTCAAAAATGTTGATTTAACATCCATTTGATAAACATGTCATTTGTTTTGTGCAGCAATGGCCAATATTGTTCTGACTGTATCCATGCATGCAACATGTGTAAAAGTTTCATTGAAGTCTATGTCGGGATGTTGTGTAAACCCTCTTACAACCATTATTTCCTTGTGCTTATACACATTCCCATCAACATCTTGCTTGGTCTTGTAAATCCATTTGAAACTAATTACATACTTATCTTTTGGTACATCTATAAGATCCCATGTTTGGTTCTTCTCAATGCATTCTATTTCTTCATCCATGGATTGTTCCCATACTTATTCTTCGACAACTTCCTCAAATGTTAAAAGATAATCTAGTTGATAAAATAATGCAAAAACAAAGAATGAATTTGGTGTACCAGCTTCATATATCTCATGCAGACTTTTTGTCTTTATTGGATCAGTCGATGTCAACCTTGACAAACTGCTTGATGGAGTTTGCTAACCTCTTGTTGTGCTTTCCGATGTAGCTTGAGTTGTGACTTGTGTTGACAATCCTTGGGTTGAAACATGTTGCAGTTTCCTCGGAGTCGATGGTGCTACGACATTTTGACTTAAATATACTGTTTGAACCAATTCCTCTATCATGTCATCATGCTCGACAATCGACGCAATTTTGACATTCTTCTCGATGGTTCCATCCCATGATTCATTCTTGACAAATTTAACATTGTGATTGATGATTACTTTCCTTGTGATAGGGTCATGCAACTTGTATGATTTTGTGTCTTTAGAGTAACCAAAAAAAATGCATTTATGTCCCTTCTTGTCTAATTTCCTTCTCAACTCATTTGGAACATGAGCATATGCGACACAACAAAATTTTTTTAAATGAGAAACACTATGATTCATACTTGTACATGCTTCTTGAGGGAATTTGTTCTACATGCTCTTTGTTGGACACCGGTTCATAATATATACAACAATTGCGACTGCTTCAGCCCAATATTCATTTGACAAATGTTTAGCTGCCATCATGTTGCACGCCATATCCATAATGATTATGTTATTTCTCTCTTTGACACTGTTATGCTAAGGTGTATACCTCCCAGTGAATTGGTTTTGTATGCCATGGGTTTTGCAAAAATATAGGAAGGCAATCAAGACATTTTCATTGCCTCTTTTTTTCCTTACTATTTTGATGGTGTATCCACTTTGGTTCTCCACAAGTGCTTTGAACTGTTGAAAACAACTAAATGCATCATATTTATGTTTCAAAAGTATACCCATGTTTTTCTTGTGAATTCTTTAATAAAAGTAAGAAAATAATTGCATCCTCCCATGTATGATGTCTGCATTGGGCCACAAATATCAAAGTGCATGATCTCAAGTGGCATGTGTGCTCTGTATGAGTTTCTAACTAGAAAAGGATCTTTATTTTTTTTCCAAAAATGCATCCTTCAAAAAATATCTTTGGTTTGTCGATAAATGGAAATCCTTTCACCATATTCTTTGTATGCAGTAGCTTTATCCCACCATAATTCATATGTTCAAATATGAAATGCCAGAGCCAGGACTCATCATAAACCTCTAATTGGAATGCTTCTTGAATTTTAGCACTGTCCTTTTTGTTCTTGTCGCAATGCTTGCCTGCTTCTTTGCTTTCTGCCTTGAATGCAGCTCCTGAATTTTCCTTTCCTTTCATGTCTGGAATTATCCTAAAATGAAACAAGTGATTTCTTGTCATTTGTACTTTTTTTTATCACCTGGTTGGTTGGATGCATGTCTTTAATCACATAGTGATTTTCCTGCATGTAGAGTTTGAAACCATTTTGTAGTAGTTGTCCAATGCTCATTAAAGTATCTTTCAGGCCTTCGACATAATAGACATCAAACATAGTATTTTTCTCCCCTTGTTTGGTTAGAATACCAATAGTACCTTTTCCCAAAATAGTGACTTGGATATTATTTCTAAGTGTGGAATCAGTTTGAACTGATTTATCTAGACTGGAAAGCAAATTTAAATTATCAGTCATATAATTGCTACAACTTGAATCTAAGTACCATATGTCACATGGAATTTCTTGGATAGCATTTCCTTTAATTGGGGATGCACATGCCAAAAACATTGAGCCTCTGGAATTGTTGTTGTTACTCGACTAGTTTTGACCTTTCTTTCCTTGGTCATACTATTTCTGTTGGGATTATTATTAATCCTGCCTTTGACTTCATTGTCTATTTTTCCATTTTCCTAGATTAGGAAGTCTTCATCATCCACTAGTACATAGGGGATACATCTAGGGTACATCTGCAAATTATTGCACCTAATTGCATGAGTTTAGGTGCCCCAGGGATGAATCCCTATAATTTAGGAACCCACTTTGAGTGCCACCAGAAGTATCTAGCAGGAATTTAGTTAAGTCCAATTATTCTCCAATTACCATCATTTAGATCACTCTCGGTCATTCTAGCTCTAGTTTCCATGATTCAGGGGAAGTGGGGAACATTTGCTCACCTACCCTCTTCAGTTAACTGGTCGTGAACTATTTTAGTGATATGAAGTTGCATTAGTGAGCTCTAGTGGTGATTTTCCCACACTGAGTTAGCTATGGAGTCATTCTAGGATGGTAGATTCAAATCCTATATTAGGTATTCAAATTCTTCTATATGTATTACCATTATATTACTTAATTATATATTGATTAATGGATTACGATTATTATTTAAATTGTTGGTCTAATGAGTCTTTATTCTCCCTTAATTATTGAGCAGAGTTTACTAAATTGATTCTGTCTCTTCTACAATCTTGTTCTCCATTTGAATTCTGCAAGCTTGATGATCCTATGCTTCATTGAATTTTACAATTTCTTCCTGCATTCATATGCATAATGTCCAAATTTCTTGCATTAATGACAATGAATTTTTTATTTATCAAGCTTGTGACATGTTGTATTTGATCTACTGATTCTGTGTTCATTATGGATGAGTGAGGCTTGTAGCTCATCATTGGTAAACTACGACATGTATTTGTTTTCTTCCAAGGTCACGACCAAGGATTCAAATTTTTGGGGAAGACTTTTGAGAACCTTTTCAACAACCCTTATGTCTTCTATAATTTCTCCATTATATTTTAGTTGATTTATCTAACCAATAGCTCGAGTATAGAATGAGTCCATTGAATTTGTGTCTTTCATTAACAGAGGTTCAAAATATCTTCTAAGAATACGCAACTTAGAAGTATTTACCTTGTCCAAGCCTTTATATGTGGTTTCCAATGTATCGCATTCCTCTTTAGTGGTCTTTGTTGTTTCTAGTGTGGGGAGTATGTTTTCATACATGGATTGGTGTATGTAGAACAAAGCCTTTCCATATTTCTTCCTATTTTCCCTCATTGCATCCTTCTCAGCTTGTGTGAGATTATTATATGTCGCATGATCTGTTGGCTCTATATAGCCATTTTGGACTATCTCCCATACATCTTGACCTCTGAATAAAGACTTTTTGTTAGAGACCAATACTCATAATTATTTCCTAAGAAAATTGGAGTTTGTAAAATCGACATGTGTTTCCCAGAAGTGGAAGCCATTTTTAAATATTTTTTTCCTTAGAAAAATACTTTTTCCCTTTTTAAGACAAGGTCTCTTTCCTAAACCTTGCTATGATACTAGATCTTGGGAGAGAAGTTGGGGTGAGAGGTGCGATGGTTAATTTGGTTATCACACAGTAAGAAATTTCCATTTCCTTACTTTTGAGGATGCAAAAGATTGCCTTTGGAAACCCCACCCTTTACTTCGACGAGTTAACTTCAGCCAAAACTATTTGCAACAAGATTTTAGTGCGACAGGGTTTTACTGCGACCAGGATTTACTATGATAGAGATTTACTGTGACAAAATTTTATAGTGAATGACAAGTATACGACAAAATTTTCTGTGATAGGACTCAACTTTCACTTTTATACTTTTAACCCGACACACTTTTACCTCAACAACCACCCACATGAATTCAACTGGATTTTACTGCAACACACTTTTGGTTGTGACCAACTCCTAGTCTCCCACTTCGACAAGACCATAATTAACGAGAAATTATAAAAGGGGATTTCTTTGACAAATAACTTATAATATGAAAAACAATTTTTACCAACCCATAACTTGGGATAAGAATCGACACAACTATATTGCGACAAGCTCATAATACCAGATAACCAAAATATTTTAGTAAAGCTTGTGTTGAGCACTCTGCAATTAAAACTCAAACTTTTACACCATGAAATATTTGTGGGTTCTTTGTGTATTTCACAAAATGGTAAATGTAAAAACATTCACAAAATTAATTCCGGAGAAGATTTGCACCATAAATAAAACATGCATTCAACCATAAACTATGGAATTATATATATTTTTGCGACATAACAAAGAACTACAACCACAATTACAAACTTGAAAAATTAGAAGGATGTTTCACCTTTATAGAGCTTTGGCTCTCAACACTATCCAAAACATAGAAACTTGAGCTTCTTGAACTCTTCTCAGAGTTTTTCCTTCTTCTCCTTTCCTTCTTACTTTGTTCTTCTCTGTCTCTTTTTTTCGCACTCTCTCACTCTATTTTTTTCATTCTTCTTCTTTTTCTTCATATATAAAAGAGTAAAATTTGCTTCTCTTGGAAGCTACCAACCAGTATTAAGGACTGTAATTAATTTCTACCTAAAAGCTTAACTTCAAAAATACAATTCGGCTTCTGTTCGCAAGTGGTTTTGAGAATAGTTAGCTATGCATCATCACAGATGCTGCACAAATTCAAAGATGTTGCACAAGGCAGAAGATGGAATGGAAGGAGGCTTAACTATATTTTATGTATTTCGGTCATATTTTGTAGATTTGGACCACATTATGTGGATTTTCGTTATCATTTTGTAGCTTTTGGTCCTAGTAGTTAGGAAGTTGACTTAAGTGGACCACCAATGTAAAGGCGCAACCCTATAAGTAGATCTAGGATTGTGAATGCTGATATATAGATATTTTGTGCATCTATGATCCTTGTATGAACTAAGATCCTTTGATCTGTGTATGTGAATAGAAGAACTGTTTTGAAATAATCATGTTCTGTTGTGAAGGTTAATATGACATGATGGAGATTGGACAAAAACGTTGTGTCTTTATCTATCTTTATGTTTTCCTATTTTCTGCGATTTGAATGCAATTGCAATGTGTATCTGTGAATGGTGCAATGCTTCTCTGTTATGAATGATGTTGTCATAGTAGATCTGTTTATGCTTTGATGTATCTACTGTGATCTAAGTGTGTTGATTTGGTCCACTGGATGATGATATGAATTGGTGAATCTATAATCTGAATGATTGAAACTGTTAAGTAATGTTGCATTGAGTTGACAGTAGATGCGTAGTCCTCCTTCATACTGTGAAAACTTGGTTCCAAAATTTCTCTCTCAAACATCTCGGGTGAGACTTCATATTCTCTACAGGTGTTGCTGGATGGGGTAAAACCTCTTTGGGATGGTACTCAGGGAGATCACTGTGTTTTGGGTGTGTTGCAGCTGCAACTGTTTTCCCAAATTTTCAAAATTTTGGACCCTCCTCTTAATTTTTATCTTCCCTAAAATTGTTTGAATCCATGAACTCTGTTTTTGTTTTCCCTCTACTACATGTTTGGATTGTTTTGAGGTCAACTGTTTTCATGCTTTTTGGAAAATTTCTTATGTTTGAAACTGCTTTAGGTTGTAAAATTTGAAGTTTGGTTTGAAATTGTTGTCCTTTGATTTGTGATTTCGTCCTTTGATATCGGAAGTCTATTTCTCATTTTTGTCGCTGTTTCGGAGGTGAAACAAACTTTTTCGTCCCTGCCCGGCCGAAAGTCTTTTTGAACTTAACATTTTTAGTTTGGTTGTTTGAAGTTCATTTAATAATACGTCAGAGCCATATTTCCCTACGGGGCCACTATTGCGGAAGCTGAATGATGATTTTTCTAACAGATAGCTTTGACTGTTCCAATGCTGTGATGTTATTATTTCGACTTGATTTGCATTGTCGAAGGTTGGTTGAAGTTTGAGTCGGAGGTTTTTTATCTTTATGAAGCCGTTGTTTTGGAGATGAGACAAGCTTCTTAGACCGCTGCACAACTCTAAGTTTTTCCAAACACTTAACGTTTTCATGATGTTTCTGCGCCATATCGAAAAGTGTATAACTTTGATCGAAGGTTGTAGTTTGTTTGCTTTCTGCCATTACAGCTCTCGAGCGAACTAAATGTCCGCCATGTAACTGCTCCCCTCGTCGATGTTTTGTTACAGTTTTTGCTGATATGTTTATTTGCTACGGAGCCCATAGTATTTTCTTCTTCCACCATTGCGGCTGCGTAATGCACTAACCACCTGACGTTTATGTCGTTTTGTTTACCGACAAGGAGTTTCTGCCTGATGCTTTAGTATTTAGTCTTTTTGACGCCGTTAGACTTAATGGTCTCCCAGAACTCGTTGTTCGTCTGAAGCCCGTCATCGTGGCTGTTAATTAAACTATCCTGCCGATGCTTTAGTGATTTTTCCCGCTGGTGAAGGTTTTTTCCTCCTGTTCTGTATGTGTTTTTATCCTGTTTTATGGGCGGCAGAGGTTTCATTTTCTATCATTTAAGGTCTTCAGGATGAGAGCGCAATACATGGCCTCATTTTGATGATCAATTATATTGTTAGTATGGTTTACATTTGTTGAAAAGATGCAGTCCGAATTAATGATGAATTTTTGTTTTGATTGCAGACGGGCTTAGAAGATTCTTCAGATTATTGCTACAAAGAAGACATAGTTGAAGGACAAAGCAGAAGGAAGTTGGCCGAAAAGTGATAGGCAGAGATGTTCTGAGATCAATGGGATCTTAAAAGGGACAAATAAAAGTCAAAGCGGAATCGATAGCAACAGAGGCCCGAGCTTGGAAAAGGTTCAGCAGTTACTGAGCTGGTCCCGTTATATGAAGTACTCATAAGATTAAATCCAAAATGTAACGTATTTCCTGAATCATGAGCACTCACAAACTAACAAAACTATGAGATTAAAACAGTTGGGGAAGCCGGAAGGTCACGGGGTGGGGCAACCCAAAGGTTTTGTTGTTTTTGTATAAAGATAGGAAAGTTAGAGGGAATGGGGGCTTTTTCCAGGAGAAACTTG
This sequence comes from Pseudotsuga menziesii, assembly GCA_001517045.1. Lineage (NCBI taxonomy): Eukaryota > Viridiplantae > Streptophyta > Pinopsida > Pinales > Pinaceae > Pseudotsuga > Pseudotsuga menziesii. The sequence continues at coordinate 73,744 of LPNX010342402.1, forward strand.
TGAGCCATTTGTTGTAAGAGGAACTATTTTGTTTTACAATAATAAATTACAAATTTTTCCTGTTGGAGAAGGTGTTGTGTGGAATGTTCGAATGTGATTAAATGAACAATGCTGAAGGGGAACTATTTTGTTTTCAACTGTGTTTCATTAACTGTGAGAGCGTTCTAAATTTCTGAATCTATGTTCTCAGTTGAATGTTCTTAGGTCTATTCTATGATAATTTCCACTATGAGTAATGGAGGTTTTAACGATTGATGAGCTATCTTGTCGTGTATATTCTTATTCATGTTTATGTGTTTTGATTCTAAGAACAACTATCTGTGATTTATCTTAACATGTGAACAGTATTGCATTACTCATGAATTAATATCTAGCTCCTTAGGGACAACTTAGTTAGTGTTGTTTTTCTAGTTGTGTGTGATTTAGATGTGAGAGAGTCTAAGACAAGACGTAAGAACCTGCGCATCACATTGTGACCACTCCTTGCATTCTTTATCAATCTGCATTTTAGATAGGCACTTGCATATCATACTTAAAGTCAAAAATACAAAAAATACATACGGTCAGCTGGGCTGCAACCGGTAAAACCCTTTGTTCTTGTTACTTGACCTATGGTAGCCGGACCACAAACCGGATGGATTCCCTACACCAAACAGTCATGGGCTAGTTGGGAACGTTGACTGGGGAGAATCCCTTACTGTTGTTGCCAGGAAATTTCCAGGCCTCAATAGTTTCTGGCGCTAGAAGGATGGCCGCCAATGCATGGCTGGCTGAGGAAACCCATTTTCTCGAGATTATTCCACCGGTGACAGTTCAAAAAGCAGTTTGTTTCGCAATCCAATTCTTGAAGAGAAGGGTTGAGAGCACTTGTATTCTGTCAATAACAAAATTGTTAATGATCTGAGAAGACACACTAGGGAATATGTGAAGAATATTGGAGGATTATCGATTATCCCTGACTTGCCCAGAAGAGAATATAAAAAGAAAGACCGTCCTATATTGGAAGACTCAGTGTTGGTTGGAGATTTGGAAGAACTTGTAGAAACAACCTTACAGGAAGTTGTATAGCCTTTGAATCAAGTAGGCCCAGATACCCCTTATAGTTCTCCTATTCATTCACCACCTCACTCTCCACCCAGACTCATGGCAGGCATAAATGCAAATCAGCCACCTAACCCACCAAATCCACCACCTGCTTGGAAAGCCAGATCACCTTTAAACCTAACACCTCCTTTGCATGATTTACCTCAAGATTTCGAAAAGATGTTGCCCAAGTTTGATCCAAATGAGAAGATGTTAGTAGATGACCATTTGCAAAGTTTCTATTTGGCAATAGAAGGATTAAGGGTTGGGGAATATGAGGATGTAGTTTGTATACTTTTTCCACACACCCTTAAAGGAGAAGCAGCATCGTGGTACTTTGGTTTGCCTACAAAATCTATGCCAGATTGGGATACCTTTGAAAGGATTTTTAGAAGTAAGTATGCAACCCAAAAAACTCATGCAGCTCTCATGAAAGGACTGTGCGCCTTAAAGAAATAAAGAAAAGAGAAGGTGCATAGTTTTACCCAAAGATTTGCATCTTATCTTAAGAATTTTTCTGAAACTGACAAACTCTCAGATAAAGTTCTGATTGAATATTATACCTCAGCTCTAGGACCTGAGTTGGCTATGTTTTCCAAGATGAAATCCAAACCTACGCTAGCAGATACTTATGAAGAAGAGAAGAGAGTAGAGGCTGAAAAGAAAGCATCGAAGATTATCTTGAACAGTCAGGAGAAAAAAATCTTGGGAGGAAAGCTTTGTTATTTACTAAGCCTAAAGAGGAGCAATCACCAGATTTTGAAGGAATGGAAAAGATGATCAGAAGCTCTCTAACAGAATCATAGACTTGGAAAAGGAAAAGGAATCCCAAAAGTTCTATAAGCCATATTACAAGAAAAGAGAAGATAACAATCAATCCCAACCCCCTTCGCACAGCCCTGCATCTATGAACTTAACGGAGGTAGGAATGGATAACTTTTGCACTTTCCACCAACAACCACATTCTAAAAAGAATTGTCCTCAATGGATAAATTCAATGACATTGGTCATGAATCAGTTGTTGGATTCCAAATTAACTGAAGACAATGATGATGAAGGGAAAGACAACAATAAATCAACAAAAAAATAGGAGGATGAGGCCATGGTTTTATGGGAATGTGTATCGTTGTTTGATGCTAAGGAAGAAAAGGATCTGAGACATGAGGGCATCCTGGAAACAAATGTAATGACGAGAAGCCAGGGGTTGATTAAGGAAAATAGTCTTATGCTCCCGAAGATCAAAAGACTTCAAAAGAATGTTAAGAAATTTCAAAACAACTCCTCAGCTAATAAAATTCTAGAATTTACCATCACCAGTCAAAATCCTAGACAGATCAACATGCCTACTAAGCCCAATGAAGAAAAAATAAATAATGTTAAATCGAATCTCACAGAACATAAGATGGATTATGACATTGTGGAGGATATAAAAAAGGTAAGGGCAAACATCTCATTATTTGAAATGTGCAATGTGCCGTAGCAGAAAGAAAAGCTATTGAAAGCACTTGAAGTATCAGAGGAGAGGCTGCCCACTGACAATCAACCCCAAGAAGAAGAAATTGGTGAAGCAAGTATGGGAGGTAAGCCTAAAAGAAAGAATCCACCTTTTCTCCTTACTTTTGAAATTTTCAACCACAACATGCATAACTGCCTAGTAGACTCGGGGGCATCAGTCAACGTCATGTCGCTGTCGGTCTGCAAAAAGATAAATGGACAACCTAAACCATCTACCTAGAGGGTCATTCAGTTGGATAGAACGAATGTGAAGGTAATTGGGGAAGGAGAATGTTCTCGTTCGCTTATCTTTAAATGATAAGGTGTGTCAACTCATTGATATTGTGGTGGTTGACATACTGGAAGCTTATGGAATTGTTTTGAGTAGAGATTGGTCGGAAAAGCTGAATGGATATTTTGCCTTGGACTGGTCACATATGTGGTTACCATATAAAGGAAGCCCAAATCAAATTAAAGTTTTGAGGGATCCCCACATGAAACACAATGTTATTCAGTTCGAAGAAAAAAATGAACCAGTAGATTTTGTTTTGGGAAATTACTTTATTGAGCTAGAACCAGGAAAATATCAAGCAGAAGAAGCCAGCAATACATTAGACGCTCAGCCTGATCTCCTTTAGTTTTCACAAGCTGATGAAATTGATTGTAAAATAGTAGACTTAGCTATAGATGTAGACATTAATTCTCGCATAGTAGTGGCTAGCGATTTTTGGACGCTTTTCTTTGATGGTTCTAAAACTTTAGAGGGGTTGGGAGCCAGCTGTGTCCTGATTGACCCTAAGAAAAACAAACATTTTCTTTCATGTAGGTTAGATTTTGAATGTACCAGTAACACAATTGAATATGAAGCATTAGTTCAGGGACTAATAAAAGCAATTGAATTAAAGGCAGAAAATCTGAAAGTGCTTGGAGATTCTGAAATAATTGTAAAACAAGTTCGAAATCAAATGCATTGCATTTCTCCTAATTTAAAAGCTTATCAAAATGAAGTAAGGGATTTAATTAAATGTTTTAATGCATTTAACATTGTATCAATTCCAAGACTTAAGAATGCAGCAGCTGACTTGTTGGCCACCTTAGCTGCGAGGCTTGTGCCCTCTAATAATTGGTGCTTTGTTGAATTGCTTTTCAGGGCTTCAGTGCCAGATATGTTCACCAATCTGCGAGTGTTTAATGATGACCAGCAGATTCTAGAATTCCTGACAAATGACAAGACCTTCAAAGGGGCGATTATTGACGACGAAGAACATCAAGCCGAGCTAAATTCGATAATTTTATTCCTAAAGGAGTCAGGACTTTAGAACGGATGTTCAATTTAAACGAAAAATTTAGAAGACTAGCCAATGTGAAGACTCACATCTCTACAGTTCGAGTTGATTAATTTGGGGATTGAAATTGTGCCTAAATATGTGAATTTGGTAAAGTGTTGCTCCCTAGGTGAAAGGAATAAGTTTATCAGTCTTTTCAAACAATACAAAGATGTTTTTTCCTGGACGTATGAAGATCTGAAGACATATGACACCAATATAATCCAACATGTTATCCCCATTAGAGATGGAATGAAAGCTTATCAGCAGCCTTTAAGGAAAATGCATCCAAAATTAGAACCTTTAATCCAGAATGAAGTTAAGAAACTATTGGATGCTAGAATTATCTTCAAGGTTAGACACTCAGAATGGGCCTCAAATCTGGTACCAGTAAGGAAGAAATACGGAGAAATCAGGCTATGTGTGGATTTTAGAAACTTAAATCGTGCTTCAGATTAACACAATTATCCCATCCCACCCATGGAACAGATATTGTAGATGGTTTCAGGTTCTGAATTATTCTCTTTATTGGATGGATTCTCAGGCTACAATCAAGTATTAGTAGCTGAAGAAGGTAGACTTAAAATGACATTCAGAACCAGGTGGGGAAATTTTGCTTACAGAAGGATTCCCTTTGGACTCATAAACACTGGAGTTACTTTCCAGAGGGCTATGGACATAGCTTTCCATGGTCTGATTGGGCGTAGTGCTGTAGTATACCTCGATGACATCATGATATTCTCAAACAAAAGAGAGGAACACGCATTTCATCTAAAGAAGATTTTTGAACGCTGCCGAAAATATGGTATCTCACTAAACCCCAAGAAGTGCGTGTTTTCCGTTATAGAAGGTATGTTGTTGGGTCACGTGGTTTCTAAGAAGGGGATCTCCATAGACCCAGAAAGGGTCAAATCCATCGAACAGATTCCCTTACCCCATAATAAAAAGGGCATGCAATTATTTATGGGGACAATAAATTTCGTGCGAAGGTTTGTGCCAGATTTCGCTGAAATTGTCAAGACTTTGTAGCAAATGGTAAAGAAAAGTGTACAATTCAAGTGGACTGATGTAGAGAAGAACGCATTTAGTAAAATTAAACAATTGTTGCGTATGCACCCTCCCTCAAAAGTCCAGATTTTGAGAAAGATTTTATTTTGTACACTTTCACATCTGATGATTCACTAGCAGTTGTGCTTACCCAGAAGGAAGATAAGGGAGATGAGTTCCCCATATCATTTATGAGCATCGGTTTGCAAGGGGCTGAATTGAATTACCCAAATGTGGATAAACAAGTTTATGTCGTGTTCAAAGCGGTGAAACAATTCAGGTCTTACATACTCAAAAACCGAACAAAGGTAATCGTTCCACACCTAGCTGTGAGGTCTCTTTTCGTACAAAAGAAGTTAGGAGAAAGAAGAGGCAACTGGGTAACAGCTCTACAGGAGTATGACCTCAAATTCAAGCTAGTCTCCATAGTTAAAGGGTAGGGATTGTGTAAACTAATGATTGAAAGTAAAGACAATGAAGAAAAGAGCTGGGAAAATGAAGCTGAGTTACATTTGATGGATGTATGTCCTCTTTTCACAGCTCTGGACTCCTGGTATCAAGACCTTTTGCATTACCTTCAGGCGGGATTGTTACCGAAAGATTGGAATTCTAAGCAAAGAAGAGCACTGCGTCTTAAATCAACCTCATATCAAATTGTTGAAGGAATATTATTTAGAAAGAATTATGATGGAGTTCTTCTTAGATGCTTAGAGAAATAAGATGTGAAGAAGGTAATGATAGATTTACATGATGGGCCTGCTAGAGGACATTTCTCTGGAGATACTACAGCTCATAAAATTCTTAGAGCTAGATACTATTGGCCCACACTGTTCAAAGATGCACACGCCCATGTCAGAAAGTGCGACATTTGTCAAAGGTGTGGTGGAAGACAAGTTAAAGCAGCAGGACCATTAAAGCCTGTGATGATAACAGAACCTTTTGAGCAGTGGGGGATGGATATCATTGGGGAGATAAAGCCGAATTCTTCCCTGCAACACAAGTATGTTTGGACAGCAACCGATTACTTTACTCGTTGGGTCGAAGCCATTCCATTGCATAAAGTAAAAGAAGATGCGGTCATGGACTTCTTGCAAGATCATATTATGACCAGGTTTGGAGTTCCAATTTCTCTAGTTTTCGATAATTCTACTTACTTTTCCTCGATTAGATTAACTGCATTTGCTCATGAGAAAGGAATTAAGTTGCATTACTCTTCAAATTATTATCCACAGGGAAATGGTTTGGATGAATCTACGAACAAGAATTTGATTAGGATTTTAAAAAAGATGGTGATAGAAAATCAGAGGAGTTGGCACTCAGCATTACCAAATGCTCTCTGGGCTGATAGGGTCACCCCCAAGACTTCATTAGGTGTGTCCCCGTATACCCTTGTTTATGGAAAAGAGGCCATTCTACCCCCCAATATCATGCTACCCTCTTCCATAATAGCTCAGAAATCCAGAGGATCAGATAATGAAGTTTTGGAGGTAAGGATGCATAATCTTTTGAAGGCAGAGGAATCTAGATCCAAGGCTAGAGAACGTTTTAAACAACAACAGGAGGTAGTAAAGAGATGGTTTGATAAACACAAAGCTAGAACAAAAGAATTCGAGGTGGGAGATTTGGTTCTCAAATGGGACCACCCCCATGATGAGAAAGGAAAACACACAAAATTTCAATAATTATGGGTAGGCCCCTTCCAGATTGCGGCAAAACTTCGCCCCTCAACCTATAAATTGCAAGATTTACAGGGATGGGAAGAGAACTTACCAGTAAATGGTTTAGCTCTCAAACCTTATTTTTCCTGAGTTTTGTTTTTGTTCTTTTATCTTGTACATAAATAAATTGACTTGGCTGTTTATTTTGATTTATTTTATTTCTGTTTTGTTTTAGTCTAGGTTTTGATTGATTTCAATAAAAAGAGGCAAACTTTTGGTTGCATGGAGAGCATCAGAATTCTGGATTAACTAAAATCCTTGATTATAAGACTGTGTACTATTGTTTTATCTGAAAGAATTTCTTCTACTTTAACAATTTTCCTGAATGGCTATGAACACATTGAAGTCCTACTTAATCCTTGTAAAATAACTCAGGATCAAAGGTCTGGAATACTATTTTGAGGCTCCATCCATCTCACATTTAAAAATGTCCTAGGGAACGACAGCAAAAGGCCCATGGAAAGGAAGTAGGGTAAACAATATATTATATATAAATGATCCCATGCCAAGAATTTAAAGCCAAAAGGCAGACAAGAGTAAAAAAACTCATATGAAAGCAATAGGTACCAAAACAAAGTACTGAATCATTTAAGTACAAAATTTCCAAAGTTCTACTCCGTCCGTGAGCTGAAAGTTAAATACATCTCTCACACAAAATAACACTATGGATAGAGGAGCCTGAATAAAAATTCAGAAAGAAAGCCAAGTAGGAGGACTCATGTGCAAGGACAAAAGTCCAAGAGCACAAAAAAGTGCAAAATGGCATGTGAATGAGGAACAAATGAATATTTCTGTTTACCATATGTTACTATCCTGTGGTGTCCAAGTTGGAAGCTACCTGAAGACAGAGGTAATAAATGAAACTCATCTTCCTGCCCTCAGAAGAGTTATCTTGACTTGGAAATATTGGTTTCCTTTCTCTTGAATTGGACTATCATCAATGATTAAAAGTACATATATTTTCCATTTGGGAAATCCAGACATCTAGAAGAATTCAACATGTTCATTTTATTGTTAAACAGTCTATTACATAAGGAATAAATTGTCAAGAGATCTAGGTTCACCAGGTAGTCGCCAATTGTTGCAGTTGCAATTGTTTTCCCAAATTTTTGAAATTTTGGACCCTCCTCTTAATTTTTATCTTGCCTAAAATTGTTAGAATCCATGAAATCTGTTTTTGTTTTCCCTCTACTACAAGTTTGGATTGTTTTGAGGTCAACTGTTTTCATGCTTTTCAGAAAATTGCTTATGTCTGAAACTGCTTTGGGTTGTGAAATTTGAAGTTTGGTTTGAAATTGTTGTCCTTTTATCTTTGATTTCATCCTTTGATATCTGTTATACACCTGAGTGGCACCTCTCCGTCTGAGTGCCGACATCCCTCATGTTGGCACACAAAAGGACACTTATGGATAGAGGGTTTCCCAAAACACTATAGCTTGGTTTATCATGAAATACATTCTCTCATCATCCACCTAGTTACTTTGTCATTTAACCATGTTGAGATGTATTCGCGACTTTCATATTATACAACTCGTGCATCATTCGCGAGTCTCGGTTGTTACAAGTCGCGCATCCTTGTATTTGCGGGTTGCTCTTATACTAAGCCGCGAATCACTCGCAGGTTGCTCTACTGCATACCCGCGTATATGTTTCAAACATTAAAACATAAAAACTTTCATTGATTGGAGATTAGTTAAGTCATTTAACTTAATTTCCTCAACTGCCACAACTTCCCAAACCTTCGAGAACTGCCTTATTTCACCCATATAAATACAGGCCTTGGGGAGGGTGTGGGTTACTTACACTTGGAGAGCAAATTTATGCTGGTGGAGTTTATGCAAAAGTCTTTGTAGCAGTTGAACTCAGAATCCTTTGGTTGCAGAGGAGTCCTTGTCTCAGACGCAGGGTTGTAACCTTAACTCTTTCCATTATTGATAATAAAGAGATTACTTCTTCCATATGTGTTTCATGTCTTGTGATTGGATGAATGTTTATATTTCAGTATGATATATGTTTTATCTAACCTGCTTATATGTACATGAATCATCTTGTATCTGGAAGAGTGTGTCTTAACAGGTGAAAGAGGAGCAATCCTGAAGATTCTGGAAGTGGAACAGAGAGGAAGAGAATAGCAAGGATCGAACTTCATTTAACAAGTAAGTCCTTCTAACTCTCCTATTTCCTATTCTGTACTTTAAGAGTCAATTGTCTGCAAGTAATTGAGTATGTTGGTAACCCCGACCTTCGGTTATTAGGTGTATTATTCCATACAACAGAACTGATGACTCCACTAGGGAAGCCCTAGACTGCTGTAGGTTTTTCTGTCCCTGACCAGTCTTTGCTTGGAAGTCTGTGTGTGATTTTATATCCTGGTTTTCACTTGACTCAGCCTTTGAAAGTCCTTTGATTTTTTCTTTGTTTTTGAGAAAAATTTCACACGCATTCGCGGGTTGTCTTTATAGACAGTCGCGAATACTACTGTGCATTCGCGGGTTGTCTTTCTAGACAGTCGCGAATCATTCGCAAGTTGCGCCAAGTGACAGTCGCGAATACTCCTGGAAGTTGAGATTTTGAAGTAAAGTTTGCTTGTTATTTTCTTGTTATGTTCTCTATTTCCTGAGTGGATTTTACTTATGAGTGCTGCGCAATTTGTTTGAATACCCTGGGTGATCATACTTATAGCTTTTTCGAAAGCCCTTGAGTCTCCTTTACTTGGTTTATTTACTGTTTGCTTTCTGAAGTTTTGGCCTGTTTGGGGTACTAGGTTAAAGTGTTGTGGTCCAGATCAGTGATCAGGGTCTTGGACTCTTCTTTTCCAGTCTGTCATTTGATAGTGGCTGGTTGTCACTTGTCCTTTTTTAAAGTCTGCAGTGATTCTTTATCATTGTTTGCACCCAAGCTAGGTTTCCTAGCCTTCCTTTATTGGTTGTCTGCTGCTTCAGTTTGTCTGTTTGCTTCAGTTTGTTGCTTCTTTACAGTTTATAAGTTCCAAGTTTACTCAAGTAGAGTGCATTGTAGATGCATAGTAGTTTTTTGAGCATTTTTAAATGTGAAAAGAAAACATAGTTAATCTTTTGAATTGTGATTTTTGCATAAGTAGTGTTTGTTTCATTTTAAAAATATTATCTCAAAAAATACAAAAATATAGGCTTAGTTTCTCTTATCATTGCTTTCAGTTCATCAATACATATTTTGAAAAATGAAAAGAAGTTTATTTTATAGTAGTAGTTTGCTTTGAATGCACCTTTAATTTCATTTATTTCTTGTTGAGTCAAAACACCATACAGTATATCACTTCCATTTCCTCTTGAGTAAGAAACAACCCTCTAAAATAAACGCATAAATTAAAATTTACTAGTAAGTTTTATTTTTAGGGGCCTTTCACCTACTAGCTTAGACTAGACTTGTGGGCTAGGCAGTTTAAACTTCCCACAAGTTATAAACTTAGACGTAGTGGAATTTTCGTTAGGTAAATCCTTGATTCTATCACTGTATCTGGGAAGCTCCTCTCAAACGGGAGTTAAGCACTAGGCCGCGTGGAGGCTTGGATAGAGGAGATATTCCTTCGACTCCTTGTCAAAACGTAACCTAGGACTTTTACGCATCTGGGGATTCTATCCTAGACAAAGTTTCGGGCTCAGCTACCCTGCCCATGTGTACGAGTTCGGCTGACGACTATCCCCCTAGACTGTTGGTATCGTCAAGGTAGCCTTTAGTCTCTTGTCTTTTAGGGTTCATACCTAGGTAAACCGGAAGGTTATTTCTGGTTCACCTTGAACGGGATTGGAAGGTAACCCTTGTGGAAAGTGTAGGAGGGCGGTGGGTGATTCGTCTGCTTGTGCCTAAGAACCACCTCAAGGACGCCAAGTAATCGTTCATCAGCTTTCTTCGGGAAAGAATATCTTTTACCCTGGTTTGATTGCTTGAGACTCTAGGAACTTTTTAGTGTATGCTCTGTGGTTTTGCCTGTGTTTAGTTGGCCTTAGGGTGTGATTAGTCAAATTTTTAATTCTAGAGGACCAACCTGTTAGAAGGTCAAGAAGGTTGAGAAACCTTCCTCCTATCACTACATTGGAGCCTCCACCTTTACCTCAAAGGCAGAGATTAGACATAGAGGGTTCATTTGAACCTGTAGGAATAAGTGAGGTTCTTGGTGAACCAGAACTCATTGCTAACCGATTTAATCTAGATACCGTTGAGATAGAAGAATTGCAGACTGACGAGTTTGCAAGAAATTTTAACTCCCCCTTGACTGATTTGAACGATCCTGTGATCGTGCAGGTTAGAGCATTTGATTCACCAGTGCTAGGTATCCCTGTGAGTAGAGTCATGTATTCCGTGAAAGAAAGTTCTTTTGTGTTTACCTCAACCCTTCCGGTTGAAGGGGTACTACCTCCCCCGGTTAGTGCCCCTAGATCTAGTTTGCCTTCTACACCTTTAACTCTAGCGAGCCGGGTGGTTCAACCACCGGTTCACTCCAACATAGGAGGTACTTTTGGTAACATGGTTGCTGGGATCCCCAGTATACCAGCTACCATTCCTTCTTCCTTTCGTTACACTACTCAGAGCGGTCTGGTAGGATCCTCGGCTTATGTTCAAGGATTTCCTTGGAATGGGGGGCACATTCCCCCATCCAGTCCATACGTAGGTCCATCTCCTTCATATGTAGGAGTGCAGTTTGGGAGAAACACCTCTTATGGGTAGAGCTTCCAAACCCCTATTTCTGTCCCATACACGAGCTCTCCCTTTTCGTTGTTTAGCGGAGGGATACCTGCTCCAGTCTTTCAGACCCCTGCTTCTATGGGGACGGCCCGAACCACTTACACTGCACCTCCCACCCAAAATCCTGTGGCCTACGGATGGAATCCGTTTCAAAGCAACCTTCTCACTTCACAACCGGTGTCTGGGGGCAACCCCACCTTTACCCATGGGCATTCGGGGGCAGGACCCTCTAATCCCCAAGTTGGCACATCTAGTACACCGGTTAGGCCCAAAATTCCTTTCCTAGCAACTTTAAACTTGCCAGAATTATCAAAGTTGATGAATGACCCGGTGAGGCATGACCCCTTGTGGCCACCTGTTCCCACCAGGTTGCCCTCGGATATCCTTAAATTCGAAGGTAAAACTGGTGAAGATCCTCGGGCACATGCCACCACTTTTCACTTATGGTGTTCTTCCAATTCGTTGAATGAGGACTCAATTAGATTGAGGCTATTCCAGAGGACCTTGACAGGTACGACGGCCAAATGGTATATTGAATTGCCTTCAGTTGCCTTTAGTAGTTTTTGGGATTTGGCTAGTGCTTTCCTTAGCCACTTTTAGCTTCCGGTTCGATACGATTTCGGAATGGACTTGTTGTCTACTTTTAGACAAAACAAGGCTACCCACATCTCAGATCATATCCAAGAGTGCAGGAGGCGAAAGAGCCTTATCAAAGCCACCATTCCTCCTGAGTTTCTATTAGAATGGTTCCTTAAATCATTGTTGCCATACATATCTAAGGATGTTTCCACATCAGGAGTAACGAGTGAAGAAGAAGACATACTCAGGGCCCAGCAGTTAGATTTGATTTACTCACAGTCTGGGATCTTATATGAGATCATCCTTGAGGCATCGAGGCCTTCACATGAGGCGGAGAAGCCTAAGCCTGGATCCCATGCCGATGGTGTGGTTGGGTTTGTCAACTCTCCCACCGTAGAGTCTTTAATTAAACAACTTCACCAGTTGTCCGTTCAACAGTCTACGGCGGAGGAAGCAAAGGCTTCCCTCTCTCCCCAAAATGCAAATGTATTTGCTCAAACCTCTCAGAAGGGCAATCAACAGCCCGACGGGAAGAAAAAGAAGGGTAAAAAGGGAGAGGGAAAACAAAACAAGCCAAAGCCTGCAAATAATGCTGATGGGGGCAAAAAAGAAAAGAAGAAGGTCATGTTCCCTTGTAAGTTCTTCCAAGAGGACCACCTTACTCACCTTTGTCCCCTCATGGATCAAGCCCAGAAGCTGCTCAAAGCTCAACAACCGGCTATCCTGAAGGATCCTTTTCCCCAAGGACATAATTCAGCTTTAGCTTCTACCATAGCAGGGGGCACTCAAACTGCCCCTGACCCTAACTATATCAACACGGTTCGATCCTCGACTTTGTTGCAAACCAGGAACAAAAACTATGAAAAAGAGACCGATGAGAAGGGTAAAGCTATATTTGAACCTTCCAACCCTCTCACTATAGAGAAACCTACCGAGATTATGCCAAAGATACCCAAAGGTGTCTTTAAGAAGACTTTGCATAACCCAAATGCTAGGGATGCTTCTAACTACTCTGTGGTTGAAGACTTAGCTCAAACCCCTTGTGCAATGTCAGCTTTAGAGGTGCTTCAGAGTTGTCCTGCCCAGCGGGATGCTCTCTTAGCAGCTTTAGGTAGCATGGATTCTTCGAGTCTCATGGCGAAATTCAATCTGTCTGATGTCAAAATTCGCCTGCCTTACCATGTAGCCCTATCAATAGATGTCGTCCATGGTGGTAAGACCATTGGAAGGGCAGTTGTTGATGAGGGAGCCTCTACATGTGTTATGTCCCTAGCCTGCTGGAAAGCTCTTAGATCCCCTGAGCTGGTCCCATCAAACACTTTACTTACTGCTTTCGATGGAAGATCTTTCTGTCCGCATGGTATCTTACCCGATTTCGAGCTTAAGTTAGCAGGGAAAGCAGTGTCTGTTGAAGTAGAAGTGATTGATGCTCCCTTGGACTATAATTTGCTTATGGGAAGGAATTGGACTTACAATGTCTGCTGTTGCATCGGCTGTTCTTCATGTCATGGTTTTTCCACATGAGGGCAAGTTGGTTACTATTGACCAACTTGATTTTACCCGAAAAGGCCGTTTAGAGTCTAAGGTATCCACTGTGCCATTGGTTGGTCAGGTAAAACCTACTGCACAGAGCTTGGGGGCTGGAATGTATACATCATTGATGGGCACATTCGATTTTCCAACCCTGGTTAACTACATTGGTTCTACTACTGTGGGGAAGTCCATCGCTTCGATTGTCGATAGGACTGATCCTTGGGTCCTCCCAACTCCCCATGAACCTGAAGTGCCCTTATCGGCAGTGGAGGTGGCTTATCAAGCCATCACTCAAGCCACTATTGATCCTGTTCCAGATCCTTTATTAGTCTCAGATGATCTGGAAGAGGTCTATTTGCCTACATGGGCAGAAAACTCTTCACATTCCATAGATTGCTTAGATACCGTTTTACCTTTCGATGAAGCTATTCTGGAAGCCATGAGTGGAAATGATAAGATTTGTGAGGATCTTCATCATCGATCTGTTGTGCCCTTGCTCAACAGCCTTCTAAAATCAGTATTTCATCAAACAAAATTCCATTTTGTTTAATGAAATGTTTAAATTTTAAAAGGATAGGTTTAATGAGTTTTCAGCTACTGATATGGCGGTTTCCATTAAGCTACTGATTTGTTGAAATTTAAATTTTTTGAATAAGTTTTGCAAGTTATATTGGATCAATGAAATCATTACTTCAGAGTTACGGGTTTGGATGAATGTTGACTAGGAAGGTTGACACATGAGTGTTCATGGTCTTTATGCTTGATGCTGTACATCCTAGTTGTGCATGTTCTCTTAAAACATTAGACATCGGTTTCGTTGATTTCATTGCTAAAAACATTAATGAGGTTGTGTTACCATGGTTTTCATGCAATGTTTGAGTAATGGTGATCAAGGGTTTAATCCTAGTGACTCCATCGAAGCTTAGATATGTGACTCATATCTTATATCCTAAAGTTCGTAAACCATTGTTTATTTGTATATGATGATATTCAAAGGTTCAGTTTCAAATTATATGGTTGATGATTCCTCGTCACCTTTGATGAATGGGCCAAATATATGATTGGGAACGCATTTATGATGGTTTCATTAGGAATGATTTATGACACGAGCCACACCTATTATGACACTCGTACTTACCCTGTCCTCCATGTCTAAGCTTTGGTACGTAGCCTTTGTCGTGGCTGTCTACCAGTGGAGCACCTGTTATATGTACACCCCAAGCTCTCTTGTCATTTAATTCAGGGTAGATTGTGATAACATCAGTTTTCCAGGGTTTCAACCGTCATTTATGTTTACCATTCCGAGTGTTGATGGTTCCGATCATGCTGAACCCGCAAGGGTTTCACCTGCATTCACGTATGGCTTATCCTGTGCATTATTTAGTGCTGCTGAGTGTTTATTCTAAGTGCTCATGACCTGGTATTCTGTCTTCGGCTCAGTGGTGGCATGTTTTCTGTGTGTGGTTATGCATTTGTAAACAACCAGTGATGGCCCCTGTTGTGAGAGTTGAACCCTATGAGTTGACCCTGTTGAATTCGAACCCTGGGCTTTTGCAAAAGGTTAAGGATGTCGAGTGGCTGTCATTCTTTGAGAAGTTTTCCGATTCTAACCCAGAAGTCACTAGAATTTTTGCTCTGTCCCTGGTTAACTACCAAGCAGAAGTTGGTGACTTGTGCTTTCGAGTTGATGAGAGGTCGATTGCAAGTGCAACAGGTCTGTCTCTGTCTGGGAAGAAGTGGTTCAAATATCAGAAGATGGACATAGCCGAATGGAGGCGATTGTTGAAGGATCCTAATCAGGAGGTTTTGTTTCGGACTGGGGTGGCAATTGAGTATTTTCTCAAAGAATGGCTCCCAGTGCTTGAGTTAATTCATAGATATTTGACCTGTGAGGGCCGGTTATCTTCGGCATATGTATACCATCTTCGTTTAATGGCTGTCTTTATAGGGTTTCCCATTAATTTTCCTTACTATCTTCTGCACAATTTATTTAAGATGTCAAATGCCATTAAAAAGGGACCGAAACATGTAAGCCACAGTATTTTCCACCACGGTCTTGTTCGTATGTTAATTGAGAATGAATTAATGAAATCGGGTCACTCATGGGAGCAGTTCATAGAATCAAATGGTTTCTCAGCATTTTGTCATTGTATGTTCTATAGTCCTGATGACTATAGCAAACATAGAGATTCAGGTTCGGATTCTCTGAGCAAATATACATCAAACCCTAGCCTTAAGGGTGCAGAACCCTCTCAAGCACCTCTGGGTAATCCAGTGAGCACTTCTCATATCTCCCGACAGTCCAGGCGTGTGAAGAAAATTTCCACTCTGTCACCCGTTACTCCACCAAATAGTAGTGATAAAATTGGAAATCGTCGAGGAAACTTACCCAAATCCAAGCTGGTTAGAAGGCTAACCAGGAGTATGGAAAAATCCAAGATGGCTAAAAACCCCGTGAGTCATAAGCATCCAGTCGAAACGGTTGTGATTAATGATGAGGAAACTACTGCTCCTTCACCTGTTAATGATGACGTGATTCATCGTGAGTTTGTTGCTAATATAGCTGATCAAAGTCACCCTGTGGCTGTTGAAGATATCTCTGAAAATCCTTCTCTATCTGTAGAGGTTCAGCCTGTTGAGCCTGACATTGATGTCACCCTTGATCGTGATAATCTTCCGGCAGTGGATAAGAAAGTTCAGGAAGTTCTAGTTGATTGCATGACTGGTTCTATGGTAAAAGAGAAGCCTGGTAAAACAACCTCGACTGTTCTTCGTGGAACTGGGGAAACCGTTCATCCTCTGTTAATTAGTTGTCTTCTCGACAAGGTTCGTCGAATGGAGGACAAGATGAATGAAAGAGTGGCAAGTAGGGATTTACTGAAAGCTGATAATGTGGGGTTAAAGGCAAAAGTTGATGAAAGTAGTCAGCATCTGTTACGATTGAAGAATCATAAGAACAAACTCATAAGGAGGGTTCTTAAGTTACAAGATGAGAATGAAAAGAGTGAGGAAAAGTTGCGTGAGCTCAACGCTCAGATCGCTCTAATGCAATTCAGGGCTCCTTCACCGAATCATTCTAATGGCGTCAATATTCAAGTCTTTAATGCACCAGTTAACTTATGATTATTGCTGGATCTACTTGTCTTTGAATTTTGATGATCTTGTACAGGTATTTGTTTATTGTATTTCATTTACGATTTATTATTTTAATTATTTGTGTTCATGTTTTAATTTTATTACTTGATTTTCTGCAGTTATTATGGGTACTGTTTATGTCCAGGTTGGATCGTTGTTTTTGGATTATACTCCTCATCGATTAGAACAGACCGCATAACAAGATTGCCAGGTGTCGTTTATTGCTGGAATCCTTGATTCCCATGAATCGTCTTGATGATTGTGTTTATATTGAAAAATGACACGTTGCACTTGTCATTTTTAATTAGAAATCAGTTGGGTAATTCGATCTTGTTCATCTCAGACTTTTAGTGATATTTGTTTTTGTAAACATGTATTTAAGGGGTAAAAGTTGATGGGATAAGGGTCGGTAGTTTATAGAAGGGAAAAGGACAAGACTGGGTTTGATTTTTGGGACTCTAGACAGCTATCCGTCTGCAGCCTCTATCTTGAGAACTGGTGATACTGATATATATATGTTTGCTGTTTGAACATTTTGCATATGTTTTTGGTATATGTCAGTCTTGTTATTTCCTTTTATACTTTATTATGTTTGTTAATATTCTCTGCAGAAGTTTGCAAACATACATTTATTGTGTAATTATCGATTTTCATGCTTTCAATTTTGCTAATATATCATATTATGTAATTGGCAATCGACATTGTTGCTTATATGATTTGTAATTGATTATTGTATGGCACTGGTTAATGTTTATCTTATTTAAATATTACCTAGGTGCACCCATATGGTAATACTATTGGCATTAATTGATTTCATGATTAATTCCTCTCTCGCTCCTGATCAGGATAATATATATAGTTAGGGTTATATACTGTTTATTTTCTGCTCATTATATTACTTATTCATATCAGATTCTGTCTCTAAATGAATTACATTCAGTTTATCCCTTTTGTAAATGGTTGTACAGAGTGTATATAGCAGGTTGATGTATAATATTAACTATGTTTATATTTTATCTTGTCAGCTTTTGTATCCTGTATTTATAATTCATTAATTTAAGTTGATTTAATCTGTTAGTTTAACATCCTGTAGTATATACTTAAATCAACCTTTGTAAATTATAAACATAGGTTTCACTGACAATTGGTAGCAGTAGTTTAACCATTAGACTGTTAGTATTCCAGGCCAACAGAGCCTTTAAACCTGTCGGGAACGGCTACCCCAAACAGCTTGGAACCTACCCTAAGGATCCCGGTCTGGGTCGTATCCCTCGTTGCGGGCTTCGTCAAACACGCCCGTCAACACGATCCTATTTTCTTCCAGATCTAAGCAAGATAGAAAACCAAGAGTTTAAAGTGAGACTGTCAGATGATATTGAGGTACCTATCAACCCTTTGCCTAGGGAAGGGGTGTTTGCTGAGGGGAATATGGTAAACATTTCCGCCACCATACCAATCAATATCTCTGTAAATCCAGATGTCGTGGAAAACATCTATATAGGTGCAAACTTCTCTCTGGAGGAGATTGCTATCTACACTGCGCTTTTCAAGGAATTCCACGATATCTTTGCCTGGTCATATGAGGAGATGCCAGGAATTGATCCATTTATTGTTCAACATGAAATCCAAACCTATCCTGTTCTTAAACCGGTTCGACAGAAATTGAGACCCGTGAACCCGCGTAAAGCGGCGGCTGTGAAGGCTGAAGTTGAAAATCTCTTGAAAGCTGGTTTTATATATCCCATAGCTTTGACTGAATGGGTGTCCAACCCTATTCCTACTGATAAAAAGCAAGGGAATATTCGCGTTTGGACGGACTTTAGAGATCTAAATAAAGCCTGTCCTAAGGACAACTACCCTACACCATTTATTGACCAGATCATAGATGCATGTGCAGGGAGTGAGGTTTTTTCATTTATGGATGGTTTCTCCGGCTATAATCAAATCCAAATCAAACCGGAAGACCAGCATAAAACTGCTTTTATTTTCCCTTGGGGTACATTAGCATATAGGAAAATGCCCTTTGGATTGAAAAATGCTGGGGCTACCTTTCAACGAGCCATGAACTTTGCTTTTCATGACATAAAAGCCATTGTCGAACCCTACCTTGATGATTTTCTTGCACATTCTCGCAAGAGAGTTCAGCATCCAGATCATTTACGATTAATTTTTGAACGATGCAGATATTATAAAATTCGCTTGAATCCCCACAAGTGTGTATTCTGCATCGAGTCAGGGAGATTACTCATATTCATTGTCTCTAGTAGAGGCATCCAGGTGGATCCCTTAAAAGTCGATGCCATTGTAAATCTGCCTCCTCCTCGTTCTCTTAGGAAACTTCAAATCCTGCAAGGAAAGTCTAACTTCCTTGAACGTTTTATCGTTAATTATGCCAAGATCACTAAAGGTTTCATGTGCTTGCTCAAGCAGGACACCCCATTTGTATGGGATGAAACTGCACAACTTGCGTTCGAGGCATTGAAAAAAGCTTTGCTGTCGGCTCCTTTGTTACGTCCACCATATTATTCTAGGGATTTCATATTATATCTGGCCGTGTCGGAGTCAACCATTGGGGTAGTTCTGGTTCAGGAGGACGATAAGCTCGTTGAGCATGTCATTTATTATCATAGCCATGCTTTGGCTGGACCTGAGCTTAGATACTCCCACGCCGAGAAGTTAGCCTTAGCAGCTGTTTATGCTATTCAGAGGTTACGACACTACATTTTGCTGAGGACCACTACAGTAGTGGCAGATGTAAATCCTTTCCAATATGTTTTATCCCGACGGATTGTTAATGGGGGAAAATTTAATAAATGGATAGTCATTCTTTAGGAGTTTGACCTGGATTTTCGATCTGCCAAGTCTAAAAAGTCCTTAGTTTTTGCTGAGCTTATAGCAGAATTTCCCACCGAAGAAGATGTAGTGGTTGAAGATGAATCATTCCCAGATGAACACATCTTCCTGATATCATCCTCTGATCCTTGGTATGGGGATATTCTTATATATCTCCAGACTTTGAAGTATCCTGCTGCTTACTCTAGGGAGGAACGACGTAAGTTACGCCTTCATGCCAAAAACTACCTCATTATAGGAGATACATTATATCGACGGGGGGTAGATTCTGTCTTGCGTCGCTGCCTTACTCATGAAGAAGCGGAGATTGTCCTAAATGATTCTCATAGTGGAGCATGTGGGGGTCATTTATCTGGGTTAGCAATGGCCTAGAAGATATTACGTGCCGGTTATTTCTGGCTCACGATCTTTAAAGATTGTGTGGAAGCCGTGAAGAGTTGTCATCCTTGTCAGCTTTACACCATAAATATGCGGTCGCATCCTGCTCCCTTATTTCCTGTTGTCTCAGTAGGCCCCTTCATGAAATGGGGGATTGATTATATGACCTACAACCCAGTCTCGGCTGGGGGACACAAATACATCATTGTCACTGTTGACTATTTTACGAAATGGGCAGAGGCAATGCCTACTTTCAAAGACAACGGGGAAACAACAGCTTTCTTTGTTTTCAATCAGATTATTGCAAGGTCCGGTATTCCCAAAGTGATTGTCATTGACCATGGTAGTCATTTTCAAAATAACATGATGAAGGAACTGACCACCATGCTCGAATTTAGACAAGAACATTCTTCTCCATACTATCCGCAAGCAAATGGTCAGGTCGAGGCTGTAAATAAGACTCTAAAAACTATCCTTAAACGGACGATTGATGCAGCCCGTTCTAATTGGCATATCATGTTATATCCTGCTCTTTGGGCTTATAGAACTAACGTTAAGACTGCCACAGGTTTTTCACCTTTCCAACTCGTTCACAGGGTGGAAGCAGTCACTCCGATTGAATGCGAAATCCTGTCTTTAAAGATAGCCATTCATGTGCTACCTGATACGACTGAGCTTGAAGAACGTCTATTACATTTAGAACACCTTGATGAGCAATGTAGAGATGCGTTGACTGTGAACCAGGCTCATAAAAATAGGGTTAAAACTCAATATGATAAAACGGTCAAACCTAGGGTTTTTTCTGAAGGGGATCTTGTCTTGCTTTGGGGCCAAGATAAAGAACCTATGGGGGCAGGAAAATTCAAGGCTATGTGGTTAGGACCCTATGTCGTGTTGAAGGTTTTAAGTAAAGGCACATATGAATTGATTGATTATGATGGGAATAAGCTGCCTGAGCCTAGAAATGGGCTCTACCTGAAGAAGTACTATGCTTAGGCTTAGCACTTTTTCTTGTAATTTTATTGTATGTATTTTATGTACATTAGGTTGTTAGCTTTGTTTTTTATTATCTGCTGGTTGTTGCAGATGTCTTCCGAAACGTATGTAGGTTTCGCTGATGGCGCCAGCTGTCACACTTGTAACCTAGCTTCAGCAACATGGGTTATCTATTCTCCCACAGGACAGCTTGTTGCCACGGGTGGAGCTTGTCTTGGTCCTGCTTCTAATAATGTTGCTGAGTATAGGGCTGTTATTGAGCTCCTATGGGATGCTTTGTCACGTGGCATTACCTAGCTTGAAGTCTGTTTGGATTCTCAGTTGGTAGTTTCCCAGCTCAATAGAGCTTATCAGGTACGAAATCCTATCTTGTTACGTCAGTTTATGCAAATTCGTTTAGCTCTCAAACCTTATTTTTCCTGAGTTTTGTTTTTGTTCTTTTATCTTGTACATAAATAAATTGACTTGGCTATTTATTTTGATTTATTTTATTTCTGTTTTGTTTTAGTTTAGGTTTTGATTGATTTCAATAAAAAGAGGCAAACTTTTGGTTGCATGGAGAGCATTAGAATTCTGGATTAACTAAAATCCTTGATTATAAGACTGTGTACTATTGTTTTATCTGAAAGAATTTCTTCTACTTTAACAATTTTCCTGAATGGCTATGAACACATTGAAGTCCTACTTAATCCTTGTAAAATAACTCAGGATCAAAGGTCTGGAATACTATTTTGAGGCTCCATCCATCTCACATTTAAAAATGTCCTAGGGAACGACATCAAAAGGCCCATGGAAAGGAAGCAGGGTAAACAATATATTATATATAAATGATCCCATGCCAAGAATTTAAAGCCAAAAGGCAGACAAGAGTAAAAAAACTCATATGAAAGCAATAGGTACCAAAACAAAGTACTGAATCATTTAAGTACAAAATTGCCAAAGTTCTTCTCCGTCCGTGAGCTGAAAGTTAAATACATCTCTCACACAAAAGAACACTATGGATAGAGGAGCCTGAATAAAAATTCAGAAAGAAAGCCAAGTAGGAGGACTCATGTGCAAGGACAAAAGTCCAAGAGCACAAAAAAGTGCAAAATGGCATGCGAATGAGGAACAAATGAATATTTCTGTTTACCATATGTTACTATCCTGTGGTGTCCAAGCTGGAAGCTACCCGAAGACAGAGGTAATAAATGAAACTCATCTTCCTGCCCTCAGAAGAGTTATCTTGACTTGGAAATCTTGGTTTCCTTTCTCCTGAATTGGACTATCATCAATGATTAAAAGTACATATATTTTCCATTTGGGAAATCCAGACATCTAGAAGAATTCAACATGTTCATTTTATTGTTAAACAGTCTATTACATAAGGAATAAATTGTCCAGAGATCTAGGTTCACCAGGTAGTCACCAATTGTTGCAGCTGCAACTGTTTTCCCAAATTTTTGAAATTTTGGACCCTCCTCTTAATTTTTATCTTGCCTAAAATTGTTAGAATCCATGAACTTTGTTTTTGTTTTCCCTCTACTACAAGTTTGGATTGTTTTGAGGTCAATTGTTTTCATGCTTTTCAGAAAATTGCTTATGTCTGAAACTGCTTTGGGTTGTGAAATTTAAAGTTTGGTTTGAAATTGTTGTCCTTTGAACTTTGATTTCATCCTTTGATATCAGAAGTCTATTTCTCATTTTCGCTGTTGTTTCAGAGGTGAAGAAAAAAATTTCGTCGCTGCTCGGCCGAAAGTCTTTTTGAACTTAAAATTTTTAGTTTGGTTGTTCGAAGGTCATTTAATAATGCATCGAAGCCATATTTCCCTACGGGGCCACCGTTGCGTAATCTGAACGATGATTTTTTTTACGGATAGCTTTGATTGTTCCGATGCTGTGATGTTATTATTTCGACTTGCTTTGCGCTATCGGAGGTTGGTTGAAGTTTGAGTTGGGGGTTTTTGATCTTTATGAAGCCGCTATTTTGGAGATGAGACAACCTTCTTAGACCGCTGCACAAGTCTAAGATTTTCCAAACACTTAACATTTTCATGATGTTTCTGTGCCATATCAGAAAGTTTATAACTTTGATCGAAGGCTGTAGTCTGTTTGCTTTCTGCCATTATGGCTCCCGAGCGAACTAAATGTCTGCCATGTAACTGCTCCCCTCACCGATGTTTTCTTACAATTTTCACTGATATGTTTATTTTCCGTGGAGCCCGTAGTATTTTCATCTTCCACCATTGTAGCTGTGTAATGCGCTAACCTCCTAATGTTTATGTCGTTCCGTTCACCAACAAGGAGTTTTCGCCCAATGCTTTAGTATTTAGTCTTTTTGACGCCATTCTCGTGAAACTCATTGTCCATCTGAAGCCCACCATCGTGGCTGTTAATTAAACTATCCTGCTGATGCTTTAGTGATTTTTCCCGTCGGTGAAGGTTTTTCCCGCCTGTTCTGTATGTGTTTTTACCCTGTTTTATGGGTGATGGAGGTTTCATTTTCTATCATTTAAGGTCTTCACGACGAGAGCGCAGTACATGGCCTCATTTTGATGATCAGTTTTATTGTTAGTATGGTTTACATTTGTTGAAAAGATGCAGTCCAAATTAATGATGAATTTTTGTTTTGACTGCAGATGGACTTAGAAGATTCTTTAGATTATTGCTGCAAAGAAGGCATAGCTGAAGGACAAAGCAGAAGGAAGTTGGCTGAAAAGTGATAGGCAGAGATGTTCTGAGATCAACGGGATCTTAAAAGGGACAAATAAAAGACAAAGTGGAATCAATAGCAATAGAGGCCCGGGCTTGGAAAAGGTTCAGCAGTTACTGAGCTGGTCCCGTTATATGAAGTACTCATAAGATTAAATCCGAAATGTAATGTATTTCCTGAATCATGAGCACTCACAAACTGGCAAAACTGTGAGATTAAAATGGTCTGGGAAGCTGGAAGGTCAAGGGGCAGGGAAACCCAAAGGTTTTGTTGTTTTTGTATAAGGATAGGAAAGTTAGAGGGAATGGGGGCTTTTTCTAGGAGAAACTTGTGAGCCATTTGTTGTAAGAGGAACTACTTCGTTTTACAATAATAAATTACAAATTTTGCCTGTTGGAGAAGGTGCTGTGTGGAATGTTTGAATGTGATTAAATGAACAATGTTGAAGGGGAACTATTTCATTTTCAATTGTGTTTCATTAACTGTGAGAGCCTTCTATCTTTCTAAACCTATGTTCTTAGTTGAATGTTCTCTGGTTTATTCTGTGATAATTTACACTATGAGTAATGGAGGTTTTAACGATTGATGAGCTATCTTGTAGTGTATATTCTTATTCATGTTTATGTGTTTTGATTCTAAGAACAACTATCTGTGATTTATCTTAACATGTGAACAGTATTGCATTAATCATGAATTAATATCTGGCTCCTTAGGGATAGCTTAGTTAGTGTTGTTTTTCTAGTTGTGTTTGATTTAGATGTGAGAGAGTCTAAGATGAGAGGTAAGAACCTGCACATCACATTGTGACCACTCCTTGCATTCTTTATCAATTTTCATTTTCGATAGGCACTTGCATATCATACTTAAAGTCAAAAATACAAAAAATATATACCCTGGGCCAGGCCGCAACCAGTAAAACCCTTTGTATTTGTTACTTGACCTACGGTAGCCGGACCGCAAACTGAACGGATTCCCTACACCAAATAGTCATGGGCTAGTTGGGAACGTTGACTGGGGATAATCCCTTGCTGTTGTTGTCTACAAATTTGCAGGCCTCAACAGGGTGTCGACAGAGAACGAACCCCTGTCGACGGGTTTTGTGTTAACAAATGGTTCTATTGCCGTGACCTGAACCCGAGTCTCTCAAGTGAGAGCCAAGTATCCTAACCAAATAGACTATAATGTTGAGACTTCATATGATAGGAATGAGGACATGTTGTGGCATCCCACGAGACCGGAAATTCAAGACTGGTTTGACCAGAAGGCATGAGAATTTGTTGAGAAAGAAAATCAAAACGCTAGAGTAACAACACATAAGTGGCTGGAGAGGCACCTGTGTTCTGATCTACATGAGTACTTTTTCTATGAGTTTTTGATCATCTTGTATGACTGGTTGGCACAATTAACATATCAGAAGACGAATTTCCAACGAGGTGAACCAACTGGCTAGACTCCGGAACTGATCCAGCAGTTGCAGGTGGTAGACAACAAATCAAGGGTTGTTTGAAGTTTAGCTTGACAACATCTTGGAGGGCTACATCACTGAGTTCATGGTCGACACAGTTAAATATTACAATGACGCAAAAAGGGAGTTCTTCAATGGAACAAGAGGTAGGTTTCTATTGTGTTTGCAATTGTCTATTAATATGCTCATCTGTGAAAAAGGAATGTTGAATATGAAATCCACCGAGTAGAACCCTGGTGTGTGGAGGCTGCGGGTATTGCAGAGAAGTCGAGGGTTTGATGGGATGATATGGGGTATATGGATGGAATTTACGATAGGAATATGAGGGAAGCTAAGGAAGGAAGTGGTCTTACAAGAGGAGGAGTAAGGTTTCAACAAGAGAAGAGGAAGAGGACAGGAGAGACTCCTGTTGCGACCGAGACGTGAGACCGCGAAGGAATACCATACGGGAATAAGAGACACTATAATGATGAAGGAGATGACTAGGCTACACCTGATTCCAAGGAAAAAACTACCCAGAGCAACAACATACCCACACCTCTGTGCACTACACCACACTCAAGAAGAAGCATGAGTTCAAAACCAACTTGTCTGACGTGTCAACAAAATTCTAATAGTAGCAGATCAACAATTGTAGGAAGAAGGTCAAGGATGGCAGGAGATGATGTGAAGTTACCTATATTTCATGGGAATGGGATTGACAATCCCGAGCAATACCTGTTTTTGTGTGAAGCAGTGTGGACTAACAAGCTCTGGATGATGAAATCAAAAAGGTCCAATTAGAGATGACCCTCTGATGTTGTGCAATGGATTGGTTCATGAAGTTTGTATAAGTTCTTATGGGGAATCCAATGAAGAATTTGCATGAAATTAGAAAAGGATTGATTGAAGAATTCAAAAAACTGAAATCTGAGGTGCAATATATCGCAAAACTGAAGGAGATTAAGCAATATCCAAATGCAACTGTCTGGGATTTCGATCAACGATTCAAGACGATGATGGAAAGAGTTAAATTTGAGATGAGTGATGTTCAACATAAGGAATGGTTCATCATGACATTAGTACCTCATATCCGACTGTCGTTGATGGAACAAAAGATTGCGACATAGAGCGAGGCTCTGGAAATTGCGATGAAGTTAGAAGCTTCATCTGTTGGCAAGAATGCAGTCAGTATGAACCAAATTCAAACACAACTGGTGAATCTGACACTCCAGTTTCAAGATATCAAGAAGGGAAAAGAGCATCGTGAGGAATTTTTGTGTACTCAATGTCATGCAGAGGGGAATCATAAGGATCAATGCTTGGATTTCTGAAACTACCTATTTTAGGGAGTGCCAAACCCATTAAGTTATGGAAGCATGCCATGGTTCCATATTTGCTAAGTTTATGGGCATCGACATGAATATTGTGGATATATGCAGAAGATTTTCATGAAGCCGACGAATTTATACTGCACATTTTTTCGTTCTGTTGGGAATGAAGATAAGGATTGTCACGCATATTATTTATTCCGGGACAGAACAATGGACATGTACTATGTGAAGAGAGAAGACCATCAAACGGTGTAGCAACTGCATCAACAACCATAGATGGTACAACCACCACCTCAACCGCAGTTTGCATCACAGCCACAACCACAGAAATAGTTTGTATCATAGTCACAACCGCAGATGAAGTTTGTACCACATCCACAACCGCAGATGAAGTTTGTACTGCAGCCACAACCACAACCATAATACAATCAGATGCAGGTGGCTCTGCAGTAGCCATAGTATACTCAACCGCAGCAGTATGTCTAACAGCAGCCGAATCCCCTATAGCAACAATTCAATCAACCGCAGTATCAACAACAAGGGTGATTCCGTGGAAGATTCTGAGGTGCGCTAGGTGGAGGATTTGGTCAAGGAGGAGGATGAGCTCGTGGACTAGTGCAATGTTATAATTGCAGAGTACAAAGACATTATCAGGGATATTTCCCATAATTGAAAGCACAGTTTTCTTATTGTATTGATGTTGACCACCTATTGAGAGATGTTCGCAAGTGATCATGAAGTGGTAGACAGGAAACATTCCGCAGTTGTAAAACCAGAACCAAAACTAGTTGTAGAAACAACAATAGAACTAAATTCAAAATATGAACCAAAATGCAAATCAGAATGTGAACCAACTAGTGAATCCACCACCGAACCAAAATGAAGGCCCGACAGTGATGACGATCTCAACAGAACTTAGGATGCAGGATGTTGATGTTGCTGACATTACTCACGGATGTGTGACAACAGGAGAAGACAACCTATTTCCACAAATCCAGTTTCCTGGAAAGAAGAAAGTGCAGTTTGATGTTGACCCTGAGAGAGACATATTCTTTGAAGCACATGGTGTTGATGTAATTGTAACTTCGGAATGTGTTCACTTTTATTTCCTATCTATTGTAACCCGATGTTTATTCTGGGATGTTATTATGTCATGTCATGCCCCGATGTTCTGATCGGGAAGATCTATAATGTAAACAAGTCATGTCAAGTCATTGTGGGTAACCCTCCTATTGTCTAAGGGTTAAAGTCCCCGCAGTTCTGGGGCACTAGGGTTATTAGACTCTCCTAGAGAGGTCGGCCCTAGTAGAGTTTTAGTCATGCCGAGATTAGTATAAATAGAGAGCTGGACTCTCTATTTAGAACACATCACAAACACACTCAAGTGTAGTGCATAGTTGAGGAAGGAGAAGACACTGGGGCTAGACAAGAAGAAGGTTACTGCTGTCGGGAGAGCATCTTACTGTTTTGGGGTTTTACCTTTTGTGCTGATTCTATCTCCGAGGAAGTTGTAGGGTTTTCTCCATTTCTGGTTTCCCCGAGGAAAAACACTGTGTTCATTATCTCTTGTGTTTGATTGCTGTACTTGTTGTTCTCTCAGTTTAAGATCCTAACATAATGTTAGCTTGAATGTTGAAAAACTAACATGGTATCAGAGCTAACCTAAGAAGAAGACACTGTGCAGCTGCGGGAACTAGGGCTTCCTACTTTGTGGATCTCTCTCCATAGATTTTCAGCAAAATAAGGTTGGAATAACTCTCCTCCCTAGGGCACATCTTTCTGTCGAAGCGGAATCCAATTTTGAGGTTTTTCAGTTTTGGACCCAACACTGCTGTTGGAAATTAGGGATTTTCACAGAAGAGGAATTTTTTAGTGAGCCCAAGCCTGGATTGATCTCCTCCCCAAAATCAAAGTTAGGGATCAATTTCAAAGCATTTGTTTGGATAGAACTCTGAAAAAGCAAAACCCTAATTTGCTCCTGAACCAGCTCTGCAGGATTTCAACTCAAAATTCAAATCCGACATCTTGACCTGGTAAGATATAAAATCGTTTGTATTTCCATTTGAGGTTCTCAATTAAGATGTATCATCATACCAGGCTTGATGAAAAGCTTGAGGGAGTTGATAACTTCCGAGCTTGGAAGTATAGGATCTCCCTGGTCCTGGAAGAGAATGAGTTGGACTCCTACATCCATGAGGAGGTTCCAATTCTAGAGGGAGATGAGGCTAAGGCCTTGCATAAGAAGAAGTTGGTTATGACAAAGAGAATCATTGCTGATTCTATCAAGGATCATCTCATACCATAGGTGTCCTCCCTAAAGACACCTAAAGCTATGTTTGATGCCCTAACCAAATTGTTTGAAGGGAAGAGCATAAACTGGAAGATGACTCTGAGAAACCAAATGAATAATGTAAATATTCAGAATGTAGGAACAATCCAGTCTTACTTCACAAGAGTTTCTCAAATCAAGGAACAACTAGAAGCAGTAGATGAAGAAGTGGAAAATGCAGAGATTGTGATGACTACCTTGAATGGTCTCCCTAGATCATGGGACTCTTTTATTCAAGGGATCTGTGCTAGAATGAAATTAGTCAAGTTCAACAGACCATGGGAAGAGTGCTCTCAAGAAGAAGCTCAGATAGCAGATCGAGAAGAAAAGATGGTAAGTGAAGACCAAGCTCTCACGGTACACTCCAAGTCAACCAAAAGAAGATCTCATCACTCCAGAGGTAAGCAGTCTCACAAAGATAACACTAGAAAAGATTTGTCTAGGATCATATGTTATACATGTGATGAAGCAATACATTATGCAAGAAATTGTCCTAATAAATAGAATAAGAAAAGGATAAACAAAAGAATACATCATGCTCATGCTGCAGAGGATGATGAACCATCCAAGAAAAGAACCAGATATGAAAGTGAAGATTCTTCAAGCGAGGATGAATATGTTTTGACTTCCGCTCTCACAGGAAACATTACTCATGGAAGAAATGATTGGCTCATAGACAGCGGGGCTTCCAAACATATGACAGGATTCAATGAATCCTTTGTGAGACTGTCAGAACATGAATCACCTCACAAGGTGAAGCTAGGAGATGACTACCAATATCCAATAAAAGGTAGTGGGGAATCTTCCTATAAGCTAGATTCTAGAAAGTCTCTGACAATGAAGGAAGTATTGTTTGTGCCAGGACTCAAGAAGAATCTCCTCTCCATATCTGCATTAGATTCAAAAGGAATGTGGGTTGCATTCATATATGGTCAAGTCATCTTGTGGCCAAAAGGAAAGACTATTGATGATGCGGTGGTGATTGGAGAACAAGAAGGAGGATTGTAAAAATTAAAGGGCCATCCAGAACAAGCCCTAGTCCATGACATAGTAGAGCCAAGTGAACTTTGGCATAGAAGGATTGCACATGTGCATTACAGAGCACTACCTATTGAAAGCAAAGTTGTTGAAGGTCTTCTAGAAATCCAAGCAAAACATGATGGGGTCTACAAAGGATGTGCGAAAGGAAAGAATACAAAGAAGACATTTCCAAGCAGCGAAAGCAAAGAAAAAGGAATCTTGGAAATCATCCACTCCGATGTATGCGGTCCTATGTCTTCAAACTCACTAAGCGGGTATGCATATTATGTTTCTTTTATTGATGAATTTTCTAGGAAGACATGGGTTTACTTCATGAAGAACAAAGACGAAGTATTCAGTAAGTTCAAGGAATTCAAAGCCTTGATCGAGAACCACACTGAAAAGAAGATCAAGACCTTTCGATCAAATAATGGCGGAGAATTCACTTCAAATGAATTCAAAGATCTATGAAAAGAATCAGGGATTAAGAGGGAGTTGTACACTCCTTATAATCCACAACAGAATGGGATTGCAGAAAGGAAGAATAGAACTATCATGGAAGCTGGAAGAGCAATGCTTCATGATCAAGACCTTCCTATGCATCTTTGGGCAAAAGCTGCTAGAATAGTGGTGTATGTACAGAACTGTACTCCACAGAGAGTACTCAAGAACAAAACTCCTGAAGAAGTCTTCTCCTTCAAGAAACCAAAAGTCAACCATCTTAGAATATTCGGCTGTCCTGTGTACATACACATTCCAAAAGAGAAGAGAACATAATTAGATCCTTCAGGAAAGAAGGGTATATTTGTGGGATACTCTGAAAGTTTGAAGGCTTATAGAATATATTTCCCAGGATACAAGAAGATTGACATCAATAGGGATGTGACATTTGATGAAGACACAGCTTACAACAAATCCAGAAAGAGACCTGCTAAAGAACCTGAAGAAGAAGAAGCACCCAGAGTTCATGATACAACCATGAACGAAGAAACTCAAGAATAAGATTGAGAATTTGAAGAACCACAAAGACCTGTAGATCCACCTCTGGAGAAGAATCCTCATAAGAGGAAACCTGCTTGGGTATAGGAACTTATCCAAGGTGCGTGTCATGAACCCATATTTTGGGACATCAAAAGTGTTGACCATGATGAAATTCCTAGGGGCCCAAATTGACATTAATTATTATTCCTAGGAAAAATATTGCTAATAATTGTTCTAAGGCATGTATTTAATTTTATTTCAGCAATTTTATTTATTATGCACAATAATGATGTGGAATTAAGGCTGCCCTGTCAAAAGGACGCATTGGGGAAAGCTAGTAAACTTGCTTTGGATGGAAAAATGGAAACAATGCAAAAGAAGGAAACCATTATTCATTTTTGTTAATGTATTTTTGTAGTTGATTGAAGCTTAAGCTTCATTTCTGAGTGGTGATCCTCAGTCTCTTGGGTGATGTGCCCCAAGTCCCCTGTTCTCTTTCTCCCCTCTTCTTCCCTTCTCATTGTAGGTTATATTGGAGATATGGATCAAATATCATCCATTAATGGAGTGATATTGAAGGTTCTAAAGCCACTTCCATTTTAGTGCAGCACATTAGAGTGATTGGGACACTCCATTCGAATATTAGAGCTATCTTCAAGATTTCCTCCTTTTATGAGAGATTGATGATATGAAGTGATGAAGAGAGATAGATGGATATCTACCATTAATTGAGGTTATTATCAGTCCCTAATATTATTCTCCTAATAGTTCCAAAGTTTTGGTAATGTTCTAATAGTTTTCCATTACAATGTCTACCTCGAATTCTAGTTTTCTATCCTTGTAATGAAGACTAAATTAATGAGTAAAGATATGAAACTACCATGAGATTTAATTCAGTTATTAATTCTATGAAATAATGTATTCTTACCTTTCTACAATTATTACAGAGTTTTGAATATATTTGATTTACTTTGGAGAAGCATTTCCACACCCTAGCTAGAAATGCATTGAAAAATGACTAGTTTTAGATTTCGAATGAGTTGAAGGACTTAAACCTTTCTGATTTTATTTATTTTACTTCTGAGCATTCATTAACTTCACATTGAACACCTTCCATGTCTGAATATGAGTTTTATTAACCTTCTCCATATGTTTGGAAGACCCGGAACCCGAGCCTAGAGTGCAGTCCAAGGGACTAGTTTCCTAAAATTCCCAAATCTATTATTTACCTACATAAACCTTTATATACTGTAATATAAATTTATATTAGAGCCATAATCAATTTACCCAAGCCCCTGGTTGAAAACGGCTGAACTACTCTTCCTAGTTTCACGATTTGGCTGCCCAGAAGCGTGGAAGTAGGTTTTCGCATAGCGGATTCTGAAACCTAAATGGCATCAGATCTAAATGTGCTAGGGAAGAGGAAATTCTAATTATATGTCTAAAACATCTTTGGTTGCTTCCTATTTCTCACTCCTCTTGCCTACAAAATTTCCTAGAAAAAACCCCTGACTTTCCCTGTCCGAAGAGGCTCTGAGTGGTTTGATTCAAAGTTCAGAAATTGTAATTTAAATTACAGAATTAGATAGTGTTCAAGTATACACACCATAATTGGGACATCACAGTGGTATCAGAGCAATTTCCTCCACTCCCGTGGAAAGAAGGCTCTCCGTTGACTAATTTTGCAAATGAACAATTAAAGTTGCAACCATGAGGGTTGTGCCAGTAGTTGAAGATGATGACTTTGATCATTTTGTTGAAGAAGAAAAGGTGATATATGTTAATTATGGGTTCAAAATTTCAAGAGACAAGGATGGTTACTTTTATGACCATATGGAGTATGAAGAAATAAATTTGGAACTACCCATGGCTAATCCTAAGAAGGATTTAGCAAAGATGATAGATGCAGCTGAGAACTTGCCCCACCACTAAAAAGAGTATCTTTCCTTGGGGGAAGTGATTTGTAAATCCATTCCTTTCAAATATTATTTTTATTGCAGATTTGGATTTGAGCCTAAGAATGTAGATGATTACTCTTTCAATGGAAATATATCAAATCCATCAACATGCTCAAGCATTCTGAGATTCTTTGGATTTTCTTCAAGAAGATTATCTACAGATAATTATCATAGTATGATTCAAGAAGGAGAAACCTCAAGTTGTTTGAAAGAATATGCTCCAGAAGATCTTGCTTGTTTCCCATTACTCCAAGAAGAGAATGAAGAGGAATGCACTTCAAGTTTCTTGGTGGGTGATCTCCAGATCACTGCTCAAGGTTTTGGCTCATGTATGGGTGGTGAGACATCTTTTGGATCAGATCCAAAGGTATACATATCAGATATACAGTCACCTCCTGAGCCATAGAATGCAGAAGAAAACATGGCCACACCGCTCAGGTGTGAACCAAAATATTTGGTGGAGGAGCAGGCCACTAAAGCATATGTACAAAAAGAGGATAAGGTGAATAAAATGAATGATAAAAGTTCTGATTTTTGCAACAGCCATGTACACCTGCAACCATCTGATCCATGGGAGGATGGAAAGACTTCACATCATGGAAGTGAGTGTGCAGAAAATTCAAAGGCTGACCTGTATGTTGAGGATGAGTTTTATGTGGTGGATTCATGCTACAAGAAAAATGGTCATATATGTCAGCTATTAGAAGAAGAAATATTGGTTTAGGATATTCTTGGTGAGACACATCATTTGAGTGGATCACTAAAGGAGGACAGAAAGAAACTTAGGGCAGCCATGAAAAACATTGTTGACATCAATGCCTTGGTGGCATGATGTTGTTGGAAAGCCTCTAGTGGAGACATGGAAGGAGAATCCTTTCTAGAGGAGTGCATAGCACTGAAAGAAGGAATGGCCAAGATGAAGGAGAGCTATATGAACTTAATATCTGATAGAGAACATCTCCTCATGGTGGCTGAAATGTACCATTGTGCATTCGAGAGGGAAGCACAAGAGTCTGAAAGACTCCATAGTAAATGGGAGGCTACATATGATTCCTTGAAAAGAACCCAAGAAGCTCTTCAAGAGTCAAGGTTGCAGATTGATCAAATTCAAAGGGATTTGAATGTACCACACCCCCCATATTACATGGAAAAGAATCATGTGCACATGGTAGCAACTAATTTGGATGTGTTGAAGGATCCTCATGTGGAGGACAACCATGAGGAAGGAGCAGATTTGCAGATACTTGTGAAAATATATGAGGAAGAAAATCTTGGCCAAGCACTCATTGAGATTGAGAGGAAGGATGAGGTGTTCTTAGCAATGGGAAATATGCCCGAGGGCATTCCAATTGAATCAGCAAGCAAGGATGATTATCTATTCATGGATTGGGTAGATAGGAGACACCTTATGAAACAACCCTATGAATGGTATATTTTTCTCCAGAAGAGGTGGCTGATCAAATTCCATATGGACCAGAAAATAAAAGTCTATATTCATCCATTGATTGGGTGGATAGAAACATCTTTGGAATGAAGACCTTGGGAGGTAAAGAATTTTATTTCTGCAATAAATTTTTTGTTGTGACTGACATTGTCTTGACATGTGAACAGCAACAAAGATTTAATTTACAGCCATTGGATTCCTTCCAAACACATGCACATGAGGTGAATTATATTTTTTTTTGTGCTTGAGGACTGTGTGGACAATTTTGATGAGAACCAAGCACTTGGCCTTTTCCAGAAAAAACTGGAATTGTTTTCTGGAAAGAGTCTCTTCCCAATGGGAGGGTTAGACGAGGATGAAGATTGGGAAGCCATAATTTGGGTGGATGAGTATTGTAGGGTTCTGATACAAATTTCTACCCACAATTTTATTTCATCCTCATCAAGTGAGAATGAAAATTGGGAGAAGGAATTTTCCTTGTTGGTGCAACAAGAAGAGCTGGAGGCTTTCCTAGGTGTTCATGATAACTTGTGGAATGCACCATCACCCTCCCGTAAGCCACATAGGAACATATGGCTGTCACTTGATGCCATTCAACCACATGTGGATTGGGTGGAATATTACATGCCACTCATGGAGTCTTCTTGCAGAAAAATTTCTCCACATGATCAGTGGAAGACAAATAAGCAAGAAAAGTGCCAAGAGAAGTTGTTCAGGAAAATACCTTGCACACAGTTGGATATATGCTTGCATTATTTGACCAGTGGCAGAGAGTTGAGCAATTTGAAGTGTTCACATGGACCTTTTAGTAGGAGTTTCAGTCCCTTATCAAGTGGGATGAGGGGACACTTATTTGTTTTTCCTACTTGCATTTTTGGAGATGATTGTGATGCATCATCTTATTGTGAGCAGTTTGGGCATCCTTGTTGGTTGGATGATTCCTATACTCATTGTGGTTGGAAATGGGACTCACACCCATGTATTTTTAGCAACGTCATTGTGAGATTCAATGCTGATGTGCAGCAAGCACATAAGAAACGTTATGTTGGGTGGGGAAATCTGACAGATTTCCAACTTTGCATTGAGAATTTCCAGTTTTCGGTGCAGTGGTATGATTTCCACAGCATGAATGTCATTTCATGTGATGATAAATTTGTATGGTGGATTCTAATGTTTGGATACTTACAGTTGAGGAAATGGGATCTAGGCATAAATTGGCTTGACAAGTTGTGTGGGAAGGCATTCTCACTAAAGGGGGTGCAATGCAAGCAATGGGACCCTGGAATTGCTTGTTTTGGAGAAACTTTATAGGACGGCTTCATGGAGAAAGTCAACCTTTTTCCACAATGGATTCATGCTCCGGTTCTCCTACATGATGAACAAATTGCAGCACTCTGAAGCGCTTCTGCTTGAGGACAAGCAGGTTTGGGAGGGGAGGACTGTCATGTCCCCATATTTTGGGACATTAAAAGTGTTGACCATGATGAAATTCCTAGAGGCTCAAATTGACATTAATTATTATTCCTAGGAAAAATATTGCTAATAATTGTTCTAAGGCATGTATTTAATTTTATTTCAGCAATTTTATTTATTATGCACAATAATGATGTGGAATTAAGGCTTCCATGTCAGGAGGGTGCATTGGAGAAAGCTAGTAAACTTGCCTTGGATGGAAAAATGGAAACAATACCAAAGAAGGAAAAAGAAACATGTCATAGTAAAGATAGAAACTATCCAAATTAGTTTCTAATTTGGTGCAAGGATGAAAATCAAGGAAAGATTACCTTATGCACAAACTTGCTAATTACTAAAAGGAAGGAGTAGTTTCTATTTTGGACTGAAGGATACAAACATGGAAACATTTACTAAGCTTCATACTTGCTATTTTTCTCAATAAGGTTGAATTTCCACTTTGGGTTAAGTTATACAAAGAAGGAAACATCATTTGCAAACCAAAATTGTTATTCCCATCAAGGAGGGCCACTCATGGCTTAGGAACAAAATTGGCAAGTGGGTTACTTGTTCAATGGGTGAAGGAATTGCTTAGCAAGTCACCCAAGGTCTACTTAAGGGAATTTCCAACTCCATTATTCAGTTTGGTTAATGTATTTTTGTAATTGATTGAAGCTTAAGCTTCATTTCTGAGTGGTGATCCTCAGTCTCTTGGGTGATGTGCCCCAAGTCCCCTATTCTCCTTCTCCCCTCTTCTTCCCTTCTCATTGCAGGTTATATTGGAGATATGGATCAAATATCATCCATTAATGGAGTGATATTGAAGGTTCTAAATCCACTTCCATTTTAGTGCAGCACATTACAGTGATTGGGACACTCCATTCGAATATCAGAGCTATCTTCAAGATTTCCTCCTTTTATGAGAGATTGATGATATGAAGTGATGAAGAGAGATAGATGGATCTCTGCCATTAATTGAGGTTATTATCAGTCCCTAATATTTGTCTCCTAATAGTTCCAAAGTTTCTGTAATGTTCTAATAGTTTTCCATTACAATGTCTACCTCCAATTCTAGTTTTCTATCCTTGTAATGAAGACTAAATTAATGAGTAAAGATATGAAACTCCCATGAGATTGAATTCAGTCATTAATTCTCTGAAATAATGTATTATTATATTTCTACAAGTATTACAGAGTTTTGAATATATCTGATTTACTCTGGAGAAGCATTTCCACCCCCTAGCTAGAAATGCATTGAAAAATGACTAGTTTTAGATTTCAAATGAGTTGAAGGACTTAAACCTTTCTGATTTTATTTATTTTACTTCTGAGCATTCAATAACTTCACGTTTAACACCTTCCATGTCTGAATATGAGTTTTATTAACCTTCTCCATATGTTTGGGAGACCCGGAACCCGAGCCTAGAGTGCAGTCTAAGGGACTAGTTTCCTAAAATTCCCAAATCTATTATTTACCTGCATAAACCTTTCTATACTGTAATATGAATTTATATTAGAGCCATAATCAATTTACCCAAGCCCCTGGTTGAAAAAGGCTGAACTACTCTACCTAGTTTCACGGTTTGGCTGCCGAGAAGCATGGAAGTAGGTTTCTGCATAGCGGATTCTGAAACATAAATGGCACCAGATCTAAAAGTGTTAGGAAAGAGGAAATTCTATGTCTGAAATCTTTGTTTGATTCCTGTTTCTCACTCCTCTTGCCTACAAAATTTCCTATAAAAAACCCCTGACTTTCCCTATACGAAGAGGCTCTGAGTGGTTTGATTCAAAGTTCAGAAATTTTAATTTAAATTATAGAATTAGATAGTGTTCAAGTCTACACACCAGACTTGGGACATCATAGTGCGGAAAGATATGGGGCTCCAAAATAAAATCATAGAGAAATAAAGAGGACCATATCCTGCTCCGGGTATGTAGCATTACTATGTGATTTCATTGATAAAGATCCTTCCAGTTATGAAGAAGCGGCAGAACGGAAAGAATGGAAGGATGCTATGATTGAAGAATATCAATTGATCATGAAGAATGATGTTTGGGATGTTGTCCCAAGACCAAAAGAGAAGTCAGTTATAACTTCCAAATGGATCTAGAAGATCAAGCATGCTGCAGACGGTAGCATTGAAAAATATAAGGCAAGATTTGTGGCTCGAGGTTTCTCTCAGAAAGAAGGAATAGATTATGAAGAAACCTTTGCACCTGTAGCCAGATACACTTCCATCAGATCAGTACTTGCTCTAGCTATAGTGATGAAATGGAAGATAAACCAGATGGATGTCAAGACTGCTTTCTTGAATGGTGTAGTGGAAGAGGAGGTATATGTAGAATAGCCACTTGGTTTTGAGACACATGACAAAAAGTCTCATGTGTGCAGATTGAATAAAGCCCTGTACAGTTTGAAACAAGCGCCCAGGACATGGTATGACAGAATTGATAGCTTTCTATCCAGTTTGGGCTTTACAAAGAGTAAAGCAGATTCCAACCTTTACTACAAGGTTGAAGATGACAACCCAGTGATGCTTCTACTATATGTAGATGATTTATTTGTGATAGGTATGGATGGGTTGATTGCTGATATGAAGAGAAAGCTTGCTGTCGAGTTCGAAATGAAAGACTTGGGTATGATGCATTATTTTCTAGGTATGGAGGTGTGGCAGAGTGTAGATGGAATATTCCTTCGACAAGGGAAGTATGCAGTAGAGATCCTGAAGAGGTTCGAGATGATGGACTACAAGGATATGGCCACACCTATGGCATCAAACCTGAATCTATTGAGCGATTCTTCATCAGAGTCAGTTGATGCTACGATGTATCATCAGATGATTGGGTCCTTGATGTACCTGACAAACACAAGAGTAGACATTTACTTTGCTGTGAACACCTTGAGCCAGTTCTTGACAGATCCAAGAAATGTTCACTTGATTGCTGTAAATCATATTTTGAGGTACCTGAGGGGTACAGTTGATTATGGGCTCAAGTACGATGCAAATCAGAAGATTAACCTGGAAGGTTATATTGATTCAGATTGGGCAGGTAGTGCCATTGATAGGAAGAGCACTTCAGGGTGTTGCTTTAGTATGGGTTCAGGTGTGATCTCTTGGTTTAGCAGGAAGAAATCCTGTGTGGCACTGAGTACATCTGAAGTAGAGTATGTCGTAGCTTGTTCAACTAGTTGTGAGGAAGTATGGCTGAGGAAGCTACTATCTGATTTATTTGATCTCCAGTTGGATGCTACTTGTATACATTGTGACAACTAGAGTTGTGTGAAGTTGTCGGACAACCCGGTGTTCCATGACAAGTCGAAGCACATTGAGATCAAGTATCACTATATCAGGGATATGGTGTATAGGGGAGCAGTGAAGCTCCAGTATGTTGCGATGGGTGATTAGATAGCTGATGTGTTGACAAAGCCATTGGCCAAAGTGAAGTTTGAGTACTTCAGGGAGAAGCTTGGTGTTCTCCAGATCGAGGTCCCTTCCAAGGGGAAGTGACGAGTCCGAAATCCATTCTGATGAGCAGGTCAGATGTAAGGGTTGATCCATTCTGTCATGGTGAGAGGATTTGGTTCCTTCCATGTTAGATATGAGTGTTGAATGCCATTCTCAGAATGGAGGTACCTGGTCAGTTACCAGGAACACTCAGTTCGGGATTGAGAGAGCCATTATGACAAGTAGGTTAGATGTAAGGGCTGAGCCATTCTGTCATGGTTAAAGGATTAGGTTCCTTCCATGTCAGATATGAGTGCTGACCATTCTGACGAGTAGGTCAGATGTAACAACAACTACCACTCTCCGGGAGAGTGGAGGAACCTGGTCCGTTACCAGGTAGCTCAGTCTAGGACTGGGGGCCATTTTGACGAGGGTGTAGGATTTGGTTCCTACCAGGTCAGATGTGAGTGTAGGCCATTCTGATGAGGGTGTAGGACTTGGTTCCTACCAAATTAGATATAAGGGAAATTGCCATTCTCTGGGAGAATGGAGGCACCTGGTCTGTTACCAGGTAGCTCAGTCTGGGACTGGGGGCCATTCTAGTGAGGGTGTAGGATTTGGTTCCTACTAGGTTAGATGTGAGTGCATGCCTTTCTAACGAGGATGTAGGATTTGGTTCCTACCAGGTCATATGTAAGTGCTGAAGCCTTTTCACAGATGATAGTGATGTCCTATCATGCTGGTGAATGTGAGTGCTGGGATTTTCTGATGTGATTGTAGGTTCCTACATGATCAGATGTCAGTGCTGGGCGTGCCTTTCTGACGAGTAGGTCAGATGTAAGTGCTGGGCGGGCCATTCTGATGAGTAGGTTAGATATAAGCGTTGAAGAAGACCTGCATGATGGCTAGGCCTACAACTAGCATGAAAGAAGGTTGGCTCTGTAGAACTTCCCGTGACGAGAAGAATCATGAGATAGCACATATGATGATGACCACAGAAGATCCAAATCGTTCTATGATCCAAATCCAATTATGATGACTCTGAGAGATCCAGATTGAGGAATGATCCAGATCCAGTAGTGATGATCCAGATCGAGTGATGATCCAAATCCACCTTTGATGATGATCCAGATCGAGTGATTATCTAGATCCAGTGATGATGATCCATATCCAGAAATGAAGATGGCATGAAGATAAATATGACTTGAAGACGAAGATGACTTGGAGATGTAGATGATGAGAATATCTAGAGAGGAAGACCAGTGATGAAAATTGTGTCGAGAGAATACATTCCTAGTTAAGAGGGAGTGTTGATGTAATTGTAACTTCAGAATGTATTCACTTGTATTTCTTATCTATTGTAACCCAATGTTTATTCTGAGATGTTATTATGTCATGTCATGCCCCGATGTTTCGATCGGGAAGATCTATAATGTAAAAAAGTCATGTCAAGCCATTGTGGGTAACCCTCCTATTGTCTAAGGGTTAAAGTCCCCGTAGTTCCGGGGCACTAAGGTTATTAGACTCTCCTAGAGAGGTCGGCCCTTGTAGGGTTTTAGTCATGCCGGGATTAGTATAAATAGAGATTTGGACTCTCTATTTAGAACACATCACAAACACACTCAAGTGTAGCGCATAGTTGAGGAAGGAGAAGACACTAGGGCTAGACAAGAAGAAGGTTACTACTATCGGGAGAGCATATTACTGTTTTGGGGTTTTACCTTTTGTGTTGATTCTATCTCTAAGGAAGTTGTGGGGTTTTCTCCATTTATGGTTTCCCCGAGGAAAAACATTGTGTTCATTGTCTATTGTGTTTGATTGTTGTACTTGTTGTTCTCTCATTTTAAGATCCTAACATAATGCTAGCTTGAATGTTGAAAAACTAACACGTGATGCAATAAGAAGAGATACAGGATAAGGAGTCCGCAGTGAACTCTTTACATAAGAAAAATACAGGAAACAAGATGTGAATGAATATTCATATTAGGGACTATGAGGTAGATTCAATCATATTGGATCTAGGATCAGGTGTCAACATTCTAACAAAGAAGAAATGGGAAAATATGGACATCCCATAGTTGTTTTGGTCCCCTGTACAGTTGCGACTGGCATTAGAGGAATTTTGGGGTCTAAAATGGGCCTCCTAAGGAAAATAATAAAATAATAGTTAAAATAATAAAATAATATTGATTAATTTTGGAGGAA
>LPNX010342402.1:115213-172594 GCA_001517045.1 Pseudotsuga menziesii
TGCTAACCAATCCAGAGTAACATCGATTGGGAGAGTTTCGTGTCTTGCAGTGGAAGTTGAAGGGATGAAGACTTATGCTGATTTTGATGTTATTGAAGTTGTTAATGGTGGAGGCTCATATCCCACACTGCTTGGGATTGGATGGGCCAATGATAGCTTGCGGTGATGAATTTTAAGAAGCATGTGATGACCTTTGAAAATCGTGACATCAGACTCATAGATTTGATGGATCTAACTGAAGTACAAAGATATGTTGAACTAGTTAAGGAAGAATCCATAAGAGCATGGAATCATGCATATAACATTTTAGAGGATTACATCCATCTGATTGTTGACAGTGAACTTGGTTGGCATAAATCTAGCTATGCGTCTTCGGGCTTTGATGATGCTTTAGAAAATTGACAGAATCAGATGCATGAGGTATCGATTCGGAGGTGTGGCCTGATTACTCAGTCATTGTTCTGAGTCACAACCAAGACTGTTGAATTACTAATATATGAAGGAATTCCAGACTTGTCTGAGTTTCTATTGGAATTTGAGGATAAGGTGTCAAAATCATAGTGATTGTTGGCATTGGATGAAGCATTGAAGGCTACTCCAACACGTTGGTGGGAGACACATAAGACGTCGATCATTGGGTGGTCGCAATGCTGTATGATGATGACGGTTTGATTTGGTGAAGCAGAAAAGTACCATGCCGAGAGGTACAATGGGCATACTTATCCTGGTGATCATCTAATCGCGTGTTAGACCATGTGGGCCTCGCGACCAAAGGATGAGTGGGTCCATGCTTTTGTTCACACGTTGGATGAGATGCCGCGGTCATGGTATATATCATCTGAGTTGTGCAGAGAGATCACTACTTGGGAAGAGTTGATGATTTTCTTCAATCACACCTTCAGTTTCGTAAATACCAATGTAGCTATTCATTGTGCACTGTAACACATCCGTGACGTTGTTATGAAGGTAGTTCCAGTTGCATATCCAGTGGATCCGCATGAGATATGTTATATGCAATCGATGATGGAGTGCTAAAATGTGACAAAGGGATCAGATGATGGTGATGATCCACATAACATCAAAATTCCAGAGACAGAAGGTAGTCGAGATGTCGCAGCACCTAACATCTTGACGGATCCAATGAATCAACCATTAAAAATTTGGAAGGTCAACATTGGGAGAGAGGAGAAACTGAAGTTCATGAATGTTGGGGACTACTAGGATGAAGAAACAATGGCAAAGATCACAGATCTATTGCTTGAATTCCAAGATTTGTTTCCTACAATTTTTTCTGAGTTGAAGGCAATACTGGGAGACTTAGGGAAGATGAAGATCCCACTAAAGCCAGATGAAAAACCAGTGAAGCAGCGGTCATATCATTTGAATCTACGATACAAGGAAAGGGTTAAGGCTAAGCTCAATATAATGTTGGATGTTGGGATAATAGAGTCAGTTGAGGAATTGGAATGGATCCATCCCATGATAGTGTAAGATTAAAAGAATATGGGTGAGGTTTGGATTTGTGTCGACCTTAAAAAATTGAATGATGCGTGTCTGCATGATCCGTTTCTGACACCATTCACTGATGAGGTTCTAGAAGGAGTAGGCATTC
This sequence comes from Pseudotsuga menziesii, assembly GCA_001517045.1. Classification (NCBI taxonomy): domain Eukaryota; kingdom Viridiplantae; phylum Streptophyta; class Pinopsida; order Pinales; family Pinaceae; genus Pseudotsuga; species Pseudotsuga menziesii. Next base: position 116,826 of record LPNX010342402.1, read on the forward strand.
AAGAAATATACTCATTCACAAATGGTTTTTCTGGCTATCACCAAATTAAGATTGCAAAAGAAGACTTCCATAAGAAAACCTTTGTTACTGAATGGGGATGTTTTCAGTAAACTATGATGCCATTTGGACTGAAGATTACGTTTGTGATATTCTCTAGGATTGTTGTCGCTGCATTCAAGGATTTTATTCAAAATTTTTTGGCAGTTTATATGGATGACCGAACGGTTTATGGATTGACCAGGGACCATCTAGAAAACCTACGACTGATGTTGGAACGATGTCGACAGCATCAGATTGCGTTGAACTCAAAGAAGTGCATTTCCCGTGCACCTTTTGGGATGTTGTTGGGACACATTGTGTGCAAGAAAGGACTGTTGGTTGACCTAGCCAAGATTGTGCTGATTTTGAGACTTCCACCTCCTACAAATGTGAATGAACTTAGAGCAACACTAGGACACACATGATATTATCGCACTTCTTCTGAGGTTATTTCACGATCACATATCCTACAGAGATGTTTCTAAAGAAGGACGTGGTATTTGTATGGAGTCAGGAGTGTCAAGGAAGTTTTGATACATTAAAGGAAAAGATGGCTTCCGCACCAATACTGGTTTTTCCTGATTGGACCAAGGAGTTCCATGTTCATGTTGATGCACCATCAATTGTGCTGGGAGTGGTGCTGGCACAACTAGGGGAAGGAGATCTTGATCACCCAATTTCTTTCTCTAGTCCAAAGCTATCGTATGTGGAGAAGAATTATACCACAATAGAGAGGGAAGGTTTGACAATGGTATATGTGCTATAGAAGTTTCGACATTACCTATTGGTAGGTCATTTCAAGATGGTCACATACCACTCTTCTTTGAAATACCTGGTGAATAATCCTGTGTTGGGTTGGAGATATGTCATTGGCTATGTCTCTTTCAGGAGTTTGATTTTGAGATAATTGTTAAGTCGACAAGTCGCTTGAATATAGGCCCAGATCACGTATCACGAATTGAAACAGGTGAAGAACCAATGAACATTGAAGATGGGTTTCCAGATGTGCAACTATTCATAGTTGAGATGGTTGATGAATATTATGAGAAAAGAGTTCAATTTTTGGTGACGGGAATAGCACCAAAAGAGCTTACTACAAGCCAGAAGAAGAAGTTGGTTGTTAAAGCTGTTTATTTCCAGTTGATCACTGGACAACTCTACAAGCTAGGACTAGATGAGATCTTAAGGCAATGTGTCCTACCACATGAACAAGGGCATTTATTGGCATAGGAACATGCATGAGTTGCAGGTGGAAACTACAGAGGTCGCACTACTTCTAGGAAGGTGCTTCGCGCAGGAATTTAGTGGTCAACTCTCAATAGCGATGTAGCGAACTATGCACGGACTTGCGATGTCTGTCAAAGGACTAGAAAAATGTCAAGGAGGGATGAGATGCCATTAGTACCTCAGGTGACACTGCAACCATTTGAAAAATAGACAATGGACTTTGTGGGACCAATCAACCCACTTGGAAAGAGGACTAGTGAGCAGTATATTATTACAGTAACAGATTATCTGACAAGATGGGATAAGGATGCACCGGTTGTAGATTGCACCGTTGCGACAACGGTGAGGTTCCTGTTTGATAACATTGTTACTCGGTTTGGGTTTCCAAAGATATTGATGAGTGATCAGGGGAGTCACTTCATCAATCAAACTATTAGCGCATTGAATGAGGAGATTCAGATACAACATAAGAAGAGTACCCTGTATAATCCACAAGCAAATGTGACAGTTGAGGCATTCACCAAGGTGTTGGAACACGCACTCACAAAGGTGTGCAATGTCAACCGCGATGACTGGGATTTGAATATTCCAGCAGTCTTGTGGGTATATTGCACCACTTGCAAAATATTGACAAGACATAAACTACTCAGGTTGGTGTATGGGTAGGAGGCATTCATCCCCATGGAGTACATTTTTCTGAGTTTACGCATTGCAGCAACGGAAGGCATGGATGACGAAGGAGAATTAGAAGAATTCCTAGTGCAATTGGTGCAGCTAGAAGAAGATCGCTTTATCGCAGGTTTTCACCAACACGTTGAGAAGGAATGACATAAATCTTGGCATGATTGGCATATCAAGAACAAACATTTTCAGCAAGGAGATTTGGTACTGCTATATGACAACAAGTTCTCCAAACATTTGGGTAAGTTATAGATGCATTGGCTAGGTCCATTTGTTATAATTCCATTACTTCAAAAGGTGCAGTACAACTACAAAAGTTCGATGGTGCGATGCTTCCTAAGCTGGTAAATAGCATCAGACTAAATCCCTACAGGACAGGCTTGGAGCCGCGCGATGCTTGAGGCACTACGCGATATGAAAAAAAAATCTCTCTATTTTTGAGTAGGATGATACTTAGGAGGATGGCACACCTAGAGGAAGTGGTTGTGGAAGTAGAGGAGTTAGTATCGCAGTTAGGGATTCATGTCGTGACAGCCGCAGGGCCGCGACAGAGTCAAATAAACAATAAATACAGCAGTTAAAGAAGTTAGACAATGACATTTTTTGGATGAGACACACCTTAATGATGGATATGACTGTTAGATTGGCAGGATTGGGGACAGAATTGGGTGATTAATGTATGAGTTTGTCATAATGATTAAAAGGAATTGTTATAATTTGGTAAAATGATCAGGTGATTGACTCAACGCTATAAGAAGAGGTTGGACATGATTGGAGTTCACCATTGTGAAATATTGAGTGTTGATAGAGCTGTAGAGTTATTACAGTGAGTTGTGTTGCATTGAGTATTTGAGTTGTTGAGCAATGTAAGGTAGAGGTGCCCGTTGAGAACTTGGGTTCACTTGTGCACCATGTCGAGTGAATCGGTTAAAGTAGAGATTTCAAGCGAGAGGGACTCACCAGTTATTAGGATGGCCATTGAAAAAGAGGTTGCAAGCATGTCGATGGGTTCATCATCGATTCCAAAGAAGAAGAGGGGGTCGCAGTGGCTCAAATCCCTGGTGCAGAAGAAGAGACAAACTAGAATTTTCGCACAGGCACAGGAGGAGGAACCTGCACAGACGCATTAGAGGAAATTTCAACTCAAAATGGGCCTCCTAAAATGAACTAATACAATAATAGTTAAAATAATAAAATAATATTTATTAATTTTGGAGGAAGAAAATAAAAAAACTACTTTTTTGTTTGTATTTTTGACATATCTCCCTGTGTTTTTACTCAAATTTCAATCGGGAGAGCTTGTTGGATGCAGAATTAAATTCCGCATCCAACGAGTACCCACTCGGCATACTTTTGACGGACCCTGCTACCCCAAAAACAAGAAATACCTGAAAAAACATAATGATGATGTCATCATTCCATTTTTTCAGGTATTTCTTGTTTTCGGGGTAGTGGGGTCCGTCAAAAGTATGTCGAGTGGGTACTCGTTGGATGCGGAATTTAATTCCACATCCAACAAGATCTCCCGATCGAAATTTTAGTAAAAACACAAGGAGATATGTCAAAAATACAAACAAAAAAAGTAGTTTTTTTTATACCTATCCCCAAATTTATATTAAAAAAGTGTTTAAGACCTATACGGTATTTCAAATTTCAAGCAATTTCATTGGCTAACACATGATGACATGGAATTTGAATAAAAGTTAAAAGGCCCATTTTGAGTTGAAATTTCCTCTAATGGGTCCATTGAAATCCGTGGTTGAGGACTCCTCGTCTTGGACAAGGGTATCCATTGAGGATATCCTTGGCTATGTACCTCCTTTCCAGCCTAATGCGAAGCCCAGGAAGCCTACGAAGAATCATAGGTACCTGGTCAAGATTCCAGCGATACCATAGGGAATAATATGCACCATGGACATCGTGCCCTCGAATATGCGAATGAAGTATGATGATCATGATATGCTCGCATTGACGGAGATCATGATAGTTCCATATGTACTTGCGACACAGGCTGAAGGTGGCCCAGTAGTACACATTCCACAGGAATGGGCACACGGTTTGGATATATCAGGGTTGTTGGGCCTTATCAACATGCCACACCTTGGGTGGTTGACAGAAGAAAATTCATGCGCGAAGCAACTCTTGGTGTGCTTCCATGGCGGGATTTTGTGGCTGGACTAGTCAGTCACAGTCATTATGGAGCTCATTTAAGAAATCAGAGGTCTGCCCAAGGAGGGTCTTGACCCATCACAGTATTTTAAGGGGAAAGACAATGACAAGAAGTTGGCTGCAAAACTGAAGAAAAGATATAATTTGTAGCGAGATGGACGGGCGTACTGCGTTGAAAACATCAATGATCAGGCTGTCTGCATCACAACAAGAATTATGGCTAGCAAGATAGTCAAAATGAACCGACCCAACCAATGTAATTCGGGGGTCATTGCATGCGCGGAGTAGTGTGCACAAGGGGCACAGTTGAACTTGTCATTGTTCTTAATGAACCAGTTGATAGATGATGTACTAGAAGTCCAAGCGGGGTAGCGACTATTCACCTACAACTGCCTTCTTATTTTTATTGCACTCTTTGCTTGGATGGAGCCAAAATATTATCAAGGGATGGATGTGGATGTAGAGAAGGTTTGCAAGGGAGAACACTACTAGAACCTCTAGTATGTGAAAGAAACTGAGCGACTTAAGGATTGTGAAATTCAACACTAGATATATTGGGAGGTGCTACAAACTGCAACTATGAAGGTTTCGCGACTGTCAGAGGAGGCAGTGATGAAATTCCAACGCATTGTCAAGTTTGCGATCAGGTCGCATGCCATTCATGTGCAGGTGCGGTTTGACCCAGATAAACAGTGGTTTCCCACAACATATAATATTTTTGATGCGAAGCTGGAAGCTATTATTGATGATTGGCCCATGGAGTGGCATGAACCTATCGCCATTGAGGAAGTACCGACAAGTCCACCAGCTGATCAAGGATGATTTTAAAGAACCATAAATATTTAGAAGTGTATAAATGTTGGCGAATATTACCAATTCTAAAAACGCCAACTATAAAATGTTTGGCGATATGTTTCAAAAAATATTTTAATTTCCAAGGATTTTACATGATTAATATAATAATTTGGTGATTTTTAGGGTGAAAAAATTTTACCCCATCAAAATTGGGAGAAACAGGGCTTCAAAAAATGCAAAATGGCGAAATCATTTTTTGGAGAAAAACATGGAAAAATAGCCCATGGGCTAAATTTCACCCCAAAAATTATCCCTACAGCTGATGCATCAGTGGATCCTCTTCCAGACCCATTGTGTGACCACAAATCAGATGAAGTGTCGATGTGGACCTCGACAGATTTAGAAGCAAAGCAACTCTTTGAGGAATCTCGCATGAAGAAGAGATAGGACCAGGGTGTGACCAACAGTGCAACACCGGTGACTGAGGAGTAGTTGAGCTATATTATTGTGGCCATTACAAAAACAACTGATGCAGTGGGAGAAAAGATTAAGAATCATACAATCGATAGATTTGGTGAGGTAAAAACTTTCCTTGATTCATTAATTGATGCAGTGGTAAACAGGTTACCAGAGGCAACCAATTTGCAATAGGTTGGTTTGATAAGCACTGGGATGCAGATTAGGAATGTACAAATTATGCCGCATGCGATCGAGACCAACAGTGAGGACCTCAAAGCGTCATTTCAGTAATTGCAAGATCTTTCAGTAGAAATCAATGCATTGTTGAACCAAACATTGGTGCAGTTGCAGAGGATTTCCAATCAGGAATTGGCGAATAGAGAGTAGATAATTGGAGACCACCTTTTGAGTTCGAAGGAGAAAGAGGCTGAAGCACAGAATGAGATTGAGGCATTGAAGAAGGAGCAAGATCGACTGACAGAGGAGAAAGAAAAGGATATTGAGGTGCTTAAAAAGGAGCAAGATCAATTGACAGTGGAGAAGGCACAACTCTGGGACAATGGAGTGCGCTTAGAGAAGGCAGTTTCAGTTTCTTGTCAAAAAGTTTCGGAAAACACTCAGGACATGGACGTGGAGGAAAAATCAGAGTGACTTGGGTCCATAATTGCAAATTTGAAGCACGACAACGAGGATATACATGCAATTGTGTATCTAGGCACACCACTGGAGGAAGCTGCAGAAAGGAAAAGTACCCTTGAGGACTTCACAACGTAGCTGGAGGAAATGGAGCAAGAAGCAAAGAGAGTTATTGATGCGACTACACAATTTTGGGAAAGAATAGTCCAGGACGTGCATTTGGAGAAACCGACCACACAGTTGCAGGAGGCCGAAGGGTAGTTGGCCACACCGAGGACATCGCTTTAAGCGATTCCCCCAGTGGTACATATGACAAAGGTGATGAAATTGAAGGAATTGCAAAGGCTAGGGAGCATCAAAAGAGGTGTACAAAAAAATTAGATGAATTCCAAGACGTTGGTGCGCATATCTCTGTGAAGGAAGTTTTCGTGCTGCAGGAAGTTCAGAATGGTAGAAGGGATGTCATTACAAAGATCGTCGAGCACCCGTTGGTACATGAAGTGACAGAAATCCAGGAAATTACTCATAAGATCAACAAGAAGGTCAAAGAGATCGCACAATAGTACGAGGACTTCAAGGTGAAGATCAACGATTACTCCATTTCCAACCGATGTGGCTCGGGGGCAAACCAAAATATTTTGTTGGGGGCTTGTTGGCAGGTGGTTTTGAGAATAGTTAGCTGTGCACCATCGGAGATGCTGCAGAAAGTCAAAGATGTTGCGCAAGGAGGAATATGGCGTGCAAGGCGGCTTAACTATATTTTATGTATTTTGGTCATATTCTGTAGATTTGGACCACATTATGTGGATTATGGTCATCATTTTGTATATTTTGGTCCAAGTAGTTAGGAAGTTGAATTAAGTAGACCACCAATGTAATGGCGCAAGCCTATAAGTAGATCTAGGATTGTGAATGTTGATATATAGATCTTTTGTGCATCTATGATCCTTGTATGAACTGAGATCCTCTGATTTTTGTATGTGAACGAAAGAACTGTTTTGGAGAACCTGTGTTTTGTTGTGAAGATTAATATGACATGACAGAGATTGGACAGAAACATTGTGTCTTTTTCTATCTTTCTGTTTTCCTGTATTCTATAATTTGAATGCAATTGCGATGTGTATCTGTGAATGGTGCGATGCTTCTATGTTATGAATGATGTTGTCTTATTAGATCTGTTTATGCTTCGTTATATCTATTGCGATCTAAGTATGTTGATTTGATCCATTGAATGATGATATGAATTGATGAATGTATAATCTGAATGATTGAAACTGTTAAGTAATTTTGCGTTTTTTTCACAATAGATGCGCAGTCCTCCTTCATACTGCGGAAACTTGGTTTTGACAGTTCTCCCTCAAACATCTCGGGTGAGACTTCATCTGCTCTACAGGTGTTGTTGGATGGGGTAAAAACTGTCTGGGTCAGTGCTTAGGGAGATCGCTGTGTTTTGGGTGTCCATAGAGAGAGAACCCCTGTTGACAGGTTTTTTGTTGACAACTTCTTAACTACGGAGAAACGTAAACCCTTCATCTGTCAAACAAAATGATAGAATTTGTACTTATATGGACTCTGAATGATTCGGCTGAGACATGAACCGGATCTACTTGTAATTAATATTTCCAACAGACGAATGTAGTCCTACACTTGGTTTTACATCAAGGGATAGATGGAGTTATTGTAATGTTTTTGTGATACATCAAAGGGACTGCCATATCACGAAGAATGAGTCCATAAGAGAAGTAATTTAATCTATTTTTAGAATCTAGAACATATAATTTTAAATAACCTGAAAATTGACAATGGTGTTGCTCCGTTTTTCTAAAAAGATCAACGTAGTTGTATCCACTTGAACTAGAGACTTGACGTTACATAAACTGTTGTAAATACTTAAGATATTCCATACTAATGTTTTGATACTATTGAGAACAATTAAACAATTCCATATTCATGTTTTAATACTCCAAGTGGTGAGTTTGACCATATTGCTAACGATGTCTCTATGTCAATGTTGTTACATGAACCGTCTTAAGAAACTAAGAGTTTATCAGTCCATATTCATATTTTAATATTGGTCATTGACTAAGTACCATTGACTTCAAATTCTTTTCTCACTCCAAGTTGTTTGACCCACTTGTTGGGCTTCACACATGGAAACGAAAAGACCGCGATCGTAGCCAAATCATAGTCAAATCATGCCCTTGGAAGTAAAATAAAAATAAAACATAAGGATACAGTTTAAATAGACATTTATGAATGTAGGTGATTCAAAAAATATTTGAAGTGGACAGTAAAGGTAAATAAATTTTTAAATCAATTCAAATCAATCAATAAAAAAATTAGAGTTTTTGAGTAAAGATAAATATTCCTTAATATAATTTATTAAAAAAAAAAATCAGAATGTTATCCGTAATAGAGATTTATCACTGCAAGAGAATCTACAAAATGAGTTCAAGAAATAATTTAGTGAGAATTCAATATGTGTAGCTTCAATGATGGTTGAAATTCCATTGATCACCATGAATGAAGTTATTAATACATCAATAAATATAAAAATATTACATAGAAACATTTGGACACAAGAAGTCGACACCCAAATCATAGAAGTCCTACCATGCAAGAATCAACATACCAATATCCAAAGGTATTCAACCAAAGTAAATGTTATAATTACATTTTGAAGCATCTGAATATCAATACAACTCCAAGCCAACAACAAAGAAGATCAAATCTAGAATTGTATTATCTAGGGTTCTAAAAAGGATATACTTAGTATGGATTGATCATTTTTCAATGAAACAATATCATACATTATATTATCTTGTATGCCAACCTTACTAGATAGGGAAATTTATAAAAAGATAGTTCATTATATCAAAATAATTTCTCAAAGAAAACAAACTAGGTTAAACAGTTAACTATTGGTTTAATGTTCATAGAAGAGTTTAACAATGAAGTGGAATATAAAGTTAGCATAAATAAAGATAGTAAGTATCTGTTAACGGGAATATTCAATTAGTGCGGACAAATATCGTTCCCCTAGTCTACATGGGGCGGATCTAGAACAAAAAAGCCACATCAGTGCATCCTTCTCCTAGATAGATGAACTACTTGAATGTTAAGCTTTCCTTACCTCAATGTTAAAGGTTGTCATTTCCTTATGGATCCTTTGTGATCAAATGTACCTACAAAGAACATGAAGAACAAGAAAAAATGGTGAAAGCAACAAGACAATCCAAATACCTATACTAATAGTCAAGGAGAAAAGTAACAAACAATTGAGATTGACAAAAAACGTTCATGGAAAATGAGAACATGTTTGTATTAATAACATAATAAGAAGAAGCGACAACCGAAGCCTTGATGCTGAAGCCTTATTCTCATAATGTCTTTTACATCACTCTTACACACACTCTACAAGCTTTGCAAGCCTCATTCACAATCACACTCTCTTGCCTCCTATACCAGCTATGATTCCAGCAACATGAATATTCTCTCTTGGTATTCTCCCCCCCCACCCATGAGAGGAAGCTTGTATAAATAGGCCAAAGGAAGCCCAAAGGGGTTGAGATATTATGGGAGGAAGGTAGGGAATGATCCCTAGGGGTTAGGGGCTCAAGTGCCACCTATTCCAAGCAGTTGAGGTCAACCTCCATGAGGACTTTCATCTATAATGTTCTTTAAATCTCCTTTATTTTTCCTTTTTGACAGTACTAATTCTCTCTGCATATGGACAAACTATGCCGATGCTCTTTGTATTGAGGCTAGGAGTGTCATCGATGCACTATGTCAGTGGTAAAGAGGAGTCAGGAAGGTATGACTCCCTATCTCAAGAGACAAGGTGCGTCAGACATCCTAGAACTGGGAAAAAATCTCTCAGAAATATGTCTAGGCCATGTCACTTCAGGGGATTAAGCATAAATACCAATTTCAGGTGTAATAGAATGCCCCCCAAAGTATGAATCTAGAAGGGGATGATAGGTGAAATTCTTTGCTAGATGTGATCTAGAATCAGAGGCAAAAGAGTGGAGAGAAAAGACTTGAAACAAGACCAGTTATAAAATAACTTAGTCAAATCATGATTGATGACCAATACACTGCAGATCCATGCATAACAACCATATCACAGCTACCGACAATACATTGTAGATCGATGATCAAGAAGACTCAAATTGGGACATATCTGCGGAATATACACTATAGATTTACGTCATCTTAACCTAGAATTGTGCACAACCACCAGACATACAATGTGGATCCATGTAATGAATCAAGAAACACTCCATCACAACCTGAATATAGGCACATATTCAATTGAATACTTAACCATTTAGGTTCTTCATTCAAATTCCAAACAATACGATTATACCCATGTGAATAGATGTCCTAATGTCGAAAAAGAAACCCCTTGATTACCAGTCATTGATGTATGTTGTTAACAAGTGCGAGGGAAATCACCATTAATTTCAATAATCCCCAAGGTATCGTAGTACATTCCTCCAAATGTGAATAGATGATTTGGAGTCGAACAATCGAAGAAATCTTTCAATTAGAGGCCAATGATGGAATCCTATTGTCGAGAAAGAGGAAACTTGCCATTGAGGCATGTAGGCTTCAAGGTACTTGACTGGTTTCTAAGACTAGTTCCTAGAATATGTGTCGACGTAGATGGGAATAGACTCATCGAAGGAGGGCCATGATGTTTCCCTCATCATCGACATGAAACTTGGAAAAAAAGTGATGTTGAAGTAATCATGACAATGGAACAACCATAAGAGTGACTTAGGTATGACTTCCTCGAAGGAAGATAAAGTAACTGCAGAGGAATACTATGGTGAATACTTCCCTTGAACATCGAATGACATGACAAGTGCTTTGGAAACATTGAATCAACAAGGTAGAAACCATAAATAATGCAAAGGCAGAATGATGAATTCCTTGAATTGGATCAAAGGAGTTAAATGACTCATGAAAGTGGATTGAATCGATGACAAGCTGAAAACCCAACTGATTGAATGAAAATACAGACATGTGCCATGTTCAAGGGTGGACTATGGGATGCCATTAATACAAATGAAATATGTTCCCCATTCCCTTAATTTCCCCATCACAATGAATGAGTACCTCTTTGATTTTTAATGAGCTTGAAAAGGGTAACAAATTTTCAGTTTATCTCATTGGAGCATGAGTCCATTCTCATACGTTTTATGAACCTGAGAAAGGAGGGGTTCATTCCCCAAAAGGATCCTTCAACGTTTAATTTTACGAGTCCGAAAAAGGTAAACTGAGTCATCGTTTCATGTTTAGGGAGTTTGAAATGACTAAGAAGACTCCAGAAATGGACTTTTTCATAGATTTAGTCCCCAAGGTCTGGAAAAATATAAATTGATACCTAGGAGAACTCTTCTAGCCGCGAACAACTAGAGTATACCTTTTTCATCAATGAGTCTAACTGCTTCGAAAAAGGGGTAAACTATCACCGAATAGACAAACTTTTGAATACATTTACAAGCGTGAAAGAATCAAGCTCGCTTGGTGATATTTTCATGTTTAATGAGTCTAAAAAGAGATTAAAGGTGATTCCAGAGAGTTTCCCTTTTTCGTAATCCATTTTAACGAGTGTGGAAAAGCAGTAAAATCACACTCGATACCTTTTCACTAGATTTTTAATGAGCACGCCGAGGGTATAAAAGAAACTTGGTACTTTTTAAACTTAAGCTAGAGTGTAAAAAAGACAAAAAGAAACTCGATCATAACAAAAAATGCCCAATAGTGTCCTGAAATCCTCAAAAACAATGTTAGAACACTTTCAATGTGAAAACTATAGTAAAACATAATGAAAACCCATAATATTTAAATAAACCACAAATTATTTATATTAAAAAGTAAAAAATAACATACAAATAATGAAATGGTGAAAATTTTTAACCATTGTGTTTTTTACCATAGCAAATAGGGTGAAAGTTGTGTTCAGGAGAGGAATTTGCAAATGAGATTTTGGGAGATCCAAGCATCCATTCGTTGAACCACCAGAAGTGGGTAAGAGCCAAAACCTTGCACTTCCTTTTAATGGTTAAAAATTTAATTTTTATGATGTTTTTTTTGTATTTTGGGACGATTTTTCAAAGGGAAAGATCATGCACATGGTGACGCTCTTCTCCCTTTCGGGAGTTGCAAATATGCACTCCCTAAAAGGGGAAAGAGCAACAGGGATGCTCTGTCTCCTATGAGAGACAAATTCGTTGCTCTGTTCCCTAAGGGAAAGAGCGTTAGCGGTCATGGGCTTCCCAAAATTCAATTTTTTAGCATGAAACCTCAAGAATGTTTTCAATGTGAAGGTTCTAATGATCACCTTATGGATTTCCCATAGGTATTGGACCAAAAAAATGTTGATTTGGAAGGAACGTTAACAAAATATAGATGATGCTCAAGCGACCAATGATACTATGACTGTAAGGGACCTAAGGGAGTGTGGGATCCTAAAGTATTTTGGTGTGTCGAGCATGAGAGCCCATGTATGTTTAGTGGATCATCTGATATGGATGTGGGATCTGGACCTGCAACACTTTCAGGTTGGGACCCACATTATGACCATAGATGTGGAAGACATCTACTTTAAGACTGGATTGTCATGGAGAGGGAAAGAAGTATCACTTACAGGTCCTCGAGGAGGGTATATTTTCGTTGATGACCTCATAGACGAGTATTGTGTCGTTAGGACAAGGTACCAATGGGGTAAGATCCCCATAAAACATATTATGGACCGATCATTGAGGACTGTGGCCTTCACCATAGAGAAGGTAGCGGGTAGATGAGATGCACATCAGACTACCCAACCACATATTCTATATGTGTTGGAGTGCAGGGCTCCAACTTTATTTAACTAGAGTGAGGGATTGATGGTAAGCCCCAAGGATCAGCTCACAAAATGTAGACAAGGTGAGCTCAAGTAATTTGGTTACGGGGCAGTGGTGGTATCTTTCTTCTTGGAGAGGGTTCCTTTACTACGCCCGCAGGTGCCTCTAAACAGGCTGGGCCCCAAGGATCCATGGAATTTGCAGTGGGTCAAGGCTATGGCCCGCCATGGGGGTGGGGGAGGACCTACTGTGACCGATGGTGTTGTCTTCTTCCATTGGGTATGAGGCCAATTTTTGATGATTAAGGACTATGCATATGCGAGGGTTGAATTTAGGGGTGAACTTGATCTTCCCTTTCTTGATTGCAAGTAGTGGGACGACCGATGTGATAAAGATTCTACCACATGGTGTTTTTTTTATGTCATATTCCATTTTTTTAATTTTTGTTTATACTAAGACATATCCTACAAATTTGCATAGATAGGTCCATCAAGACCTCCAAAGGAATCATCTATCAAGAGGTGAGGTGCGTTCAGAGTCATGGTTGTTAGGAACATTGAGGTAGAGGAGGAGCTTCAAGATATTGAAGATAACCTCTAGAAATTGATTGTAGGGGTTCAAGATATTTCCATTAATTATCTTCATAGGAATTATCAGCGCCATACTGCAGGAGTGTCGAGACGTTTTGGGAGGTTACTCCGTCGAGTGGCCCTTGCCATCATGTGCTATCATGAGAACAAGGATTAGTCTAGAGTAAATTCCTATTTTTGTATTGTATAGGTACTGAAATATTCAAAGCTTCATATTTTGACCTTTTTATGTACTAGAAACTCTATGGTTCTAGATTTTGGGTATATCGGAAGGTTATGGGGGCCAGTTTGTATCTCAATATCAATTTATATAAAAAACTTTTTTTATAAATATGTGTGTATGTGATGTGTTATGTGCATGGAATCCACCTATATGTGTTTGTGTGATTTTTTACATGCAATCAGAATTTAAAATGAACTTCAAATGTGATCTAAATACCAATCCAAAACATAATTTTCAGGTTAATCAACTACAACATTTATATGTATTGGGATGTGATGGTAGGAAACATGCTCAAAAGACCTCTATAAAATCCGAACTCTTTGGAATGTACTAATAAATAAAGGGTTATGGATGGTATAGATCTAGTTTAATTGATGCACAACTAACTTTGAATCTAAATAAACCTTAACTTGACCCAAATCACTAGTTAGAGCTTCAATTAACAAACCAATCACTGCATGGTACTCTGCAATATTGTTCGTAGCGATACCCAAGCAAGTTCATCCTGAACTCCAAGAATCACATTATAGAGGCTATCACCATACAGACATCCAAAATAAGTGGTCATATATCCGCTTTGACACAACGCTATATAAGCAATATTTCCCAAAACACATCTTACATTCACAACAAATTCACACTCCAAACTACACACATCACTCTATAAACAATACATACAAAATACCTATGCTAGATGACCTAAGCATAGTATATCTTGAGGTAAATCCCATTTTGGGTCTCACCGATTGATATCCCATCATAGTCTATGAGATCATATTCTCCTTTCTCTAAGACGCGACAAAAAATATAGGGTCCATGCCACATGGATTCTAATTTTCCACAACTTATCGTGCTTCTGGTCATATGTCAGGACCAGGTCACCTTCGTTGAAGAGGAGAGTTTGAATGGATATATCATACTGAACTTTAATTCATTGTTTATGTGCCTCATTAGCTAAGGTAGCATATTGATGGGTTTCATCCAGTTTGTTCAACTACAAGAACCATTCTTCCTCTAAAGTGGTATTGGGTAGAAGTTCTACAACATGTTTTAGAGACGGAATTTCACATTTGATAGGGAGAGTAGATTCTATCCCATACACCAATTGGAATGGGGAGAAGCTAGTAGATGTTTTAACAATAGTCCTATAAGTCCATAATGCGAAAAACAATTCTGAATGTCAACTGGATTTGTCCTGCCCTACCATCCGTTGAAGCATGGTTTTCAACACCTTGTTGATGGCTTCAACTTGGCCATATGCCCACGGGTAGTAGGGTGTAGAATTATCATGAAGAAAACATAGTTTGGCACTTAGTTTCGACATCATTTTGTTTTGGAAATGTGAACCATGGTCGGTCACAATAACTTGAGGGAATCTGAACCTAGCGATGATGTGATTGAAAAGGAATAGGGGAGTGATTTTTCCATCTTCAGTGTATGTAGGAATTGCCTCATCCCACTTAGTGAAGTAGTCCATGACTACGATGATGTAACCATGCCCCCTGCCTAAGGTAGGATTAAAGTACATAAAATCAATGCCCCATTTCGCAAAAGGGTCAACAACAATGATAGGATGTAAAGGAGCAGGGTGAGTGCACCTTTTATATTGGAAAAGGTGGTAGGGTGGGAATTATTTCATGGCCTCCATGCAATCTTTGAATATTGAGGGCCAAAAGTACCCAACATGTAGAATTTTTTGAGCAGTAGCCATGCTAGAAATATGACCACCACATGCTACAGAGTGGCAGTCATTCAATATTATTTCATCCTCTTCAAGATTTAAGCAACATCACAAGATTGCATCAAAGCCATGATGGTAGAATGTATCATTGAAGATAAGGTAGTATTTGATATGATGAAGAATATGACGGAGTTTGACACAAGTTTCATTAGGATGAAAATGAGGAGTATAGAGATATAAAATAAAATATCCATACTAGGGGTCAAACGTACCAATGAGGAACACACAACATAATTTGAGCCCAAAATACTACGGTTCCCATGTCTGAAATTTGACAAACGCCTGTCGGTTATTCGACAACAATTTTTTTTTTTGTCGTCAGTCGCATATCATCAGAAATTTGACTACATGCCAAAACTCATTGAATTTTTGATGTACTATGACGAAGTCTTTCACCACTAAGTCGTTGAATTTCTGACTCCCAAGTTGTCGAAAATCCGACTTGTCCTTGTCACATGTGAGACAGTTCCTTTGTAAAATTTCAGGCTTATGCCATCGAATGTTAGAGGAATTGGTTGTTGGATTTCTGACTATGATGGGTAGAATTTCTGACGACTCTTTATTCCTTTCTCTGACGACGATTTCTCCATTGTCCATGTTCACCTTGTCATTTGTGTGATGCCTAGTTTGTTAGATTTCCAACGGTGATGGGGTCGAATTTGCGATGGGTGCAAGTTGGTTTTCCAATGGGATTAGTCTAATGTTTGATGACGTCTCGTTGGATTGCACTTGTCGGAGTTATAGCGACCTCATTAGACGAGGGACACAACTCGTTGGATAACCGACGGGCTATTGTATAGTTAAAAAAAATTGATTTTCAACATGGGTGGGATGTAAATGTTTTTTGGTATTCTAACAAGCAACAATAAGCTATACCTTATATCAAAAGGCCTAACCCTCCAACTTGGGTATTCGTCAATTTTGATTTCTTCTTATATGTCACAGGAAATGTTTGTTCAATCGTGAATTCTACACATCGCAGAAAGTGATTATCTTGGATTCCATCGAGTGGATTTTCATTTTTTTTGCAAGATATTGTATTCATATACTTTCCTAGCAGCACAAAGTGACTAGTTTCAGGAAAAATCCACATAATTGGAAGAGTGGGATGTTACTTGTCAGCCTTGATACTAATTCATATCACCCAAGCCACAGTAGAACATAGGCATCTAAAATGTATTCATATACTTTCCTAGTCACCACATTCTAAGTTGTATCAATTGTTAAAGTCCTTTTCATTAAACTTAGTCACCAATAACATTCAAAAGAATATCTTCTAATTCTTATGGTATGGTAATTTACATATTTCAAAATTTCATTTACCATCTTGGGAAAGTATATCTCTACCCACATGTATGGGAGGTTGTGATCTCAAGTGTTTGGACTGTTTCAATCATGCTCTACGTGCTAAAAGAGTTTGGAGGAGTCTTTTGGAGATGATTTCCCATACAAATATTACTTGTTATTTCATACTTTTATCTACAACAAATATTTTCGTAGAAGCTACTTAGTAGTGTGCTGAGGCATGAGGTAATGGGGTGGACAGGGAATGAGACTAAGAGTTGATCAAGCTTTCAAAGATAGCTTTAGAATAAGGTATACTTTTTTATATGAATATAGCCATAATGAATATTAATAGGACTATGAGTTTTCATGCCCAAACACATGATTTTTACAAAACTAATAGGGAGTGTAGGTAAAATCCGTTAGAAATTCCTGTTGTTTAGGTATTGAACCAGAGTTGGAAGGGGAAAACATTGATTATGGTGGTAGGTTCTTATCCGATGGAAATATTGTTGTTTACCCTAATTGAAGGAGTTAGTTTGATCCCAAATAAAGCACAACAGTATGAATGTTGCTTTATATGAGGCAATGAATAGGTATATTTTAATGGATTGCCAACAATAAGGTTTTGTGTGAGGAATTCATGTGTGAAATCCATTGTTGAAGGAATGGGATATCATGGATTGGAGTACCTGATCAGTATCCTATGGCATCCTATCTCTTTCCATTTGATTCCGACATATGAATGAATCCATAATACAATTCGTGGCCTATTGAGGCTTTGTGCCTAGTTCCCACAAAATCCACATGGAGGTTACAAAGAAGAAAATCTCACCCAAGTTTAAGGAGAGGTATATCCACATAGGTCAAACAAACAAACAAAATTGGAAAAAAACACTTTACAATGCAAATAGTACACAAAAGTTTGAAGATACTCCAACCCTTCTGCCATGTCGATGACAATATGTAGCCTCTAGTTCCAGGTTAGAACTAAAATCCCCAGCACATGACCTTGTGCCATGGATCCAATTTCCAAGCTACCCATTTTCCATGAACTCAAAGACGAGATACGAGTCTTGGTTTAAAATATTAATTTTTAATCCTGAACTTTAAGATCTAATAAAAGTAAAACTTTCTCATTTCATGTTCTGAAGAAATTTATGGTATCTGGGGAATTTAAGATGAAATATAAAGCATTGTGACAATCATTAAACTCAGCCTTAACCATCCCCTTGAATGCTTCGCTGTCTCATATTCACAACTCAGGAACAATATCCTATCTATAACACTAGGTATATTACCAATAATACCCGTTATAAAGGAAAACATATGAACCTCAGCGTCTTGTTTGACAGAGGTCCCAACAAAGTAAAATCCACTTAGAAGTCCACAGAAAAACCAAAAAGTATGCCAACCTAGAACAGTGTATCATGGACAGCGAAAAAAATAAGAACTAAACATTACAGAAAAATCAGAAAACAATGGGAAAACAACAAAATTAAAAGCACTTTATCCATTTGATGACTAATCCAAGGGAAAAAATCCTATCATTCATTAAAAAAACACTACCAATTCCCATGAAGTGAAAGAAGAGAAGTAATGTGCATATCTTGGAAGCTTCAACTCATTTATTATATATGAATTTGAGATGGGGGCACAGTTTGGAATGATTAAATATCATCTCTTATTTTGTCTGCAAGAAGTATATTATATACTCATGATTGTTAAGGACCTTTGTGACCACACCCATCATTCTCATAAGCATCAACTTCCTACCCTGACCAGAACTGAGATAACAAACATAAGTGCAAGAACAAAGATGATTATTAGTGGGTGGTAGCCATTCTTTCGGATAGGAATCAAGTACTCCATCAAGATACATACAGAAAGCAAGCACTAAAGTAATCAACTTTTTCAATTGTTCTTTTACATAAAAAATAAAACATACAAACAAAATAAAATTATAATAATGTATGCTCTGAAGTAAAATTATGTTAGTAAGGGATCTGAAAAATATTACCAGCCCAACCATGTCACAAAATCCAATGCAACAACAACAAGAACAAAAATGCTAGAAATTTGCAAGTACAACACAACAACATGTTGAATGAAAAGACTATTCAAAATATCCATCTATTCAACTATCTAAACCCATTGCCTTCATTTCTTTAAAAACCCTGATCTTTCTTGATATTTCATTTTCATATATTATCATTGGCCTACATTGTATCAAATTACAAGAAGAAGAAATATGAATTCATGATGCCCATAAATGGAGGAATGTTGTAGCTATTACCTTCTCACCTACCATGTGTTTTTATTTGACCCAATGCTAAACCCACTAAAGAAATATTCAAATCTTTGCAAAACTACTACTAAACCTGTAAATTTCACCTTTAGTGAATTCTGATTCTTTCTTCCAAGGAGAATAGGAAAACCATCATGGACATTCTCATTATACTTTCATTTTTTATAAACATATTAATGTGATTTGTTGTTAACATGAATGATTTACACGAATAAGATATGGACTCTAAATGATAGAAGAAGTTGAAGGATGTAGTTGATAAAGTGAGACTAGGTAGAGAGGAATCAATTGAGCCATAGGTAGACATGGGTACCCTAGGGACATTCTGCAGGGATACATGATGCAATATAGATGATGAGCCCAATTATAAATGGGATAAGTGTATCAAATTTTTAGAGAATAAACTTATCCATAATTACCACTTGCTAGTCAAGCGAATCTTGATGAAGGATTATCTCAAATGATCATAAATTTAGATATTCATAAAGTGCCAATGAGGTTAAATATGCTCCAATGTGATGGATTCATACCTTGGTTGATTAGTCATGCAAACATCAATAACAAGATGATAAGAGATGTAATAGGGAATATCATTTCCTCTTTCCAACCTTATCGCCTAGATATCTATTATAAGTTCCCTAACCTTACTAAAGAATGGTCTTACAATTTACCATTAATTATCACAATCCCATTAATAATTGGTGGATCAATAAAAAAAATTAGAACTAGGATATTAGGAATGCATCCTACAAATCATATGAGAACTCCTTACGAGATTACTATAATGCATTGATAATTAGAGTATACGGGAAGGAATATTCTTCAGAGTTCAAGTAGGCTTGGGTCCCACTCATTTATTAAGTCACCTTGGTCAATAAAATTTTCAACTGAAAATCTATACTATCAACCTCCATGAATAAGAACATCTCCAAATCCAAATACACAACCACCATAATCGCTCCAACATTCTACATGTCATCATACTTGCTATATGTGATGTATGTTTCTAACATATTTCCAGAGATGTCAAATCATTGGTGACCAAGCATAGTGCCCATCCATGTATATTGCCAAATCCTTTAGGAACACACATTTATAATACATTATATAAATATTTGTGAGCATATCATAGTGCCCATGTATAACATGATATTTTGTGAGCCTACCCAATACATGTTAGGAAAAGTCAATGCAAGCAATAAGTGAGAATGGAGACTTGTATGTAACTAAAAGAAAGGCATACATTAGAATTTTTAGGGCGGCCAAATGCCCACACCTATTACCCAAACTCATTCTTGACAAGCTTTTTCTTTAGGAAGCAGGCAATCGTCTCCCATGACAAGAAGGTATTGTGGCCCTTTTTACCTCTTTTCATAGGTGTATTGTTGGAGTAGTGTTGGAATAGCCGCCACACCTTTGGGAATATATTATGGACTAACTGCCACACTAGGATCATGTGAATAACTGCTGCACTTGGATCATTGGACTAACCATGTGTGAATGGTTTAGAAATTTTACCAACATTTGCAATTTTTGGTGTAACAAGAAAACTTACATGGTATAAGAGAAAGGTTCCAAGTTCAATTCCATCAAGTTACATCAGAGGGGGGGGGTGTTGAAGTAGTTTTGGAATAATTGATGCACCTTTGGGAATATGTAGTAGACTAACCTACACACTGGGATCACGCAACTAACCTTGTGTGCTTGGTTTGGAAAGTTTACCAACATCTGCAAGTTTTAGTGTAATGAGAGACATTATGTGCATACATTATAGTAAATGTGAAATGCATGAGGGATTTAGGAGACACAATCCATTTGATGTGGTGGCCCACCATTTTCATGCTTGCAAATATAGGTGGCCTTATCAAAATTAAATCTAGAAAGAAGAAGAGGTCTATTGGAAGTAGGTGTCATTAGGTGAGGTGGTGTGAGAAATTAGAAATATAAAGTGAGTAATTCAAACCATAGGAGAATCTAGGAATGTTAGTGAGATTCACAAATCAAATTTGGGTGCAAGATTCAGCAAAAACCATCAAATTACAGTTAAATTACACACAATGATAGTTGAAAACAAGATAATTTTGGACTGTCTAACTATGAAATTGTTATTAATAGGTTTATAAATACATCATAAGTGTTTCAAATGGATTTGGAATCCAATTGTGAGCAAAAATCCCAAAATTGTCAAATTGGCATCAAACCCCCCTAGGTGGGCCAATCTCGTCCCAAATATATCCAAATGGCCACGAGTTGCTAAAGTGGAATGTATGGTGTGTGCTAGGTCAATTATTGCACCTTGTATAGTGTGGGTGTGGAAAACTGGATGGTTTATACTCTCAATGCAACATTGATTGCACCAAATCAAGCCAAATTTGGGCAAAAACCCACTCTAGCGCCCTAGGTCAACTTGCATGTCAACATTCAATGAATGGGAGCGCACAAAAAATGATGTTTGTGCATATGTGGCTGTTTTACTATGCTGGAGTACCCATGTGGGTCATAGAACCTCAGCTTGACATGGCATATGTCCACCTAAGCACCCCTAGTCCACCTCATAGTGTATTAAAGCTTAAAAAAGCAATAAAATTGACTAATTAGTGTAACTAAGGTACTAATGATGGATTAATGTTATAACACCCTCAATCCAACAACTAAGTATGCTCACAAAATGATTAAGGCCTTGGAAACAATGGCTCAAGTCACCTCAAGTACATAATCAGAAATTTCAATTTTTCTTTGTCCATGTGAACCGAGGAAAGAAGGAAAACCACATCGGAAAAACCTCCCCTCAAGAATGGACATGGGGATAGACCTGCAATGATATAACATCAAATTACCATCCTTCACTCACCCCAAGAAAATATCTCAGGTAAGTTAAGGTCTTCTCAGTGAAATCCTTGGTAAAAATGTCAGCAGTTTGCTCGGTGGATGGGCAATACTGCAGTGAGATCACCCTGTCATGCACTAAGCCCTGAATGTAATGCATGTGAATATATATGTACTTTGTACTCTACCTCTATACTGGATCAGTATATATCTTGATGGCACTCTGATTATCCACCTAAATGTTAGTTGGAGAATCAATTGTGACACCAAACTCCCGAAGAATTCCCTTCAACCAAACACACTGAGTTGCAGCATTGATTGCTGCCCTGTATTCGGCCTCTGCTGATGAAAGTGAGATGGTGTGCTATTTATTACTTGACCAGAAAATAGGACCCTCAGCAAACATGAAGACAAAACCTGATGTTGACTTTTTGTCAATAGGATCACCGGCCCAATCTGAATCAGAAAATCCAACTAGTTGAACTGAGGAACTAGCTGTGCAATGCACTCCAAATTTCTTAGTTCCCTGGACATACTGAATAATTCTTTTAGCAGCCTTACAATGGAGCTCATGTGGCTGGTGCATGTTTCTTTCTACAACACTCACAGCATAAGACAAATCAGGTCTTTTATGAGTGAGGTAGAGCAAGTTGCCCACTAGTTGCCTGTAGAGTGTGATATCCGCCATTGGGGAATTGTCAAATTCATGCAATTTAATACCAGAAAGAAAGGGATACTTGGCTGCCTTACACTCAGCCATATTAAAATTATTCAGGAGGTATGAAGCATACTGTGGTTGACTCAGCATTATGCCTTTCTCAATTTCTAAGCCTAAAAATTGCCTTAGCAATCCAAGGTTTGTCATAGCAAATTCACTGTGCAAAGAGTTCTTAATTTGGCCAATTGAATTGGTGCAGCAACCTATAATAATAATATCATCAACATAAAGAACAATGAACTTAAATTTAACATCCTTTTGCTGAAAATACACGTTAGGGTCTGATTTGCATCTTGTGAAACCAATTGAAAGCAAGAAAGCATCCATTTTTGCATACCAAGCCCTGGGGCTTGCTTGAGTCCATACAGTGAAATTTTCAGCCTAAATACCAATGAAGGATTGTCCTGGAAACCTTTAGGATGGTGCATATATATCTCCTCCTATAGTTCACCATGCAAGAAAGCACTCTTTACATCCATGTGGTGAACCTCCCAACACTTACTAGCTGCTAGTGCAAGAACTAGTCTAATTGAGTCCATCTTTGCAACTGGTGCAAAGGTCTCTGTGTAATCAACTCCATGGACCTGAGAATAGCCCTTATCCACTAACCTATCCTTTTGTTTTATATCAGAACCATCATCAGCAATTTTTGTCCTGTAGACCCATTTACATTGAACCACTTTCATCTTGGGAGGAAGGGGAACCAATTCCCATGTATTGTTCTCTTGGAGGGACTGAAGCTCATCTTCCATTGCTGAATTCCATATTGGGTCTGTACAAGCTTGATAATATTCATGTGGGTCAGAACTTATCATCATGTAACAATGCTCAACAAGAGCACTATCACTAGAAAATGAAGCCTTACTAGTTTGTGATCTAGTTCTCCTAGGCTCTTGGGGATTGCCTACCAATTCCCCGACTACTTGCACAAATATTTCAGCCCATTTGGACCTAGATGGTGAGTCATATACAACAATATCATATTCAGAAACATTAATATCAGAATTATCAGAAAAAAGAGAGCATGTGTCATCACTTACATCTTCGAACGGTTAAGGAGAGGAGCAATCCCCTGGTGCAAGTTCAAAGTCTGGAATTGGCTCTTCTTCAAATTTGACACTTCTTTCAACAAATTTTTTTCCGGTGGATGTGTCAAAGAGCTTGTACCATTTGGTTTCTTCACCATATCCAACCATGAGACACTCCTTGCTTTTTGGCTACAAGGATTTCCTCTTCTCTGAAGGAATTCTTGCCCATGCTTTTGTCCTGAATATCCTAAAATTTGAGACATCTAGTTTTTCGCCAAACCATGCCTCGTAGGGTGTCATCCCTTTCATTGATTTGTGGAAGGCTCTATTTTGAATGTGAGCAGCACAACTGATGGCTTTAGCCCATATATTTGGATTAAGTTCCCTCACTTCTATCATGCAAGTTGCCATCTCTTTGAGAGATCTATTCTTTCTCTCTGCCACACCATTTTGCTGTGGTGTGTAGCGAGTTGAGTGTTGCATTTGGATGCCACACTCCTCACAAAGTTGCTGTAGATTCTTATTCACATATTCCTTTCCATTATCAGTCCGAAGGACTTTGATATTCTTCCCACTCTGATTCTATACTAGTGCTTTCCAAACTTTGAGTTGCTCAAACACCTTAGATTTCAATTTCAGAAAATACACCCAGCAAAATCGAGAGTAATCATCAATAAATGTAAGCACATACCTAGATCCACCATATGAGGGAGTGGGTAGTGGACCAATCAGATCATTGAAGACTTCATACCATAGTTTGGAGACTTCATTGGCATGTGAGTGAAGTGCTTGATCACTAGAAGCAGGGAGGAAAATAGAGAATTTGTACATTCTCTCATGATGATCAGCATATCCAACTGCAACAACTTGGTCTGTTGAGATTTCAGAAATCTCTACAGAGCCAGGAGTAAAGATTACTCTCTTTGGCTCTCCTGTATGGGTCATCTGGTAGACTGACAACAAATTTTCTACAAGGTACAATACATACAGTACATCACTGAAGGACCCATGGTCTAAATCAATTCTCCCAATCCCTCTGGTCTGGAGTTTAGAATCATCTCCCATTCGAACTGCTGGGCCAACATTCGAACTCATGGAGGAGAAGAATTCTCTCCTGGATACCATATGCCTGGAAGCACCTGAATCAATAATAAAGGATGAGGAATTAGAAGTACCTACCACCAATGCATGACATTTCTCCTTGCCTTCACTTGAACTGGAGTTTCCATCTTTCTTCCTAGCACTGTCAGGAACTAGAATATTGTTCTTCTCCAGCAGCTGCGCCTTGGTGTCTATGGTTTTCTTCATGCATGAACTTTCTGGATGCCATCCCTTGTGGCAATAAGAGCAATTGGCCTTCTCTTTCCCATTCTTCTCCTTTTCTTTGGGTGGATTCATAGCTCCCTCAGTGGATTTGGGTTTTTCTAATTTCTTCTTGTCCAGCATCTTCGAATTCTTGGACTTGGGTTTGCCCTTTGCTGAATTTGAAACCCCCATTACTAGTGCTTGATCTTTGGTCTTAATGAAACCCAGGAAATTTCAACTCAAAATGGGCCTTTTAACTTTTATTCAAATTCCATGTCATCATGTGTTAGCCAATGAAATTGATTTAAATTTGAAATACCGTATAGGTCTTAAACACTTTTTTAATATAAATTTGGGGATAGGTATCATTAAAAGAACTACTTTTTTTATTTGTATTTTTGACATATCTCCCTGTGTTTTTACTCAAATTTCGATCGAGAGAGCTCGTTGGATGCGGAATCAAATTCCACATCCAACGAGTACCCACTCATCATACTTTTGACGGACCCTGCTACCCCAAAAACAAGAAATACCTGAAAAAATGGAATGATGACATTATCATTCCATTTTTTCAGGTATTTCTTGTTTTTGGGGTAGCGGGTTCTGTCAAAAGTATGCTGAGTGGGTACTCGTTGGATGCGGAATTTGATTCCACATCCAACGAGCTCTCTCGATCGAAATTTGAGTAAAAAAACAGGGAGATATGTCAAAAATACAAACAAAAAAATAGTTTTTTCTTTTCTTCCTCCAAAATTAATAAATATTATGTTATTATTTTAACTATTATTTTATTAGTTTATTTCAGGAGGCCCATTTTGATTTGAAATTTCCTCTAATGTTTGGACCAATTTTTCCTACTCTTGAGTGAGTGACTCCATGAAATTTTCCAGACTTGGCATTTTCCAGTTTCGAAGGGTGAGTTTTCCTGAGTGGAATGTGCTCACAAAGACTGAGAACTTTGGCCCCAACTTTGAAAGTATAGATAAGATTAATTGATATTCCTTCTTCTCAATCCCACATTGTTTTAACTGCAATACAAGTGATTTGAAATTGGTGAAGAAGTCGTGGATTTTGTCATAGTGTGTTGGGCTCAAGCTTATCTGCTCATTCTCAAGCTGGTGACCACGTAGCTTATCAATTTTGCCAAATAGAGACTCAAGCTTCTCCCAAACCTCCTTTGGTGATGTCAAATTGTCAAGGTGGAACAACAACTCTCTCGAGATGCTCAGACAGAGCAAACCATATGCTTCATCCAATTTGTTAAAATACTTGGATTTTTCTACAACAGAATTTGGTTCCACTTCAGTGACCATGGTAACTTTGAAAAGCCCCTTGGCTCTCAATTGAATCACCATCTATGACTTCCATTCAAAGAAGTTGAAGGGTTTTAGCATGATGTGGGAATCCTCCATTACTTCCTGCACTGATGGTGGTGAAATTGCTAACTAGTTTACACTTAGCAATTCGATTTTATCTGGAATTCACTAACAAAGCAGCTCAAATCCACTAAGAATTTGGTCTGCAACTCAAAAATATCTAACCATATCTGATACCATGTGATAAATTTGAACCAGAAAGTGATTAATTCAAACCACAAGAGAATCTAGGAGCATTAGTGAGGTTCACAAATCAAATTTGGGTGCAAGATTCAGCAAAAACCATCAAATTACAGTTAAATTACACACAATGATAGTTGGAAACAAAATAATTTTGGACTGTCTAACTATGAAATTTTTATTAACAGGTTTATAAATACATCATAAGTGTTTCGAATGACTTTGGAAGCCAATTGTGAGCAAAAATCCCAAAATTGCCAAATTGGCATCAAACTCCCCTACGTGGGCCAATCTCATCCCAAATCTCTACAAAAGGCCACAAATTGATGAAGTGGCATGGCCTATGTGTGCTAGGTCAATGATTACACCTTTGATAGTGTGGGTGTGGAAAAATGGATGGTTTAGACTCTCAATGCAACATTAATTGCACCAAATCAAGCCAAATCTGGGCAAAATCACACTCTAGCACCCCAAGTCAACTTGCATGTCCACATTCAATGAATGGGAGCACACCAAAAATAATGGCTGTGCATATGTGGCTGGTTGACTAGGCTAGAGTACCCATGTGGTTCATAGAACCTCAACTTGACATGGCATATGTACACCTAAGCACCCCTAGTCCACCTCATAGTGTATTAAAGCTTAAAAAAGCAATACAATTGACTAATTACTGTAACTAAGGTGCTAATGATGGATTAGTGTTCTAACAGGTGGCATTGAGAATGGGTAGCAAGGGTAAAGGAGGAGCCGACAAAAGGAGAGAATTTACCGAAAGAAAGGGTAGAAAAAGAGAAAAGTTAGATAGAGGCAGCAAGAATATATACAACAAAAAAATAAGCTTAGATAAATACATAAAGAGAAGCATAAAAGACGACATAAAAAATGAGACAAGAGGTTAAAGTTCAAAGGTAAACGTAAAGATAAGAAGTTGAAGAAAAAGAAAAACTTGATGTAAAGAAGAAAGTAATAAAATAAGATGAGGAAAAGGCAAGGGAGAGCGTTGAAAAGAATAGGAAAGAGGAGTTTGTTAACACATAATGCTTGGATGTCAAAATTTCTAACCTAGACACATCCTTTAGTTCCTCTATGTTATTCATCGACGGTGTTGAATTTTCCTCTTTACGAGTTAGGTTTGGGAAAATTCACACCTTCTAAAACTAATGTTGTTGTTTCCTTTACTCTTTCATGTTCGATAAGGAGAAGAGTTGGTTCGTAAGACATACCAAAAATAGGTTCAAGTTGCTCAGAGTCTTAGAACTCAAAATAATTACAAAAATTTGATGGTAACAAAAATAAAGGCCAACCCTACAGTCACTACCTATGCAGGATTTGCTTTCTTTGAAGTAAATGAATTCAACATTTAGAATATGGTCAAAGAAATGGAAATTTATAAGAGGAGGATTACCACCCTAGAAGGAAAGGTAGCTCACTATAAAGTAGATATGACTAGTATGGAAAAGTTCAAGGCCTACACTTTTGAGTTACATAATGAACTAATTGTTGCATAAAGCCTGATGTATAATGAACTAGAAGAATCTCAAAAACATTCTTCACAGTTTCTCACATACCTGGAGAGAATCAAGGATTAGATAGTGATAATAGCTAGAGTTCAATAAGGCCTATAAGATATACATATAAAGTGGAAAATAGGAGGTCCCAACACAGTAAAATCCACTTAGAAGTCCACAGACAAACCAAAAAGTATGCCAGCCTAGAATAAGGTATCATGGACAACTGAAGAAATAAGAAATAAACATTACAGAAAAATTAGAAAACAATGAGAAAGCAACAAACTTAAAATCACTTTATCCATTTGACGACTATGCCAAGGGCAAAAAGCTGTCATTCATTAAAAAAACACTACCAATTCCCATGAAGTGAAAGAAGAGAAGTAATGTGCATACCTTGGAAGCTTCAACTCATTTGTTATATATGAATTCGAGATGGGGGCACAGTTTTGCATGATTAAATATCATCTCTTATTTTGTTTGCAAGAAGTATATTATATACTCGTGATTGTTAAGGACCTTCATGACCACACCCATCATTCTCATAAGCATCAACTTTCTACCTTGACCAGAACTGAGATAACAAACATAAGTGCAAGAACAAAGTGATTACTAGTGGGTGGCAACCATTCTTTTTGTTATCTCCCAAAATAAATTTATTTTGATAATATGAAGAATTTAACTCATGCAAAGAAACATATGAATATCACTGACAGTTTGAAAGCCTCTGTTTTTTGATTTGGGTAAAAATTTCACAAGTTGTAGCTTTCGGTGGCTTGGGCGGGGATCAAAACATCTCATTAGCCACCGAACGATGGAAGATAAATAAATAGGTGGAAAACACCTTCGGCGGTTAGGCGTATTGCTAAATTTTTTTTACTACCATCAAAACATTTTTAAATAGTGATCGGAGGTGTAGTACTCTATTCCGCCGACGTTTCAAAGTTTTAGTCCACTACGGTGCCGCCACTGCGAAGAATATAGTGATTGAAAGTTTCGATGGTTAGTAGTTTGGTGTTCTGATCGCCGACGTTTCAGAGTTTTAGTTCACTGCGGTGCCGCCACTGTGAAGAATATAGTGATTGAAAGTTTCGATGGTTAGTAGTTTGGAGTTTCGATCACTGACGTTCCAGAGTTTTAGTTCATTGCAGCGCCGCCACTGTGGAAAGTCATTAGTGATTAGAATAACTAAAGACTATGCGTCGGAGCTTGAAAACATAAACCGTCGGCAAGATAGCTCACTAAGGAGCTGTAACGGTGGGAAACAAACTGACTACGGGTTTCGCCATAAACAAAAAATCATCAGTGATCGGAGGAACTAAGGACTACATGTTGGAACTTGAAAACATAAACCGTCGGTGAGATAGTCCACTAAGGAGCCACAATGGTGAGAGGTAGACTGACTAAGGCTTCTGATCAATCAATAGAAAATCATTGGTGAACGGAAGGACCAAGGGCTATGGATCGGCGAGATAGTCCACTAAGGAGCCGCAATGGAAGGAGGTGGATTGACAAAGGCTTTCGATCAATCAATAGAAAATCATCAGCGATCAAAAGGACTAAGGGCTATGAATCGGTGAGATAGTCCACTAAGGAGCCGCAATGACAGGAGGAAAACTGATAAGGAGTCGGAGCTTGAAAACATAAACCATCAGCAAGATAGTTCACTAAGGAGCTGAAATAGCGGGAGAAAATTGACTACGGGTTCCGAGACAGTACAGACTCATCAGCGATCGGAAGAACTAAAGGCTACAGATCAGCAAGGTAAATCTAAGTAGCTCCGCAGTGTCGGTGAGGCAAAGGACAAGGCTTTCGATCAATCACAAAAATCATTTTGAATAATAGTTATGCGCATTGACGAATAAAAAGACTTTCCATTGGCAGCGTAGAGGACTAATGCCTCGATTCCTTTGACAAATGACTTCCGACAGCGATAAAACTAGTTGGTTCCATCTCCAAAACAGCGGCAGCACTCTAGTCTAGGGCACCGACGTGCCAAAAGATAAAGCTTCCAATCAGCGACAGTGGCAGTAAGGTAGAAAATCTGGCAGATTAAACAAGAAAGGTCACTTCAGTTAAACTTCAAGACACTGGTTGTTGACGGCAATTTCATAGTGAACCAACAGTGGTGATTATCAATGACCACTTCAGTTTTTAAAAATTCGCTCAGTGAACTAGATATTCACAATAGATAGACAAATAATTAGCAAGAGTTTGAAGCCCTAATCTGAGAAAACTATCACTTTCAAGTATTTTTTTCAGTAAACAGATGGGATTTTCAGGATCTGCCATTTTTGTAGAAGGCTATAAAGCCCAAGATTGAATTTATAATAAAGGTTCAAACTCGGGGATTTATGAGCCAATAATGCTTTCAAGCTTCTCATTTTACTTATTCATGATATAAGCTCTTTTGTTGTGATCTGTTTAGCCATCATCTCTTTCTTTATTGTGTTTATGCTTGAATGTGCATTTAGGTCATTTTTCAGATTTATTAAAAAGCTGATAGCTATCATCCTATTGGTTTATTAGTGAAATTTGATTTATAAATACCATCCTCAGCAGGATTTAGCCATTTATATGCATGTGTTATGTGTGTAACTCTGTCATCCTGGTGAGTTCTCCATCCCTGCACCTTATTGTCGAACTTCTGAGCAAATTACAACTAAAATCCTTGTAAACGAGTGAGTTTTATGCATGCCTTGAGAGTGGAAAGGATACATAGGTCAACTGACTTGACCCATATCTAAAAACCCCAAAAAACATTGTAAGTTAGCAGGCATCCTCGAGCTACAACCTAGAGGAGTTTCTTGGAGTGATAGCAAAGTGGCGTCGTTGCCGGGGAGAGGAGATTGAAGCTCAACTTCCCTGGGAGACAGCATAGATCCATGCTTTGATGATAGACAAAGCTTGGACATTATTATTGTTGTAATCATCTATATGGAGACTCCATTGATATAAGGTGGCTTCAAGAAGACCAAGTACTAGAGGAAATCCAAAGGGGCCACCAGCAACACCAGTTTCAGATCTAGAAGAAATTTTGAGGAAAGTTAGGGCTTTACTAAGACAGACCAGCAGTACTACACAAAAACTCTACATCAGGTATTTCAAGAAATATTTCTGCTATTATTTCTTCTGCTGTAACTCTTAATTCCTAGGAATTTTTAGATACATCAGAAAAGTTTAGGGTCTGGGCATCTTCAAGCACGGTTGCTTATAAATATCTCATCCTTGGCGACTCCATGAAAGATGAATTCAGTGGCAACTCCACAATATTAAGATGTCAAAATAATTTTGATGCTCTTTTGGCTCGGAGGTTTGCACCTCTTTACTTCTCTTCCGTTCCTGGTTTCCCACATCTAGTATCGGATATATCCGTATGGGGAGATTTTTTACCTGTCTTCAAGGAGAAGGAAGAAGACAATCCTGCATAACACCTCCTCAAGTTTCACGAATGCATGGATATACTAGATCAACAGCATGAATATGTTCATGTATTCATTATATGGCGATGCAATCCAGTGGTATTTTTCTTTACCTCCTTCCATCATTTCATCATTGAAATATTTTCAACGAGCATTCATTTAGCACTGTAAAAGGTACTATTCAGATGAGTTTGCATTTGATAATTGTTGTGAAGAATATAAGTTGCATTCTCAGGATGAAAAGGTAAATAAAGAGGAATATCTCCCTCAAGATCTACCTCATCTCTCTTATGATCTTCACAATGAGGTACTTTCCCATAAACATAAACTAGAAATGAATTATAAAGGAGTTGAAGGTTTTCCTACCACCATTAAATCTGATTGTGGTGAATCTGAGGAATTGATTTCTTTAACTACACATGGAAATGATCAGCTTTCTGCTGGTCAAATGATCATTGAAATCAGTCAGGCTAGCTCATAGTCTCCAGATTTGCAAATCAAGGAAATTTGCAGTAACCAAGAGGAACAAGATTTCCAGGGACTATCTAATCTCCAGCTAGAACATTAGGAAGATCTTCCTTCTCCTTATGAACATGTTTCTTCAAATCATGACAAGGAACTAGGTAACATTTTTCCAGATCTGTTTCAAAATTCTATTGCTGATACTCCTATACAAGAGCCTTCATCTCTGTCATTAGGATCTCATCTTGATACTCCTATATTCAACAAACACAGTGATGAGGAAGAAGAGGTTAAAATTTGTGAAGACTTTTTGTTTACACAAAATTCATCTAGTTCTTCTTTTCAGCAGAGAGATGATAAAAAATGTGTGAATGCTGTGATAGATGATTGTTACAAATCTGATTCTCAAAAGTCTAATACAAATCTTTTTAGTTTTGGTATATCCTACAAAGATATTATTTTGGAAGCGGAAATTGTTAGCTGTGATAAGCCATCCTATCATCATGATGAATTTAGATTATGTGAAGGGGAGCAAAAACATTCAAATCAATTGTTGAGCTTGAATTTTTATTAGAC
Organism: Pseudotsuga menziesii; assembly: GCA_001517045.1. Classification (NCBI taxonomy): domain Eukaryota; kingdom Viridiplantae; phylum Streptophyta; class Pinopsida; order Pinales; family Pinaceae; genus Pseudotsuga; species Pseudotsuga menziesii. The sequence continues at coordinate 149,236 of LPNX010342402.1, forward strand.
AAAGGTTGAGCAGTCCACATTCAACATTGACATCAGTGAAGAAAAAGATTAGTAGCATAAAAAGGTATTTCCTGTTGGTTTTTATGACCCTATTGCTGACTATCTGGAACTTATAAGCAGCGTAGATATCAAAATATTTTTGTTAGATTGATGGCTCATTCTCTCACCCTTCAAAACTACAATGTTGCATGCTAGGGTTTCATTTATTTTTTGGGCCAAGATCAGGGATAAGTTCAGCAGATTAGCTTCTAACCTGGCTTCATTGGAAGCATGATGTCACATGACAAGAAGGATCTACTGATTAGAATTAGGAGTAGGAGTAGATAGGAAAATAATCTCTTAATATGAGCAGCTAGATCATTTTCAGTTGTTTTCATGAATAAGCAAAGCAGGCTACAGGCAGGGTGCAGCGGATCAGTTATAGAAGACAAATGACTCCATGCCCAATGGAACACTAGAAGATAGCTTTAATTATTCTTTTTCAGGAAAGGCATTTTGGTCTGGGGTTCTTGGGACCTCACAGGGAGGTTCCCATCACCAAGTAGGATCCAGATGTTATCTCCTAAAATAAATTTATTTTGATAATATGCATAATTTAACTCATGCAATAAAAGATATGAATATCACTGACAGTTTGAAAGTCTCTGTTTTTTTATTTCGGTAAAAATTTCACAAGTTGTAGCTTTAAGTGGCTTGGGAGAGGATCATAAAATCTCATTAGCCACTGGAATATGGAATATAAATAAACATGTGGAAAACCCCTTCGGCGGTTAAGCGTATTGCTAAATTTTTTTTACTGCATCGAAACATTTTTAAATGGTGATCGGAGGTGTAGTCCTCTATTCCGCTGACGTTTCAGAGTTTTAGTCCACTATGGTGCTGCCACTATGGAGAATACAGCGATTGAAAGTTTCGATGGTTAGTAGTTTGGAGTTCTGATCGCCGACGTTTCAGAGTTTTAGTTCACTGCGGCGCCGCCATTACGGAGAATATAGTGATTGAAAGTTCTGATGGTTAGTAGTTTGGAGTTCTGATCATCGACGTTTCAGAGTTTTAGTTAATTGCGACACCGCCACTAGAGAAAGTCATCGGTGATCGAAAGAACTAAATACTACGCGTTGGATCTTGAAAACATAAACCTTCAGCAAGACAACTCACTAAGGAGCCATAACGGCTGGAAACAAACTGACTACGGGTTCTGCCATAATAGAAAATCATCAGCGGTTGGAGGAACTAAGGACTACACGTCAAAACTTGAAAACATATAGTCCACTAAGGAGCTACAATGGTGGGAGGTAGACTGACTAAGGCTTCTGATCAATCAATAGAAAATCATCGGCAATTGGAAGGACTAAGGGTTACGGAATGGCGATATAGTCCACTAAGGAGTCGTAACGGCGGGAGGCTGACTGACTAAGGCTTCCGATCAATCAATAGAAAATCAGCGGCGATCGGAAGGACTAAGGGGTACAGATCAGTGAGATAGTCCACTAAGGATCCACAATGGCAGGAGGCAAATTGATAAGACATTGGAGCTTGAAAACATAAATCGTCGGCAAGATAGTTCACTAAGGAGCCAAAACGGTGGGAGAAAACTGACTACGGGTTCCAAGACAATACAGACTCATCAACAATTGAAAGAACTAAAGGCTACAGATCGGCGAGATAAATCTAAGTAGATCCGCAGTGTCAGTGAGGCAACGGACAAGGATTCCAATCAATCGCAAAAATCATTCTGAATAACAGTTACACGCATTGGGGAATAACAAGACTTTACATTGACGGTGTAGAGGACTAATTCCCTGATTCCTTTGACAAACGACTTCCAATAGTGATAAAACTAGTTCGCTCCATCTCCAAAACAATGGTAGCACTCCGGTCTAGGGCACCGATGTGCTAGAAGACAGAGCTTTTGATCAGCGACCGCGGCGGTAAGGTAGAAAATATGGCGGATTAAACAAGAAAGGTCACTTCAGTTAAACACCGAGACATTGGCTGTTGGCGACAATTTCACAGTGAACCAGTAGTGGTGATTATCAGTGACCACTTCAGTTATTAAAAATTCTCTCAATGAACTAGATCTTCACAATAGATAGACAAATAGTTAGCAAGGGTTTGAAGCCCTAATCTGAGAAAACTATCACTTTCAAGAATTTTTTGTGTAAACAGATGGGATTTTCAGGATCTATCATTTTTGTAGAAGGCTATAAAGCCCATGATTGACTTTATAATAAAGGTTCAACTTTGGGGATTTATGAGCCAATAATGCTTTCAATCTTCTCATTTTACTATCATGATATAAGCTCTTTTGTTGTGATATGTTCAGCCATCATCTCTTTCTTTACTGTGTTTATGCCTGAATGTGCATTTAGATCATTTTCATATTTATTAAAAAGTTGATAGGTGTCATCCTATTGGTTTATTAGTGATATTTGATTTATAAGTACCATCCTCAGTAGGATTTAGCCATTTATATGCATGTGTTATGTGTGTAAGTCTGCCAACCTAGTGAGTTCTCCATCTGTGCACCTAATTGTCGAACTTCTGAGCAAATTGCAACTAAAATCCTTGTAAACGAGTGATTTTTATGCATGCCTTGAGAGTGGAAAGGTTACATAGGTCGACTGAATTGACCCATATCTGAAAAATCCAAAAAACATTGTAAGTTACCAGGCATCCTCAAGCTACAACCTAGAGGAGTTTCCTGGAGTGATAGCACTTTCGGATAGGAATCAATTACTCCATCAAGATACCTACAGAAAGCAGGCACTAAAGCAATCAACTTGTTCAATTTTTCTTTTACATAAAAAATAAAACATACAAACAAAATAAAATTATAAGAACATATGCTCTGAAGTAAAATTATGTTAGGAAGGGATCCGAAAAATATTACCAGCCCAACCATGTCACAAAATCCAATGCAACAACAATAAGAACAAAAACACTGGCAATCTGCAAGTACAACACAACATATTTAATGAAAAGACTACTTAATCTTATTAGGAATCTCAAAATTTGATTCCTTATTTCCAAAGGACTTCTTAGTATTCTCTACAAATGTTTGTACAACATGAGGCCAATTTATAAACACTATGTTTTGTGTTCAATATAATTTATGAGATTTAACAAAGATATGTTTGACAAGAGCTTACATAATCAACAAACTTCTGATTTGGGGCTTTAACCATTTGAGTTGTCTCAACCAAATGAATAATTTGAGATAAAGAAACATTTGAAGCTACTTGTTGTCACTTGAATGTGAATATCCCCTTTTAAGTTCATAGTGTCTCCTATGATTGCCCCCCCAACCTCCTTTGACATTAGTGCTGACCCACTAGTAATCATACTCTGATTGACATGGTTGGAACCCCATACTACTATTCCATTAGCTGGGACCTTTGAACCTGGGTATACTTTCATCATATCACTCCTTTGAATCAACTATCCATCAATTTATTTTTCTCCCACATGCTTTCCATCCACCATACATAACAAAACATGTATCACATCTATGAATTCAGGTATAGTTATTTATGATGAACAATATAAATAGGATAGTCTAATATTTTTCCTTTAAGAAAGTTTCCATCCTTTGTGATAAAAGTGAGCTATGTTAGCTCACAAGTAGAAAATATCTCACTAAAATATTCAATAACAAAGACAAGAAAATGTATACCATAAAAAGGTAAAATGCAACATGAATAATATATATCAATCAACATTACCATTATACACTATGTCAAAATAGTAAAGTGCATCGTCAAATTTCATCCTTTTAATACTTAGGCAAAGTTCTTCATGAAGAAAGGTACCCCAAAAGTTGAAATTTAGCATTGAAGTAAACACAATAATGGCTAAAGATCAGTTCTAAACTTTCTTCGAATTATCATAAACATGGCAGCCTTGTTATCATAAACATTGGGAAAAATTTTGGCATTTACTAAGGGTCATTCTCAGACTTATATTATGCAGCATGAGGTGCATTCTTGAAATTCATATCTCAAAAAACAATTCTTGACATAATAACAACCCTAAAACATGAATTCCAGTTAGTCACAAGTCATGTTTAGACAATTTTGAATGCATTTGGGCATTCAATCCAAAGTTCTGGGAAATGCTTTGGGCATAAGCAACCCTTGAAAAGGAAGATATGGGCACAATCTCAGCCCTACACAGTGGTAATGTTCAACAATTACAACCCTTAAAGGAGGAGGACCAGGACTATTACATATCATGATACAAGGGTTTCATAGCTTATGGTCATCACTAAAAAAATTGTAGAAGACTTACGGGTTTCTTTCTTGGAGAATATGGTGTTGATCCAACCTAATGAAAAGGGTTTTTTATTATAATTTTTGGCTGAGTATGACATAGTGGACATTGTTGGTAATTTCCCTAGCTTATGGAAAAAGCTTGCCTCTTTATGAAGCCATATAAATTTGGATTTAGTCAACCTATAGATTCATTAACACATATTTGATTTGGGTAGGAATTCCAATCTTTTGTTCGAATATTGGAATGGCATACCCTTACCACAATTGGTAACAATCTAGGAAAGTTTATTATTATGGACCTAAAAACAATAAGGAAGTATACTACATCTGTGGATTGAATTTGCATTTACTTAGATTTAAGTGAAGGCATCCTTGGAACAATTGTGTTTGAGTGCTAAAATCATAGTTTGACATAACTTTTGGACTATAAAACCATACTGTTTTTTTTGCAAAATTTTCTTCGACTGTGAGCTCATGGAGATTCCATGTTCAAAGACAAAAGTCTCCAAAGATTTTAGGTCGAAACAATTAAAATGCCATTAAATATACTTTTAGTTTTATAAATTATGATATTTAAATAATATAATTTCAATTGATGAATATGTAACTTTATGGATTTCTTAGGAACTAGTTATGGGCAAATAAGTACAGTTTATGAGTAGAATGAAAAATAAACCTCTTTATAACTATCTTAACTTCTCAAATCTTCTTTTTTAGAGTTGAGCTTATGAGATAGGTTTGAATCCACTCTAGCTCCTTGCATTAGGTATTCCAAAAACTCATGCATAAGGAAAAACGTATTACAGAACTGTATTTTACCCACCCATAGACTATTTACATACCCCCCCCCCGCCACAATGGATTCACTACTCCGAAAATAAATTACCACATCCATAATTGATTATGTTTCTTTCTCTTGATAAATATCATGAGTCCAAGTAGAAACCTTGCAAAAACGTTGGGTCAACTGGTTGAGAAAAATAGGCCAAGTGGCGAGCTTGGAAATAATTTCCATAATTAAAATTATGTTTTGTTCCTATAGTTCTCTTGAAGAATATTATGACTCGAAGTGGAAAGATTGCAAAACATCGGGTCAACTACTTGAGAAAATAGGCCAAGTTGTGAGCAAAAGATGGGTCCAAATGGTGAGCTTGTAAATAGTTTAGTTGGGTATCGTTGTATTAATATCACAGTTTAATTGACACGCACCAAAGCCAAGTTCTACGACAAGGAATAGTCCATGTGCCAAGAAAACTCGTTGACTGAGCTCGCAGGGTAATATAATTGCACAACTCATCTCTAACCTCACAAAGTCTCATCAATTTAAACATTAAAACTTAATTGCATGCTGGATGTGGGATAAAGTTCTATGGGAAAAAATAAACAATACCTAACCCTGTTACCTATTCATTGCTCAGTTCCACAAATTAATCTTTCATTTTTTCATAGCCAACGATATCATTATTAGAACAAGGGATTTTGTGCAATTCATATCAACATTTGATCTACGGGATATGTTGACGGTTGACTCATGATTAATGAGATATCAAAAGAATTTCATCATATTGGGTGGACTATTAAAACCTACCTTTCAGATGTAGATCAAGCCATGAATACAACCATACTGAGGCTTTGTGCCCAGTACCCACAAATTCCTTGTGGAGGTTACAAAGAAGCAAATCTCACCCAATTTTAAGGATCGAAATCCCTCCAAAAAATACAAAATAAGAAAAGAAAAGTGCAAATGTGAAAAATTTAAGGCTACAAATAAGAAAAGTGCATCAACAAAGATGACATAGATTATATAGTACCATCATGTAGAAAATTGACAGAATTAATAACTGCCAAAGTCAGATGGATATAGAAATTGAAGCAATCAGTTAATTCAGGATCACAAATGAAAGAGGCAATAATGGACGATTTCAGATGAATTTTTCTAAATAGAAGAAGTTGGTCAAGGTGTCCAAGGAGCCTATGAGCATGCAAATTCAACTAAGGTAATGAATAATGAAGTTTGGGAATATAATGTATATATAGTATATACTTTTTTTTAAAATGGGAAAGACGATGATGGAAGACACCTTGTGGGTGAGTAAGCCCATCATCAACAAACCTAGCTTGGGAAGAAGATAACAAACAAAATAGCATCGTGAGGTAAGTTGGGAAGATAACCCTTCAATGGTTGTTGATCTTCCTAGATATGATGGATGTGGTCACTGGGATGGATGGTGTTGCTAGTCTTATTAGGATTGATGGCTGACTAGATTGGATGGATGGGATCACTGAATGAATCGCTGGCTAGGATGGATAATGAATGCCTAACTGTGAAATCTTATACCACTCTATATTAATAATTTTCTGGGGCCATCTTTGAAGGGAAAAAAAGGTGGAAGAAATTTTTTGAAGTGGCTTCTATTGGTGCTTGAACTCATGCAAATGATCTAAAATGTGAAATATTAATGTGAAAATATTTCATTCTAAAAACTTGTATTTGAGTGAAAGTTAATTTGAATATTGAAATCTCTTGTTAGCTACTTGAGAAAAGGAATAAGCTAGCTGGCCTTTCAATAATCAAATTGACTATTGTTTCTTTTGTAATGCTCTGAGTGTGGTTGAGAATCAAGTTGCTTCTTGATAATTATTTTGGAAAAAAGATGAGTAGGTTACTTTCTACTGTCTATTTTATGCCATGAATTGAATGTAACTATTATGGTGCATTTTTATCTTCCATTGCAGAATCATCGTCCCCATATATCAGTGGCTTGGGGTCTGGGAGACATCACATCAACACTTAAGCAGACGGCTGATGAGTGAAATAGATTGAAAGGAAATGTGGGTTCCACAAAGAAAGGCATATTGTCGTACATGTTCAGTGAAATTGAGTGTAAAATTGGCCAGTAGACATACTCAATTTACAAAGGCAGCATAGGATAGTTAAGATGTCACCAATGAATGTTTGCAATTAATATATGAAATCCATGTGAGTGGAGCTCTTTGCATCAATGTATTAGTTCCATATTTCTTGTTTTATGACTATTATTTCCTTATGGTTGTAGTTGAATTAATTCTCTTAATTTCATCTATTTTTTGCTTACATTAAAGGTTTGGTAATTTTATTTCGCCAAAATCACAATCTTAATTAGTGTGAACCATGATCACTGTCAAAATAGGTTTTAGAAATTAGCTTGTAATTTTCATGAACTTCTACACCTACAATCAATATTAATGCCATTCCTACATTGTTGTAGACCAAGGGACAATTTGTTTTGCAAACTAAAATGCCCCAAATATTCCTACAAATAATATTTTCATACAACCACATATATATTGATGATGATGAAATTGTACCCTACATTTTTGGTTGCAAGTTACATCTAATATTTTGTCAAATACATTGGTTCATAGTTTCATCAAGGTTGAATCTTCTGTATGCTAGAAAATGAATATAAACTAGACTAATAGTATCTTCTGAATTTGCATCTTTTAAGTCTGTATTTGATCCACAATTTTTATTAGTGTATATAAAGTTGGCTAGTAGTGTTACTAGGATATGCTAAAAGTGAGCTAACTAAGTTACATCCTAAGCCAATCTCATAAAAAGATAGAGCATAAGTTACAACAAAGATCCATATGTCTCCAAGGTCAATGGAAAGTAGGAATACCTAACCTACAACATAAACTACAATTTTGTATGTATGGGTAGGACGTACCTTCTCTTCAAAGCAAGAGAAGGAAATTTGATGGGTGCATCGAGCATAATAAGCATGGGGTTGCATTTAAGCCTTGAGCTATGTCAACTCAAAAAAAACCACAAGCATTTGTGCTTACAGTTTGGCACACAATCAACTCCATCAATGATTTATTAATGAACTCTATCAAAAGTAGTTTTACAAATCTCTTGTTGCAGCTTCAGATATCATGTGTGATAAAGCCCCTAAAAACAAGATATCCCAACTATAACCTAAAGGTGTTACCCACTGTCACCTCAGTAACCATATTTCTACACTTCCGGTTGGCTCTTGTCATCAAAATACAAGATCTCTCACCAATAATCACTGTTGTGCACACTAAAGATTCCTCAGAGACCATCTAAAGGAGAATCTGCTATAGGTCCATCATTGATGGTGTGTCAAAGATTTCCCAGAATGGATAGAGAAATATTCCTATAACCTCTGCCCACCCCTTGTGTTGGAAGACAAACACAATGTATTGATGCATTTCTTCCATAGGATGGACCATATTTCAGGTCTACGCAATGCCCAAAAATCAAATCAGAGATGCCCTAAAATGTTGTTGACTGTTGTTATGAAGGTAGAGAGAAAAATGAAAACATGCATAGTTTTCCCATAATTGAAAACCAAGCCTCCCACTGCTAGCCTTTATGAACAAAACTGACCGACGACTTATAATAAGGCTCCCATAATTATTCAAAATAGTACCATACCTATATAATGTTTACTGATTCTTAAGAGGCTGCGATGTGCTCATAATGTTGATCTAGCTGACAGGACTAGCCAAGATTTTATTTTATAGATACTCAACACAGAGCCTAGGAATCATGCCAAGAACTAGCCCAGTTTAGCTCAACAAACTCATGCTAAAAAACACTAGGAATTAGCCCAATTTAGCTCAGCAAACCTCCAATTGACCACCCATGCAAAAAAGGGGGTAACAGTCCTACAGGGTTATGTTATATCATGAAACAAGGTTTTTTAGTAATATTTTCTAGACTACTATCCATTAATTTCCAACAAATTTTTGCTTGGTCTTGGATTTTTCCATGATTATAATAGTTTCCTTTCATGGTTGTTATTTTCCTTAGTATGACAACCTCTTCTTCAAAGTTAAATTCTAATTTTCTCTTCTCTACACCTCTCAAAAACTAACTTGCTTCACAAATTCTATTTTCCCCTTCTTTTCATGCATCAAATTTGGCTCCTCTCCTTGAATGTGAGAGGATTGGGGGGACGAGCCAGTCAATTGGCCCTCAAAAGACTGTTTGTCTCCAATAAATTGGATGTGGTGTTCATTTAGGAAAATTTTCTAGTAAGGTACACTTTCATTTTGACTCCAAAGAATATGTTTACTAATTGGGAGTTTGTTTCATTGGAGGCTAAATGGTTCTCAGGAGGTTTGGTGATTGGGTGGACCTCTTCTATCTCTCTTTCCAATTCATTTGTAGTATTTTCAGGCCTATGCATGATTTTTCATAGTCACGGATTAGGTAAATAGTTACATCTTCTTAATTTTTATGGCCCATATGGGGGTTGAGAAGAATTTTTGACATCACAGTTGGCTTGTGACTAGATGAATTTTTATTGAGGAAATATGGGTGGAGAAATTGTGGAAAGTCATTGTAGAAACTACACCTATGGAAAACCTTCTTGATGCCCTAAATTTTGATAATGTAGAAGAACTAATGCCATGCATAATTGTATATTCTAGTACCATGCAGTAGATATATTAGGTTCATGCATAGTGTACAATAGCTCAAAACAAGCTTGAGAGGTATATTTATCATAAACAAGAAGAAAGGAGTCGTTGAATTTAAAACAAGAAAAAAGTTCTTATACCCCCCTTTTTAGCATGGAATTTAAACACTTAATATTATCGTGTGAAAATCATTTCACAAGTAAAACAATGGTGGCATCACCCACAATTCATTTAGGGTACGAAAGTCCTTATTCTCAAAGTCATTGGTTGACCTTGATGCTTGAAGTGATGGTAAGTGAGGTTTTTGTTGTAAGCTCACCTATAGTAAGTTAAAAATGAAAGATGCCTATCTAAGTAGAAAATGAAAGAAAAACTTAACCTACAATATTGATGGAGCATTTTTTACCTATAGATTCCTCATAAATTGTGGGTTACTCATGCAATGTGAGTGCTAGTTGTTAATGCTTTAGGGTAATTAGGGTTTTTCAACAATTTAACAAATTTTTTCTTTAATGGAAATAAAATAAACCAAAATACTAAAGTAAAAGTACAACAGTGGCAAAGTCATGGACCAACCTTAAGAGTCCAACCATGGTCACGGCTCAACCTTAATAGGATCATAACATTCACAACCAAACACTAGAAGGTCAACAAGGGTTACAACCAAACCTAGGTAGGCTCAAACAGTCATAACCCAGCCCTAGCAGCCTTGAAACAGTCACAAGCCATATCTAGAAACCTTCAAATAGTTGTGACCTAGCTACAATAATCATGGACCAATAGTTAGTATCTCAATAAGGTCATGTGTGAGGTAGAGAGAGAAAGAGCAACAAACCCTTATATGTCAAGAACAAGAGAGAAATAACCACATATCAAATGTAGAAAGTGCAACCAATGGATTACTAACATTCCAGCCAATGCACCTACCAGAAACCCTAGGTATAATTCTAGTGGTTTGAATTTCCATGCCAAAGTCAGAAGGAGGTCATAAGATCGAATCCACAAGGCCCTTGGGGTTAGGCATACATGTCTACCGACAACATTTATGATGCCGACAACATTTACGATATGAGAATTGCAAAAATACCACATGTGTGTGATATTTGAGCATTAACATGACCAGTAAAATCCGATGTAGATTCGTAGAAATAACAGGGAACCCACAAAGGCCAACAGATCTACCATTGTTTATACCCATCAAGGAAATGGTCGTTTCATCAAGAGTGAATTCTTAATCACATAACCTTTCATTTTAGAGGCAATAGTCAGCAAAGAAGTAAGTTTGCATGGATTCCTTACTCTTATTATTGAGGCCCTAGAATTAAAGGACATCCCTATGACGAGCTACAAGCTTTTTTCCATCTCTTATCTCTTTAGGATGCAACCTCTTGCATTTTGGATGGTCACTATATTTTTAGGTGTCTGCTTAGTAGCTAGAAATTTTGAAAATGCATCATTTATCCTATCCTTAGAGTTTATCAAATGAAAATGGACACGTAGTTGTGTTCCACTAGCATGCCTAATTTCATCGATATTAAGAAAAAAAATTCAAATCAAACATGTAGCTCCTCACCCTAGGGTGAAAATTGCAACCTTAAATTGAGACCAACCAACACACCATTCACTGCCTTTTTGCCAATGATATACTGTCATCTATAACTAGAGCTAAGGTTAAAGTCAAATGATAAGAGTTTCATGAATAACTAGAGCTAAGAGTGAGCCATAAAGGGCTTGTAACAACCCTTTGGCAAGGCACTATTAAGGGTCATCATAGACAATATAACCAATAAGATGGGAAGTAAATGTATAAGGGACAATACAAGTCAAGAAACGTGTGACAAAGTTGAATTGTAGGATTACCTTTCAGAAAATTATATTCTATCATTTAGTTTCACGGGCATAGAGAACATAAGGTGCCATTTAATTCAAAGACTATTATGATGATTAATCAATACCTTGAGCCACCACACGTTGGGATAGATTGTAAATGGAAAGATATCCAAGTGAATAGACATCTACTGAAAATAAGTTAGATTGTGAAAGTAATCATATCAAAATACGATTGGTTTAAATGAAGGACTATAAATAAATAAAAATTAAAGTTTCTAGATAAATTTTCCAAACTAGGTCAAAAGGACTAGACATTACAAGAAATATGAGAAGCCCATATAAAAGCAGGGGATATTTCTACAAAATAAAAGAGAAAAATATAAACTTAATGGTAATATTCCATAGATTTTATGAACTTTTATGTAAGGGTTGGCTATTGTTTACTGGAGGGTAATGAGTAAGAAGATGACACATATAGATAGAGCATTTACTCACTAGTTATTCCCATTGAAAAGAGAGATACATATGACAAGTCATTAAAAAGAGGCATACAAATGATATATGTAACACCATGCACCTTACTCAAAAGACTACTTAGTTTGTGTAGTTATACATGACTCCATTGATTGAAAGTTACACTTGAACTATTTTCTTCAATCTAGATATCCCTACTTTCCTTCAGAAAAGTTAAGTTTACTGAGGCTATAATTATTAACTTTAACAAGATAGCATTAGGCCAACTGCACACTAACTAGTTTGTTGATATAAAATTTTAACACTATAAATACCATTCTAATTAGTATAGATTCTTGAACCAAACCAAATATATGGTTTGTGTCTATGATATTAACATTGGGATATGCTATGTGAAATTGAGATATATGTTCTCTCCAAATAAAAGAGTTGTAGACCATGTGTCAAAATAGAAGCATGACACATTTGAAATTCACAAGTGACTGCCTATCATTATTGGTGAATAAGTTTCAGAAAAATCAATGATCTTTCCATATCTAGGGCAGATCCTAAGAGAGATAATCTCGATGAACCTGCATAAGCCCCATTTGGCTAAAAGCATAAACCCCATTCCTGCTCAAGGTCTGATCTATCCTTATGTCAAGATCCTCTCTTGAACTGTAATATATTATTATCAAGGTTTGCTCTCAATGTTTTTATTTAATTTATCTTTATCGTTAGGGTTTTATGTCAAGGGTTGATCTATCTTTATGTGTTATGTTGTTTCCCACTTCAACACTGTTATGTAGTATTGCCATAGGCTTCAACAAAACCACTTGATTCCCTACTGATAGGGACATGTGGATTGTGGGTCACTAAAACATTGTTTTTCCCTGCTTCAAGTTCATGCCAAAATGGTATTTAAAATTATTGATACCAATCATGGTTACAACTCACTAAATTATTTTCCTCTTTGAATCCTCTACGGATCTATTTTCTCTGATACCAAAATGATACAGACAATGGGGGATAGGCCCAAAGTAAACTGTTAGCTCTCCAGAAAACTCTTCTAGGTTGCAGCTCGAAGATGCCTAGTAACTTTAGTATTTTCTTAATGATGGGTAAAATGGATCAAGTTGGATGACTTAATAAAAACTCACTCATTCAAAACATGCATAAACGCACTCAGATAGATAAGGATTTTAACCATTGTTGTTCAGAGAGTTGATAAAAGGTGGATGTATGCAGAATTATTATCATGCTAGCATACTCATAAGCAAAGCATATATGAATGGCTAATCACAATAATTAAATGATACTTGCTATTCGATTCATCAATACAAAGATAGGATGACAACTATCTGGCATTAGAAAAATAGAAAAAAACATGAATAAAATATCCAAGTGCAAGTACAGAAAGGTAGAAAATGAGATCTGAACATAAATGGCAAAAGAAGCTTATATTACTAACATGAAATGAGAAGTCTGAGAGTACTCTTATCACCAACCTTGTAGTTTCCTGTGTGAGGTGGATCTAGGATGGATGGTAGAGGAGAAAGCAACTAAGGGGGTGGAACCAAGACTTCCTAGACTCCCAAATGGATGGTTGTCACGCCAATCAAGGCAACCCTCACTTTATGTTATCTAAGTCCAAGACAACAACGGGGGAGACCTGAATCTACTCCTGATAGGAGAGATCAAACCTAGACACCAGAACAGATCAAATGTGGCTTTGAGGTATGTAAGGTGTAAGGTAAATGGAAACCCTAGCTCTAGGGTTTAGGTACTAGCAACCGATGGAGATGATCATTGTCTTGGAAAACGTAACTATGACAGTGTGAGCAAGGACAGAGTTGGTACTGTCTAGTACCAAAGAGACAGACTCAGTGAAATATAGGTAACTTGAGTTATCAATGAATGTTGGCAAAGAGAATGGGAGTAAGGTCAATTTAGGGCTAGTGCTAGAGATAGGAGATCAGTGTCTTTTGTGCATTGGGAAATGGATTTAGTATCAACACAACATTTCAGTGAACCCACATGGGATATACCCTAATTTATGGACCCAGAAAAGGATTTGGCCCGGAAGATTTAGGTTACAGGAAAATCAGTAGAGGGAGGGCTAGAGCTAGGGTTTGGAGAGTCAGATATACAGATCTAGAGCCACCAGGAGACTATCAGCCCAGCGTTGGAGGGGAAATGAGATCGAGATGGACCGACCTATAAACCCAAGTCAAAAAATTGTAGGAAAGATCAGATTTGGAAAAGTCAAAATCTGATGAGGGGGGCTAGGAGGATGAAAGTTAGTTTTTCAGATCTCGAGAAACCTGGAAGGAACTAGCTTGGCATTGGGGGTGTTTTGGAGTGCTCAATCCCTGATATATCATCCTAGCCTATCACATTTTAGAAAAAGTAAAATCCAGAAAAGTCCAGTTTTCAATGAAGGCGCTAGGGCTGTTTCAATCTAAAACTCAGATCTAGATCAAACTGCCATGAATCTGGATAGGCTTGAGGGTGATTTGGACTGTGTGGGACCCAATATATTAGTCTATAAATTCATAAATCATAAAAATTCAAAACCCTAGCAGGTCAAATTTTCAGTGGGGGCGCTATGCAGTTTTCAAGCTAAAAATCAGATCTAGGTCAAACCAGCAGGAATTTGACCAGTTTTGTAGTAGGTTCAGTGAAGGGGAGGCCTGATCTATGAAACCCAGAAGTGGTTTGGCTAGATATCAGGCGATTCTTGGATTTAGTACTTTTTAGGGTTTTTTAGTATTTTAGGAATTTTTAGAAAAATGGAAGGAAAAGAAGGTACAATGGATTCAGATCTGTTAAAGAGACAAGAGTTACCTATTCGATCGTACCTAGAAATGCTTGTAGAAGTCTTAATAGTGATGATATTTGCTATCCCAATCAATTCTGGAAGATCCAAGTGATTTCTATGACAGATGTAAGCTCCAAACCACCAATGCGCTCCTACCCTGCATGAGCAAATGTCAACCATATCAGATTTGTCAATACAAGATAACGAAACCAAATGCTACATGAAAGTAAAATTAATTAATCATAGATCACAATGAAACCAATGAAAACCCCTTGATCCAAGACAAAGAAAACTGAACGAGTTGAGGTCCCCCTGCAAAAACGTTCTAGCCAAAACGCCCTCATGTAGACAACGCTCCAGCCAAAACGCCCTCCTGTAGACAGGACAATGATAGCTTTAAAATATAGATCTCACATGGATTTCCATAATACTAGGAAGTAGAATACTATCCAATCACCATTTGAGAACATCAGATGCAAAGCATATCCAAAAAATATCCACAGAAAAAAAATCTTTCTATTATTTAGATCCAAGAGCCAAAGACCCCTTACAAATGAGAAGCTCTCTCCTTTAAATAGAAATGAGAGAACCACAATCATAACCAAATTCTAACTACTTTCAAAACGAGTGGCTAATATTAAAAGATAAAATGTTCTAATCAATGGTTGAGATGAGCTCAACATACAATACATGGATCAATATAACCATAAAGTACCAAAGTGGACTAAATCACACAATCAGAGGGTACCCCACTCAATAAGAAATAAATGCAGCACATGGTGGGTCCAAGGAGTGTTGAACAACTCCCTATGGGTGCCCCATGGCACAATAAAATAATATAACATTTTAATTCTTTTACTTTGTGCCTCCTCGAGGAAATCGTGAGCCTCCCAAAAGCTCCAGAAAATAATATAAAAATGCCCAAAAATAGTTGCGGGCCCAATAAAGGGCTGCAACTATTGGAGAAGGTGTGGAGGACATCAATCTCATCATTATGACTCATCCCATGTCATTTCCTTTCCTCAGTATCCCAAATCGATTTCTTCAATATCCATTTAATCATTTTTTAATCTGCCTCTGGAAATGTGAACCTGCCAAAACAGCCTCCTAAGGTGGTTGTGTTGTCAAACTGATCCCACTAGGATCTCTAGGATTGGGATACTATGGTACAAACAAGTTTCTACACCCCCCATGTCCATACAATTCCCTAGGATATCCAAATAAAACATCTCCTTGCTCAGACACATCATCCTGTGAAGAAAAACTACATTAGAAAGGTAAAATGAGCCTGATCATTTATGCAAGTGCTCAGAACTGAAAATAAATTGTCTCATTAGACTCATAAAGTACAAATCCATCTAGGGTGTATAATCATACCCCTCTCAGGTTTCTACCTGATCATCAAACATATCCAATAGACAATATAACCATCTGTAAATGATCAGATACCAATAATATAACTCAGACTATCATCCATTTGCTGCAGGTGCTACAAGGCTAAGACATGCTCTACAAATCATTTAAGAAACAATCACAACAAGTAGCATTCATTTCACTAGTGGTGTATCAACCAAATATATATATAGGGCTTTATTTATTATTACTCAGACCAGACTTTCAGGACTATACTCACTTCATAGTTGTAGTCAATTTGCTAGTGAAGGGTGAAGGATGAAATTGACAAGGCTAAGAAAAAGGATGACTTCCTACTTAACATCATGACACTTTGGATATGGAAAGGAAAAACTTGCTAAGACCAATGTCGAACAAACAACAACACAAGGAATGGCAGTGCCTCACAAAATGGTTGAGTTCTTTAGAGAGTGCTTATTCAACTTAGGCATCATGACTACATCAAGCTTGATCCAGTTTCATTAGGATCATCAATTTTATTTCCATGTCCTTTTTGGAATACATGACCCTTTGGGACTTTTCCAGTGCTTAAAAGCACAGCTAATCGTAGCTTTCATTCGGGACATATTCAAATTTATAAGGTCAGCATATATTTAACCATTGCTTTTCGGACCTTTTCTTATACCCTTCAAGGGGTATTTTAGCATTTCATTGCTTTTTTCCTCTTTACATATGTTAAGAAACATAGTTTAGCATTTTCATTTTCCATGGGCGCATACATAACATTTTCCAATACAAGTAGTACATGAGCTTTCAGTTTTATCCAACAACATCTCAAGTGACCACGGGGAGTTCTGCGCAGTGCCAAACATCGGGACAAGCAATAAGAATGATTTAGGCATACAATCCAACTCAACAAAGGCAAGTTTTGTCACCAAATCAGAGCCAAGACACAATATAAATAGGGAGGCTTGTCCAACAAAGGTTTTAGTGGGGGAAAAGGTCCTCCATGCCATAAGTCAAGAAGTCAGTCGGGTTGAAAAAAAGAATGTACCTGACTACTTGCAACATGTCCAGAGCTATACCAAACTCACAGATCGGTCATCGGAGCAATATGTGGATAATATATAAAATACTGAAAATAGATATGCATGAAAATTAAAAGCAAAAAATAAATCTAATCTATAACCATATCTTTCAATATAAGTTTGATTTTTTATTTTGTAGGATAACTAAATTACACTAAGAGCTTCAAAGGTGAGCTTCAAACAACAAAGCAAGATTCTATACTACTATTGGGAAAGGCTTATTTTGGTCCTACCTACTCTACTCTACCAGGAAAAGTGGAACTCAAGGTTAAGTGAGGTCGGGAATGTGTCCTCTCAAATCCCTCTGGTTGACAGGAAGCAAAATCGGTCGTCCAGTACTGGTGACAAGAAAACATATATCACCAACGCAACGTTCTACAGAAAATGGTCCAACCCAGAGGTCATTAGCTTGCCCTGATCAGAAATGTAGTAAGTTGTTTTGGATAAGGACTTGACTTCCGGTGGGAAACCTATTCCTATTTACCGATTCTTGGATCACTTCAATGTTACGTATTGGCATGGGATGGACATCAACGATGTTTAGTGGTTGCGGGGTGATAATCCTTGAGCTTCTCCTAGAAGGGACTACATCAAATCTAGGTGGACCGCTATTAAAGGGAATAGCTATGCTACCAACTAGGATCTCCCTAATCTCTTTTCTTATCCCCTATATACTCACATTAGGCTAATCATTATGAGGAGATACTACATGTTTGACGATTTCTCCCACCATCCAGAAATATTTATCTTCTTCCAAAGGATGAGGAATATGGGATATAACAGTACCAATGCTAGAGCCTTCCCCTGTAGGAACATGAATATGCATACCCTCTAGATCTGCTGGTTCTACTCTAGGTCGTGGTGCAGAAGAGCTAGGAATGTGAGATAGATCATGATTGTCAAGACTGGATGACTCAGGTGGCAGGAGAAAGTTAGGAGTGAGAGGATAAGCAGACAAGGCACTAATTGACGTGGCTGAAGGAGTTTGAAAAATAGCGAGATTATTGAGATTAAAATCTCCTTCAGGAGCATCATTTGTTAAGGCATCCTCTTTCCAACTTAGAGATTTATCATGGACTTGAATTAGGTTACCATCTTCTAAAGACAAGTGAGATAATGACCTAGCAAAATCAGAAATATGGGTGCTGCTGACCCCATTATCAACATCTATTACACTAGATAACTCAAGATGGTTTTCCCATGGGTAAACAGGTTCTAGTCCTTGGCTTTCTCTTTCTCTATTTTAGTCGATTATGGAAAACCATTCATTCACTCTATAAGGGATTCTTCCAACATGTCTGTTGGACTATGGGCAGACCCGGGTTTTATACCTTTTATCTTCGCACCAACAAAAGACCCACAGTGTTGGCCCTCTCGGCAACAACCTGCGAACAGGTTGCAGTCTCACCTGAAACAGCTATGGGGTGCCGCAAAATCAGGTTTCTGCAAGCAGAAGAGGGATATTACTGTACCTTTATCCTTAACAACAAATATGATATAAAATAGAGCTTAGGCATTCACTTAATTAGCTTTGCAGGTTAGATAAGAACGTTTCTTGCTTAACCCTTAACTGGGAATTCACAGCGAAGTTAATATTTTAATAGTTATCATATTTTAGCATTCACCTACTTATTAAAAGCATAAAACATAACAGCACAAAACAATAGAACCACCACAACACACAATATACATGGTTCACCCCCAGTGTAGGGGCTACATCCACAGAACTGTGTTTATATTCAACTCTTTACAAAAACCATAGTTCTGATCTGCGCACTCAGCTGCAGATATTCTCAGTCTTCCACAAGCTGTGCATTTATCTGGAAATCTATGCACTCAGTTGCAAAACCTATCTTACAAAAACCCTCTGCGCACATTGCTGCAGAGGTCGTCCATGCACACAGCTAGGACTTAACCTTAAACCCTTAAGAATAGCTCTTAGATTCGCATCATATTAGCATCATAAGATAATCGTCAAAGGCCTAACCTCACTCCTTTACATATGTTCCTATTTATACAAGTGCACTATTACAAAACCATGGACTTAAACCATGGGCACCCAAAAACCATAACCCTGGGTTTAAACCATGGGTCATTTACAAAAAGAGGGGCTTCGACCCAACCCCGACACCCCTAAGACTATTTTGCATCGCAACTCCGCTTACAAGCTTCCACAAAAACCGCAGAGTTACCAAAACTTAGGACCTTGAAGGTCGGAGCCCCAACAGGCCCCTAAGACACACTAGTGGCCCGTCCCGGGACACTCTGCTGCTTTTTCGGTGGGAGAATCTTGTTTGCGAAGATAGTGAATTGCTTGTTGAGGCTTCGTAGGATGTCTTCAGCTGCTTGCTCCTTTTCCACTATCTCCTATAATGCTGCTGTAGATGCTTCACTGGCTCTTTCCTGTGCGAACGCATCATACTCGTTCAGGATCTTGAGTTGGTTGTCCGCAGCAGAGCTCAACTCCAAGGCCTCGTTAATAAGAGGATGCACAGAGTTCACCAACAATTTTTCTTTCCTCTTGCACACCTCAATTTCTTACTGGAGCTCATTACTCTGCTTCACCTTAAGCATCTTCTACACAGGAGGAAATGTCTTGATTTTTTCTTTCACTGCATCTAGCTCTGTCTGTCGCTGCTTGATGGTTTCTTGCAGCTTTTCTACCTCGGGGTTCTCCTGTAAGTTTTCCCAGGCCTCTACACTTTCATCTAGCATCTTTGCTGCACTTCTCACAAGATCTGAGATTTTTGTGGCCGAGGCTTGAATGTCTCTACGACGTTGCTCCTTGACTTCTGGTGGACTCTCAGGAGTGATGCGAAGTTGAAGCTCTGCAATCTGAGCCGCATGTTCTGCTTCCATATTTCCCATCTGGCTACGAGACTGGTGCACATAGTCCTTCAGCTTGACTATTGTTTACTTTGGTTCTTCTTCATCTTGTATGTCGAAGTCAAGGATACTTCGACACGCCTCATCCAATGCTTTTTCCAGTGCAGTCTACTTATTTTCTGCTTCCCTCTTTTTCTACTTGGCTTCTTCCAGCTGCGCTACAAGGCGTTCACTCTGCTTTGTGGCATTTTCTAGCTGCCTGTGTGAGTAGCTGTCACATTCTTGGATCTCCTTCATGATTGCTAATTGACACAGATTGAGCTCCATCATGGAAAACTTGGTGTAATCTATCCCAACTGTCATGCTCATAAGGTTCTGCAGACCCCTCTGTTCGAACTCTCTCAACAATTCCTAGACTTCGCGATCAGCTGACATGGAATGAACGGCGCCGTCAAATCTGCTTTTTCCCAACGGTCACATTTTAAGCTCCGACACACCTTTCCACTTCGGCGCAACTAGTAAATTTGGCTGCACCACAATAAGGGTCTTCGACACAATCCAGACCTTCGCCACATCCATTTCTTCGTCCCAATAGTCTTCAATGGTGGCGTACTTAGGTATTTCTTCTGATCCAATGTTGACTTTTCTGGTCTTCAAGGGCTGAGTTACTTCAGGAGCTTCAACTATTGGGCCATGTACTTCACAATATCCTTTCAACTCAGGAATATTGATGTTGTGTGGGTCATCATCCTTGTCAATTACGAGGTAGAGCATTCTACTGCATTGGATTCTTGTTCTTTCCAATCAGGTTGGTACTCTGCTGTTTCTTTACCATCAAACACCTTAGTATTGATCAGCCTAACAGTTGTGTCTAAAGTAGGGCAAACCTCATTAATAGAAAATGTAAGCACAAAATTATCAACAAGACTATCCCAATTTGCAGTACCATGGCAAAGCTCCACCTCTGCATACCAATTCTTTGCGACAGGTTCCAGGGTGTGCACAAACCGATGTACCCATTCTTCATGAGGTACATGCTTCCATGCTTCATAACACTGCTCCAAATGTTCCTGAGGTCTAGTCTGACCATTAAACCTGCTTCGCACCTCCTGAGGTTGATCCACGAATCTAAGGTGAAGAAGCTTTTGACAAGCTTCCCAACTCTGAATATACTTCTTATGACCATTCCACCATCTGGCAGCTGTGGCTTTGAATACTGAATCTAGAGTTTGCATTTTCTGTGAATCTGGTACCTGCTCTGAAAATTGCACAATAAAATCTGTTGGGTCTATCAAGCCATCAAAAATAGGTAAGGCTCTTGTCTGTAAGCTAAGCCATCTAAGAGACTTGGTAATTCTTTGCACATCGATGTCCATGTAGCTCATACAGTATATTCTGCCAGTTCTCTAGGCCGTCATCTGAATCAGTCATGCAAGAACTGTCACACTGCCAATCCATTATACCTTCAGTAGTGGGGTTAACATAGTCTTCTTCTTTAGCTATGATGCTATAAATATGATCTAAGACATCCTGATCTTCATCTTTGACTGGCTCTGTATACCTTTCTCCTTGAGAATGGTCCAATGGTACTATGACTCTCAGGCCTTTTCCTTCGAAAGTCATCTATCTCTTCTTAAGGTTGATCACTGCATCATTGTTTATTGCCCATTCAATTCCTAGCAAGGCTAGATAGGGGTTGATATCATCGATTATTTCAATGACTTCAAAATCTGCTAGGGTACTGACTCCATCAATATCTACTGGTACACTAGGGAGTCTTCCCAAGGGCACAATCCTCTGCTGATTAGCTAATATCAACTGTATAGGGGACCACTCAAGCTTAGGTTTTCTGATTTGTTCCCAGGTCTGCTTAGTTAGGACATTCACTTCTGATCCCAGGTCTAAAATGACATCAGTCATATCATACTCTCCTATTTGAGCATGCAACCTCATTTCTCTTCCAGTCCTTCTAACTCTATTAACATTTTTTCCTTTATCAAAGCTTTGCTGGGATTCGCAAGACTGAAGAAATTTCTGTAACTCATTCAAGGCACTCTTGTTTCTTAACATCTTCATACAACTTTGTAAGAATGATGTTAGTGTACTTACTTGATCTGGCGAAGCTTCTTCGGACTGCAACTGCTGCTGATGCTGGTGTGCAGTTGCTACTAAGGTTCCTGGATCAGCAAAGTCTCTTTTAGCGTCCATAAATGTTTCTTTTTCTCTGTCAACATCAAAGGATGGAATCTTCTCTAGGGTCTTGCAGACCCAAGCCTCGACAGACTGTTTCTTCGTATTTTGCACTTATGTCATAGCTCCACTCCTTGTAACAACATTAATAGCTGGGACAGATCTTTTCTCTACAACAATCATCTGAATATTCTGAGTAGGAGCACTATTCCTTTCTTGTATCTTGGCTATCAACTGTGGGCATTGCTCAATCACATGATCGACTGCTCTGCAATGTCGACATGTCGTAGTTGGGTTCTGACAGTCTCTAGCTAGATGGCCCGCCTGATTACAGTTGTAGAAAATAACTTGGCCTCATCCAGGCATACCACCATGACCTCTGAAATTACCTCGACCTGGGTTACCACCACAGTAGCCATATCCATTATTGCCTTGTGCATCGTTTTGTACCTTGTAAGCATCATAGGTTCGCTCTCTCATGAGGTCAAAGCTATGACACTCATCCTCATTATGTCCCACTAACTTACAAAACTTGCAGTAGGGGTTCTTAGGTACTTGAACATATCTTTGTAGTAGATAGAAATCTTCAGGTCGATGCTGGCCAACTGTTCTACAGATCTCACAATATAGGACAGCCGTGTTAAATGGGTTTGGTGCACCAGTACTCAGGTAGTGTCTTAGTGCAGGGATTTGTTCTTTGTCATGACCTTTTGTCTTGCATCGGGTACACCAAACCTCCTCTCGAATATATTTTCCTTTCTTCATGTCGCAAAGCTCCAAATCCATTTTTTCCAACTGCGCCTGTATCTGGGCTATGCTAGAATTATCTCTGACAGGAGCTGTTTCAATCTTCATGGCAATTTCCAATGCCTCTTGCTGATCGGCAACCTTCTGTTGCACAAGTGGAGTCTTGATATGTGGTAATAATGCTGCAATGAACCACTCTTTATGTTGTTCTGGTCCAATAGTAAAATTGACTTGATCCAACAGGACCTTGAACCTCTGATCAAAGTCCCACACTGATTCACCTCTCTTTTGCTGAATTTCCTTTAGTTCAGTTATACACTGTGACTCTGATTTAGGTTTCTTGA
>LPNX010342402.1:172701-353139 GCA_001517045.1 Pseudotsuga menziesii
TCAGGGGTAACAGGGCTTCTCTGCGGAGTTACATGAGGGTTTCTAATAGAAGGGGTTTCCTCAGAGTCAGAGTTGTCTGGACTTAGTGGGGTATACTCAGTATTCTGGCCTAGGGTATAGGATCCAAGATTTCTCTTGTATCTTTTGCTGCTTCGAAGAAAAACACTTTGCTCGTCAAAGTCACTTTCACTTCCAAACATAGGTTAGTAACAACAATTCTAGCAATCTAATTCAATAAGCAATATGCCTTTTTCAGCCAAAATCATTTTAATTCTCAAACTGAATGAATTCAAGTACTTACCCCTTGGTTCTTTGAAAAACTGTCGTTCAGCTTCGCTGAAGGAAGTACTCGTGTCGATGGAAAACTCCGTCACAAATGCTTCAAGGGTTCGCGTTGTCTAGAAATCGGCAGCTCGCGATATTGCGTTGTTCACCCTTTTCAATATATTAATTCTTGCTAGGGTCCAGTTAGGAAACTGATCTTCTTGGAAGTTCGTCCTTCTCTCTGTCAACCTGGATAACCACTACTGCAATTCTATGTGGATACTACCAAAGAAAATTTCGTAAATATCAACAAAAACGTACCTTTGCAAGAATTCGTCTGAGCTATGACGTGGATCCTTATTTTCTTGTTCCACAAATTTTAGTTAGGTCTCTTCGATCCAGTCGTTGATTTCTTTCACTGAGGGTCTCCAGAACATAACCCTCTAGGTACGACGTAAATCCCTCTTGAGCGGATACTGTTCAACCGGCAATGGAACCAATTTGTTGGGCTATGGGCAGACCCGGGTTTTATACCTTTTATCTTCGCACCAACAAAAGATCCATAGTGTTGGCCCTCTCGGAAACAACCTGCGAACAGGTTGCAGTCTCACCCGAAACAGCTATGGGGTGCCGCAGAATCAGGTTTCTGCAAGCAGAAGAGGGATATTATTGTACCTTTAGCCTTAACAACAAATATGTATATAAAATAGAGCTTAGGCATTCACTTAATTAGCTTTGCAGGTTAGATAAGAATGTTTCTTGCTTAACCCTTAACTGGGAATTCACAGTGAAGTTAATATTTTAACAGTTATCATATTTTAGCATTCACCTACTTATTAAAAGCATAAAACATAACAGCACAAAACAACAGAACCACCACAACACACGATATACATGGTTCACCCCCAGTGTAGGGGCTACGTCCATAGAACTGTGTTTATATTCAACTCTTTACAAAAACCATAGTTCTGATCTGCGCACTCAGCTGTAGATCTTCTCAGTCTTCCACAAGCTGCGCACTTAGCTGCAGATTTGCGCACTCAGCTACAGAACCTATCTTACAAAAACCCTTTGCGCACACAGCTGCAAAGGTTGTACACACACACATCTAGTACTTAACCTTAAACCCTTAAGAATAGCTCTTATCTTCGCATCATATTAGCATCATAAGATAATCGTCAAAGGCCTAACCTCACTCCTTTACATAAGTGCCTATTTATACAAGTGCACTATTACAAAACCATGGACTTAAACCATGGGCACCCAAAAACCATAACCCTGGGTTTAAACCATGGGTCATTTACAAAAAGAGAGGCTTCGACCCAACCCCGACACCCCTAAGACTATTTTGCGTCGCAACTCTGCTTACAAGCTTCCACAAAAACTGCGGAGTTACCAAAACTTAGGACCTTGAAGGTCGGAGCCCCAACAATGTCTGTCATCATCAACTTCATCAACCTCACTTATAAGATTTGTTGCATGGTTTTGTTCGGGACCTTGGAATGGGATCTCATTTCTTCTTAACTCCTCTAATTCCTTCGAGAGTTCACCTTCAATAATTTCCAGGATAATCATCTTGGCAATTTGAGTTATTTGATTTTCTTCCAAAGATAATTCAGAGTCTTCCATTGCCAGAAACATGCTTTTAGGCTGCCTATATTTGCACACTTCATTTTCATTTTCTACAAGATGGGCCTTAGCATTATTCAACAATTATTCCCCATATGTGTTTTTAATGCCTTCTTCCAAAGTCTCCAAATGTTTCTCATAGTAGGTTTCCCTATTGATCTTGATCAAAGCCCTGCCAGAGTTTGGGACACAAAGGTATGATAAGTCCATCATGAGGTACCCACCCAAACAAGGTGCCCACTTTCTAGATAAAAGCATTCCATATGCTGGGGGCAAGTCAATAACAACTACATCCATCATGGTGGAAATGTCTAAGCATGTAAATAGATCAACTCTAAGGTTTTCTATCAAGCCATAGGATGGCACTCGCCTTGAGTCTATGCCACACACATTTCCATAAGGCCTAGTCACTTCTAGTCCCATTTCCTTCATGACATGCAAAGGCATTACATTCATAGTTGCTTCGGAATCCAACATGAAATTATGCAGGAGCATATTCTAAATGTGCAAGGTTAGGTAAAAGGGAGGGTGACCACCATTCTTTCTTTCATAGATAGCAGATTGTATATTAACAGGTGGATCCTTTTCATCTTTGCTAAGTTGTATTCTCTCAGGACACTGTATGCGATTGGATTCTAAAACAAACTCAGGGGTTTTGTCTTGGCCAATGCCATCAAAGAACTCTTCTACTTGGATTCTTACAGAGGGAACAATCATCAGTTCAGTTATAGGGATGTTACACATTATCTTGCTCAACTCTTTCTCTATGTCAATGTTTAGATTCAAATATCCTAAGGCAAGATCTTCTTCTTCCTTTTTATCTTCATTAATTACTTTTTGTTTGTCAAAGAAATAAGGTTGGGGATCCACTATTAGTTTATAAATTCTAACCTGTGGTTCTTCTTTTGTTTCAGGGATGTTTATTGCACAACATGAAGGTTTAGGCTCATCAACAAAATCCTCTTCTTGTTCCCAAGTTTCTTCCTCTTGTTCCCATGGATTTTCCTCTAGGATAATTCTTCCAAAGCCATCATCAAAAGACAAATCATTCATGAAATTGATATTGCTTGGTTGGTCATGAGGGTGACTGGTGTTTCTTGGCTCTTCATCATTTTCATCACACCAATTAACATTCCTCTTCTTAGGATTCTCTGGATACTCGGGAATTCTTCTGTTAGGATCTCTTTGAGGACCTCTATTGTTGTTCCAGTAAGGTCTAGGGCCATAAGGGTTTCTATGTATTTCCAGATCATGGAAACTAGCAACATTTTTGGTCAGGACAGTTAATTGTTTCATCATTTCTTGCATGGTTTCTAATGTGTCCTTTGCCTCTTTTGGCTCATTCATAGGATCCTTAGGCTTTCAGAAATTAGGCTGAGATCTAGAAGTGGATGGGGGCATAATGATCAAAGAAGTTTTGTTTTCCCATAGATGCTCCATGTTGTTCCACTATGTTTGCATTGAACTGGGAAGTCTTCAAGTCATTCAGATTTTTATCCTTGAAACTAAAACCCAACCAACCATCAAAATAATTTATATAATGGATAACAATTGCTTGGTCTCTTGTTCTAATTTCATCTGGGATATTTCCTACAGTCTTGTCAAATCTCAGGTTGAATTCATGGACTGTTTCATTCTCCCTCTTCTTTATGTCAAACAGTTGATGCAAGAGGAACTTCCCATCCAACTTGTGAGACCAATCACTATTAATCTTTGTGATGAAGTGGTCATAGCCATTTATGGATGAAGCAGGTAACCTATCAATCCACTTTCGCACATCTCCTTGCAGAGAATACAAAATACCTCTCATGAATACATCTTCATCCACAACTCCATATGCTTCCATGTGATCCCAGACTTTATCAATGTGGTCCTCGATGGAGATAGCTGAAATTCCATCAAACTTAGGAACCTTTTCAAAATACTTCTCAGGCATGTCATGTGGGGCCCCCTGGATCACGGAGAAATCTAAAGGAGATGCCTTGCCCTTCCTTCCAAAAATCCTAGGGTTTTGTGGAGGAGGAGCATTCTGAATTCCACTAGTGTTTGTTTTAGCCATTGGGCTAGATGAAGCTGAAAGGGATACCAAAGGATGATTTGAGGTAACAGTGGGGTTGGATACTTGTCTGTTTTTCCTTACGTAAGTTATGGGGATTCCTCAAGGGTTTA
Source organism: Pseudotsuga menziesii (assembly GCA_001517045.1). Lineage (NCBI taxonomy): Eukaryota > Viridiplantae > Streptophyta > Pinopsida > Pinales > Pinaceae > Pseudotsuga > Pseudotsuga menziesii. Next base: position 176,764 of record LPNX010342402.1, read on the forward strand.
TGGGACACTCTAGGAACTTAAGATTAATATATTGGGTACGATCCTCAGTGGATTCGCGGGGTGGAGTCGCCAGGTGAACCACACAAGTAATTCACCAATAAAAAATATGTCATAGGGAAAGGTGAGGTATGTTGAACCAAGAAGGTCTCTACCTCCCCGGCAACAGCACCAAAATTTTTATCACCAACCTTGTAGTTACCTGTGTGAGGTCGATCCAGGATGTATGGTAGAGGGGCAAACAACTAAGGGGGAGGAACCAAGACTTCCTAGACTCCCAAATGGATAGTTGTCATGCCAATCAAGGCATTCTTCACTTTATGTTATCTAAGTCCAAGGCAACAATGGGGGAGACCCAAATCTACTCCTGACAGGAGAGATCAGACCTAGACACCAGAATAGATCAAATGTGGCTTTGAGGTATGTAAGGTGTAAGGTAAATGGAAACCCTAGATTTAGGGTTTATGTACTAGCAACTAATGGAGATGATCATTGTCTTGGGAAACGTAATTGTGACAGGGTGAGCAAGGATAGAGTTGGGACTGTCTAGTACCAAGGAGACAGAACTAGTGAAAGATAGGTAACTTGAGTTATCAATGAATGTTGGAAAAGAGAATGGGAGTAAGGTCAATTTAGGGCTAGCGCTAGAGATAGGAGATCAGTGCCTTTCATGCATTTGGAAATGGAGTCAATATCAGCACAATGTTTCCATGAACCCACCTGGGATATACCCTAATCTATGGACCCAGAAAAGGATTTGGCCCAGAAGATTCAGGTTACAGGAAAATCAGTAGAAGGAGGGCTAGCGCTAAGGTTTGGAGAGTCAGCTCTGTAGATATAGAACCACCAGGAGACTATCAGCTTAGCGTTGGAGGGAAAATGAGATTAGGATGGCCCAATCTACAAACCCAAGTCAGAAAATTGCAGGAAAGATCATATCTGGAAAAGTCAAAATCTGATGAGGGCGGCTAGGAGGCTAAAAGTTAGTTTTTCAGATCTCGAGAAACCTGGCAGGAACTAGCTCAGTGTTGGGGGTGTTCTAGAGTGCTCAAGCCCTGATCTATCATCCTAGCCTGTCAGATTTTAGAAAAAGTAAACTCCAGAAAAGTCCAGTTTTCAGTGAAGCCACTAGGGCTCCTTCGGTCTAAAACTCAGATATAGGTCAAATTTCCATGAATCTGGATATTGTTGAGGGTGATTTGGATAGTGTGGGACCTGATATATCAGTCTATGAATTTAGAAAATAGAAAAAATAAAACCCTAGCAGGTCAAATTTTCAGTGGGGGCGCTATGCATTTTTCAAGCTAAAAATGAGATCTAGGTCAAAACAGCAGGAATTTGACCAACATTGTAGTAGATTCAGTGAAGGGGAGACCCAATCTATGAAACCAAGAAGTGAACTAGCCAAATATTAGACGGTTCCTGGATTTAGTATTTTTTAGGGTTTTTTAGTATTTTAGGAATTTTCAGAAAAATGGAAGGAAAAGAAGGTACAATGGATTCAGATCTGTTCAAGAGACAAGAGTTACCTGTTGGATCATACCTGAAAATGCTTGTAGAAGTCTTAAGTACCAGTGATGATATTTGCTGTCTCGATCAATTATGGAAGATCCAAGTGATTTCTATGACAGATGTAAGCTCCAAACCACCAATGCGCCCCCTACCCTACATGAGCAAACGTCAACCATATTAGATTTGTCAATACAAGATAAAGAAACCAAATGCTATAGGAAAGTAAAATGAAGTAATTAGAGATCACAATGAAACTAATGAAAACCCCTTGATCCAAGACGAAGAAAACTGAACAAGTTGAGGTCCCCCTCCAAAAACGCTACAGCCAAAACGCCCTCCTGTAGAGAAGACAATGATAGCAGAAAAATATAGATCTCACATGAATTTCCACAATGCTAGGAAGCAGAAGACTATCCAATCACCATTTGAGAACATCAGATGCAAAGAAGATCCAGAAAATATCCACATAATTTTTTTTTTCGATTATTTAGATCCAAGAGCCAAAGACCCCTTACAAATGAGAAGCTCTCCCCTTTAAATAGAAATGAGAGAACCAAGATCATAACCGAATCCTAACCACTTTCAAAATGAGTGGGTAATATTAAAATATAAAATTTTCTAATCAATGGTTGAGATGAGCTCAACATACAATACATGGATCAATATAACCATAAAGTACCAAAGTGGACTAAATCACCCAATAAGAGGGTACCCCACTCAACACGAAATAAATGAAGCACATGGTGGGTTGAAGGAGCATTGAATAAATCCCTATGGGTGCCCCATGGCACAATAAGATAATATAACATTTTAATTCTTTGACTTTGTGCCTCCTTGAGGAAATTGTGAGCCTCCCAAAAGCTCCAGAAAATAATATAAAAATTCCAAAAATAGGTGTGGGCCCAATCAGGGGCTACAACTACTGGAGAAGGTGTGGAGGACATCACTCTCATCATTATGACTCATCCCATGTCATTTCCTTGCCTCAACAGCCTAAATAGATTTCTTCAATAGTCATTTAATCATTTTTTAATCTGCCTCGGGAAATGTGAACCTACCAAAACAACCTCCTAGGGTGCTTGCATTGTCAAACTGAGCCCACTAGGCTCTCTGGGATGGGGTTACTATGGTACAAACAAGTGGCTGCACCCCCCATGTCCATACAACGCCCTAGGAGATCCAAATAAAACATCTCCCTACTCAAACACATCATCCTGTGAAGCAAAACTGCATTAGAAAGGTAAAATGAGCCTGATCATTTCTGCAAGTGCCCAGAACTAAAAATAAACTGTCTCATTAGACTCATAGAATCCAAATCCATCTAGGGTGTATACTCATACCCCTCTCAGGTCTCTACCTGATCATCAAACATATCCAATAGACAATATAACCATCTGTAAATGATCAAATACCAATAATATAACTCAGACTATCATCCATCTGCTGCAAGTGCTACAAGGCTAATACATGCTCTAAAAATCATGTAAGCAACAATCACAACAAGTAGCAGTCATTTCAATGGCGGTGTATCAACCAAATACATATATAGGGCTTTATTTATTATTACTCAGACTAGACTTTCAGGACTATACTCACTTCATAGTTGTAGTCAATTTGCTAGTGAAGGGTGAAGGATGAAATTGACAAGGCTAAGGCAAAGGATGACTTCCTACTTAACATCATGAAACTTTGGATATGGAAAGGAAAAATTCACTAAGACCAATGTTGGACAAACAACAACACAAGGAATGGCAGTGTCTCACGAATGGTTGAGTTGTTTAGAGAGTGCTTATTCAACTTAGGAATCGTGAATACATCAAGCTTGATCCAGTTTCATTAGGATCATCAATTTTATTTCCATGGACTTTTTGGCCTACATGACCCTTTGGGACTTCACCAGTGCTTAAAAGCACAGCTAATCGCAGCTTTCATTCGGGACATATACAAATTTATAAGGTCACCATATATTTAACCATTGCTTTTTGGACCTTTTCTTATACCCTTCAAGGGGTATTTTAGCATTTCATTTCTCTTGCCCTCTTTACATATGTTAAGAAACAAAGTTTAGCATTTTCATTTTCCATGGGCGCATACATAAGATTTTCCAATAAAAGTAGTACATGAGCTTTCAGTTTTAGCCAACAATATCTCAAGTGACTAGGGGAAGTTCTGCACAGTGCCAAACATCGAGACAACTGACCAGAATGATTTAGGCATACAATCCAACTCAACAAAGGAAAGTTTTTTCACCAACTCGGAGCCAAGACACAATATAAACAGGGAGGCTTGTCCAACAAAGGTTCTAGCGGGGAAAAAGGTCCTCCATGCCATAAGTCAAGAAGTTAGTCGGGTTGAAAACAAAAATGGAAGGTAATGGATAGGTGGCGATAGTGAATGATGAAACCAACACTAGCAAGTCAAAAAAATGGTGGAAATGACTACCTCTATTCTCCATAAGGAGGGTAAAACCAATGAGTATAGATAAAGAACTTCCGAGTCTAAGTAGGGACATCAATACTTAATACAAAATACATCCAAGTCCATATCATTATGACCGACAGATCATGGCACCACATGTTAATACATGTCACAAAAATGAGTATAAGAGCAATGATAACCATAACACAATATAAAAAGCTGAGTCATAATCATGCAATATAATCCATCTGAAACATCATCTATCCAATGAGAAAGCACTGATATAAAGCTGGGCATCAAAAACTACTATGTAATGACTAAATGGTGACATTGGTCCTCAAATCTGAGTGTCCTGAGACTCAGTCCTGACATGGGAGAGTAAAATAGTCCACTAATACAATAATGATCCGTCAAAACTGCTCATCTCAGCATCTCATATGTAAGAGATCTGGCTGAAAAATGTACTATGTCTGAAAAATAGAATATGGTATCCTGGCTACTATATATGTGATAACATCTGGCTCCAACTAGGACAAGTGCTCTACTGAAAAAAGCACTTGAGAACCTCAAAATCTTTGGTCCTTGCACTCTGCTTCTTGCATCCTCGATCAATCCATCCAGCTCTACAACTACTACCAAGAATGTACTTGACTAACTGCAACATGTCCAGAGCTATACCAAACTCACAGACGGGTCGTCAGAGCAATATGTGGATAATATATAAAATACTGAAAATAAAGATGCATGAAAATGAAAAGCAGAAAATAAATCTAATCTATAACCATAACTTTCAATAAAAATTTTATTTTTTATTTTGCAGGATAACCAAATTACACTAAGAGCTTCAAAGGTGAGTTTCAAACAACAAAGCAAGATTCTATACTACTGTCAGGAAAGGCTTATTTAGGTCCTACCTACTCTGCTCTACCAGGAAAAGTGGGACTGAAGGCTAAGTGAGGTCGGGAATGTATCCCCTCAAATCCCTCTGGTTAATAGGAAGCAAAATCTATCATCTAGTACTGGTGACAAGAAAACATATATCACCAATTCAATGTTCTAGAGAAAAAGGTCCAACCCAGAGGTCATTAGCTTGCCCCGATCCGAAATGCAGTAAGTGGTTTTGGATAAGGAGTTGACTTCCGGAAGGAAACCTATTCCTATTTACTAATTCGGGGATCACTTCAATGTTACGTATTCCCATGATTCCCATCTCCTTTTTCCTTGCTGCAACCTGATTCTCTAGGTCAGCTCCCTGCTCTTATTCATCCTCAGAATTAGTGTATGGAAGGTTGAGGACATTTTTGCTTTGTGTTGAATCCTCCTCTTTTTCTATCTTCTCATTAAAATCTAGATTCCTTTTGGCCTTCTTAGTCTTAGAAGATGGAGAGGTTTGATCAATTGCAATTGGACATATGGCTCTCCTCTTCCTCTTACCACTTCTAGGAGTGGAGGACTTCTTTGAAGAAGACCTCCTTTTGTCCTCTGGATGCAACTCTGTCTCAAACTCATTCTAGAATAGGAAGTTTGTCTAGGAAACATTCCTCCTTTGTAGCGGCTCATAAATAATTAGGTTGTTCAAGCCATGATGGGATAACCTGCCTGCAATTTTGGTTGGCTTGGCTCTAACTATGAGCCATTTTGGTCAAGCTTTTGTAGAGGTAAAAAGGCAGGTTCTAGGGGGTCCTGCTAGTGAAATGATTCATTAATTCGAAATGGTAGATCATTACCCTATTGTATCTGTCGTCACAGGTTATGTAGACCAAAATTGACTTTAACATGTGCTTCCATTTTTCCTCAAGCCAGGATGTAGGGGTGCTCTTCTTCCATACAATTTTTTTGTGCTCAGGTTTCAAGTAAGATCTAAATACAACATTCTTTGTGACCGTGCTCTTAAACCAATTTTCTCCCATCCTTGGAAGCTCTGTTACTTTAGATATAAGAGCTTCATCGACCTGGAACTCTTCCCTTCCAATTACTGATTTTGAGCCATCAAACACGAGAGGAAAGGATTCTGCTACTTGTCGATGAGATCCTTGGATATTTTCACAAAACCTATATTAGCCTTCATCCTTGAACAACTGCCATACCTTTGGGTGTTATTCTAGGTAGCCAATATCACCCAGTTCGTTTCTTAGGGCAGGCCCTCCTCTCTTCATTTCTTGGACTGTTCCTCTGCACCTGCAAATTTGAAAATTTGAACCTTGGAGAAGCTGATCACAACATGGGATTAGGGAAGTTTTGCTTAGTGAGAACCCATACAAGGAATAAGGAATGAATTAAGGGGGGGGGTCCTGATTTTGAGGGATTTAATTGGCAATTTCGATTTGAATAGGGTGATGGTGTAGCTTGATGAGACCCGCAAACTAGAAAGTTCGTGGAACATGATCATTTGAACTGGAAACACAATGCTCATGGTAATTAAATCACAAACATGGGACAGGTGTAGGCAAGAGAGGGTTTGGGCTTAGATAGGTCACCTCAATTTCATAACAATACCTCTTACCAACACATGAGTGCCGATCTTGTCTTTTCGGTGGTTAATGGCTTAATGTTGGAACTTTTCATGCTGATGGTTGTTGAGTGTGAGCGATGTGCCAACTGTTTTAACTTCCCTACGATTTCGGTGGCTAAAATAGCCCTGAATTTCCTTTTTAAGATGCCGAAAGCTAGGATTTTTGGTGGCTAATGAACAATTGAGATGTCCACCTAAGCCACTGAAAGCTGAGCTTTGGTTTTTTATTAGAAAAATAGGGTCCAAAGTGTTTTATACTTCATTAAACACCAAAAGCTCTCACAATGAGCCTTAAAATATTCAAAAATGTTTTTTTACTTCCTATCACTATATAAAATAAATTTTCTAAGTCTAATTTATTGAGGAGATAACATCTGGCTCCTACTTGGGGATGGAAACCTCCCTGTGAGGTTCCAAGAACCACAGAACAAACGCCTTTCCTGAAAAACAAAAATTAAATCTATATTCTAGTGTTCCATTGGGCATGGAGTTATTTTGCAAAAACAAAACAAAAATGATATTTACAATGACAAGGATTTGAAGCCTTAGATGAAATAGAGTTTCAGAAATTGCCCATTGATTGGGCCATCAAACATCTCCTCACATTCCAGACATTACAGTTTGAAAGTGTTGTTCTATTGCACTTGAGTTATCATAGAAGGACCCATCCATAGAGGATCAAATTTACCATGCTTGCCCTTGTCTTTCCCGACAGCATCCCATTTCAGAACCTAGTCTCCAACCTGAAAATTGTCCACCTTTGCCTTCTTGTCAAAAATACTTTTTATCTTCTTTTGGTGAGCTTCTGAATTCTCGACTAGATGTTCTCTAACTTGCTGCAACTCAACCAAACCAAGCATTCTTCTCACCATGTCATTTGGTTCATCTTGTTCCTCTTGAAAGAACTTTGCTACTGGTAGGACCAGCTGGATGGGGGAAATAGCATCAGTACCATAAACCAACTTAAAAGGATAAGTCCCTATGGATTTTATGTTTGTCACTCTGTCATCCCAAATAGAAAACTTTAGTTTAGAATCCCAGCTCTTCTGATTCTTCTCCAATAGTTTTCTGATGATTCTAACTAGGCTCTCATTGGATCACTCAGCAAGGCCATTTCCTTGAGGGTAGTAGGAAGTAGAATGCACCAATTGAATTCTTATTGACTCACACATGTTAACCAATTCACCGGCTTTAAAAGATGGTGCATTATAAGTCACTAGTCTTTCAGCGCAACCAAATCTGATAAAGATGTTTTCATATAGAAACTTCATGATGACTTGGTGAGTGGCATTCCTTGTGGGGATTTCCTTTATCCACTTGGTGAAATAATCAGTGGCTGCTAGGATCCACTTGTGATGATCACTAGATGAAGGATTAATCTCACCTATGAAATCAGGACCCCGCTGCTGGAAAGGGCCATTCACTACAATAGTTCTAAGGGGCAAAGATCTGAGCTGCTGCTTTCCTATGAATCTTTTCCATTTGTCACAAGCTTTCACAAAGGTACACACATCAGAGAAAAAACAGGCTAATAGTACCCTGCCCTTAGATTCTTGTGGACTGTAATCTTCCAGTAATTATGGCCTCCACATATGCTTGAATGGAACTGATGCATGACTTGAACTGACTCTTCTTTATCTAAACATCTCAACAAAATTCCTGAAGTATCTTTCCAATACAGCAGATTTTTAATTATGCAAAATTTAACAGACTTAAGCTTAAGAGCCCATGCTTGAGTCATTCCAAGTTCAGGGGGAACTTCTAAATTTTGCAAACAATGAATAATACCTAAATACCACTCACATGAATACAAATTCTCAGCCATCTGCTGACTGTCATGCTGCTCTTCTACTGCTACCTCTGTCTGCAAGTTTACTAAAGTTATACCGATGAAATTCATGCTTAGTATATCATAGTTTTATTCTACCATAAGCTTAGCTAGGCCTTGGCCTTTTACTAGCTTGGTAGGTTTTACTTCTATTCCAAACTCGATCATCTTTGCAATCCATTTGGCTCTCTTACCATCAATGTCAGGCTGGGTTAAGACATCCTTCACAGAAGCTGAAGGGACCTAGTCAATGACCTTTGTGTGTAGAATATAAATTCTGAAAGCTTTCAATGACTTGATAAGGGCATAAGATTGTTTTTCTATAGGATCATACTTCAGTTCAGCATCCCTCAATGTTTTGTTGAAAAAGGTAATGGGATGATCAAGACCTTCATCATCTTTCTGTAACAAAACTGCTGCCATTGTATCATAGATAGCAAAAGAGAAAATATAGAAGCTCTTGGTATAGTCTGGAATAATTAGATTGGTAGCTTCCATGATAGCCTGCTTGATGGATTCAATAGAGTTTCTTGCATTTTTTGTCCATTTGATTTCAGCTTCCTTCATCAACATAGAAGTTATGTGTTTTACTAACTCAGAAAAGTTTGGAATAAACCTCCTCACAAAATTTATCTTACCGAGGAATGACTAAATATCCTTTTTTGACCTAGGTGTGGATAATTTCTGGATTGCTTTGACCCAAACAATATCAATCTTCACACCTTCTGTTGAAACTATGTGCCCTAGGAGTTTTCCCTCTCTAAGAGAAAATTGAGACTTTTTTGGGTTCAGAGATATCCCAAACTATCTACGTTTCAGAAAAACCCTTCTTAAGTGTTGCAAATGTTCTTCATAAATGTTGGAGTAGACAGTGAGGTCATCAAGATATATGAGGACAAACTTGTCCTTTAATCCCACAAAGGCTATGTTCATGGCCCTTTGAAAGGTGGCCCCAACATTCATTAGCCCAAATGGCATCTTGGCATACATCAAGGTACCCCAAGGAGTTGTAAACGTAGTTTTTTCTTGATCAGCAGGGTGTACAGAAACTTGATTGTAGCATGAGAAGCCATCTAGGAATGATAGGACACTAGCTCCCGAAACTCTTTGCAACAGATGCTCCATCTTGGGTAAGGGATAGCTGTCTTTCTTGGAGCATTTATTTAGGTTTCTAAAATCAACACATAACCTGATCTCACCATTTTTCTTCCTCATGTTGATTGCATGGGCAGACCCGGGTTTACTATAATCAACCAACAACACCCCTAACTCACTGGCCCTTTCGGCGACAGACCGCAAGGCGGCCTGAAGTCTCACCCGAAGTGAATCTAATGGGTTGGCCAAGACTCAAGTGTCTTGGACCAAGTTCTGCGCATCCTACTTCTCTTCTCTTTCTCTTGTGAGTCACAAGGTCAGCTATATCTGCGCATCGCACGTCCCCTTCTACTCGCAGCACTTTTAGCCGTGCGATTCTTATCCACGCGCAAGTCGCAGGGTTTCTTCCCACATCGCACAACTTCCACTTACTCACAATATCTCCAACCTTATCGCATCTCTGCGCACCACGGGACACCCAGCCTCTCCTCAACGCTAAGCCCTCAGCTTGTAGTATCACGCACCGCAGCTCCTCTGCCAGTGCGATATCGCCTCTCTGCGATATCCTACCACTACGACTTTGCACTCTTAGCGTTGACTGTGTCAATGTGCGAAACTCTACTTCCCAGAAGTTATATTGTGATTAAATGGTCATTAGAAACAGACGTAAAGGAGTCTTTAAGCAGCTTACTAAAATACTTCAACTTATCTCTATCTTCCTACATTACCGTGAGCTGAACAATACATACATTCACTTACTGCAACTAACATCATATGCATAATAACCAGTGACAATAAGCAAGTACAACCACATTCATGCAACACATAACACGCAGATTTAACGTGGTTCACCCCTAGGATGGGAGCTACGTCCACCAAACTGTGCTTCTATTATATATCTTGAGGGAAGTTAGCACAGTCTGTTGCACCGCATATGGAGCGCGAGATCTCTTCAAGACCTCTAGCCTATTTCTATCTCTATATTGCCTTTCTTTCAATATATCCTTCCCTCTCTGTCCTCTCTGTGGATGGTTACATACAGACTCAAATGACTCACAGACAAGCTAGGTGTCTGGATCGTTACAACACAGTCTGTCTGACTGACTCCTGAGTCTACTTCACAAAAATAATCAACTGACCAACTAACGACTCATCCTACGAACCAACCAACCCTTTACAATACAAAATACAAGCTTTTATAGGCGGCCCGAAGGTCTCGCCATTACAACAATGTGGGCTTGTCCCAACAGTAAACCCATACCCTAATTAGTGACAGTCAGTCCTCTCTGTCCTTGAGGTAGCCACTTCTCGTCACACCATAGCTCTCTGCAGTCTTCCATGCTTCCCGGCACTGACCATGGGTACTATGCACCGCTTCTCTACTTTCTGTCCTTCACCTTCAATGCTTGAGCCTCGTTGCTCCTTCTTCTTTATGAGGGTCGCTGAGCCCTCCTGTCTTCCACCGCTGCCTTCAATGCAGTGGTTGAGCTTTCTTCTCTCGGCCGCTCGGGTACCGTTGCCTTCTTGAATTTTCTATCTTAAAAGTCACAGTTTTCGGCTCTGCTCTCCAGCTGGAAACGTGCTACGGCGTCGTAGCTCTGCCTTGTCTTCTTTCTGCCAAAACTATATCTTTCCGCTAAAACTAGAAGCTTCTTCTGTAGCTGTGGGACCCTGCTCCAACAGTCCCCTAACACTCACTTGTGGCTCGTCCTCGAGCCACCTGCAACAGGCTTCTCCTGCTGTAACTTATCCTTCGCCTCCTGCGAAGTGCGCTGTAACCTGCCTTGAAGTCCTGCGACTTCATTCTTCATCTCCTCGGCGCACTGTTTCGCCGAATCAAGAAATGCTTGATCAATCTTGGAGTCCTCTGTTCCTTCAATTTTCTCTCTGGTGGTCGTGAATTCCTTCACCTTCTGCTCAACCACGTCAACTAATTCTGTGATTTTCTCCTGAAAGGGTTGAATCAGGTCAGTGATGTGCAGCTCCTTTGTTCTTAATTACTGCACCTCTTGCTGTAATTGGTTCATCTCCTTCATCTTCCTCATCTTCTGAAGAGCTCCTAGGATCTTGATTTCTTCTTTCATGGCCACTGCAGTGTTCTCTACTTGCTCTATACTCTGCTGGATCTCAACCTTCTATGGTGGCTCATCTAACTCGGCCCATGTGGTTATCGCATTTGTTAGTAGTACCCGGGCTTCGTCAATGCATGATTGTATCTGCGCAGAGGTGAGTCGAAAGGATTCCACTCGTGCTTTTTGGTCTGCTAGGGAGGTGTCTCGTAGATGAGCGTCAAGCTCGGCGATCTGCATCTCGTGGTTTGCCTTTATCCTGGCTACTTTCTCATCCATCTTAGCTACAGTTTCTTCGAGAACCTTTGCTCTTTCTGCAACTCTTTGTAGCTTCTCCGGGGTAGGCAGTGCGAACTTGATGTTGCAGTTAGGGAGTTCTAGTGAAATATTCTGTAGTACCTGGGAGAGTTCCTGATCCTTGTTCTGATATGTTTTTAACTCGTCTACCTTTTTCTGATAGCTGGTGGTGAGTGTTGTGTTCTTTTGCTTTAGCTGTGCATTCTGTTGGTAAGTCGCAAGCTCTCTACTCCTGAGCTCTGCGCTTAGCTGCTGTTGGATTTTGTGCAACTGATCAATGTGAACCTCTGCGAGGTTAACCTCAAGGGGTTGCTTAAACTGGACTGGTGGGTCTTTCGTTGTCGCCGAGAGTCTGATACTGCCCGGTGGGATCAACACAATGTTGAGGCGGTCTTTTGCCAAGCTTTCCTCGCGGGGTACCGGCGGTGCTGAAGTTTCTCCAGTGGGCACCTTTACTGGTGGAGTGTGTATCATGGCAGCCTTCTCTATAATTGTTCGTATGTTTATGAGCTGCTTTTCTATGGCGCTCTGAATCTTTTCCTGTGATTGCTTCACCTCATCAAATGAATCCTTGAGTGTATCACATGTCCTTGTTGCGATGAGTTCATAATCATCTTCTGTTAGTGCCGTCTTCAGAATCGGTTTTGAAGTTTTCTGTTTCTTCCTCCCCTGCGTCGCTGTGGTCTCCTGGCTTCCATCCTTTGTAGTGGGCGTTGTTGCTGATTCTTCCGGCACATCTCTTTTCTTCTTGCCTTGTGGCGGTACTTCTGTTGTTTGGTGTGCCTGGGTGTCTAGTTTTTCTTTGCCTTTTTCTGGTGGGCCTGTCTGTGCGGTCTCTGCCGGTATTGGCGTGGTATCTTTGTATTCCTCTCGCCATTGGTCATCGAAGCCTCTGATGACATTCTCAACATCCTGCACTGTCATTCTGAAGGAGCCGGGGGCCCAGTCGTCCCTTTTTGTCCTTTTGGGCCTTAGAAAAATTAAGTGGCTATCTGCCATGAAATTAAGCCGGTTGTCAAATATATCCACGGTCTCTTTACTGATGCGCGGTGATGCTTGGATAATGGCCTTCAACAGCATATAGTATTCAAAGAATACCATCGCATTAACCTTTTTTCTGGCTGGGCTAGGGCTGTCCCATAAACTAGCATAGCGCACACCGCGTGGCGCTCCTCCTGGAAGTTGTGGAAACTGGGAATTAGGCGGCTCCTTCTAGCCGACAAAGGCGCATAGTACTAGCAGCCATGAGAAATGGAAAGGGTGGTTTGCGTGATCCTGGGCTGCCAAGCAATCTTCCTGAAGCATATTTAATAAGAATAACGACCAATTGAACTGTTCTCCCTCCATAACTTGTATGGCCAGACTGATCACGGATCCTGTGACTTCCTTTGGTCGGACTTTAGTTAACAGTCTTCCTGCAAGCAGGCTGGCTGTAAATTGGAGCATCTCATTTTGTAAACTCGTAACATCATACGCCCTACCTCCTCGCTGTAACTGATACTTTTTAACGAGCGTTGTTGGCAGCTTGGAATCCTTGGTCTTTCCTGATACCTGTATTTCAGGGTATTTACCAGTCTTAGACAAGCCAGTGATGTAGTGTATCAAGTCGATGTTGAGGTCAACTCGGCTGCCCAACCAGAGATAGCCTCCATGTACACATGAAAGTAGTATACACACCACAGCATTGACCTCTGCACTACGTCCAAAATGGGGTAGTCTCAACAAATTAAGTAGACTCGAGGGTTCAAGAACCTCAACATGTGGCATGGGGACAAGTTCCTCTCGACCTATCCTTGGGTTTTTCTCACGCACCAGATAGTGATCTGCTTTGAAGTGGGGGTACGTCTTACCGTCTCCTAGGTTGAAATCTATGAATTTAACTACGCCAACATATCCTATGAGATCACCATTTTCTTTAACCCGAGAATCTATGGGCGGGATGGGAACAGTAAGCTTACCGCTCTTGGAGATTTTGATGTCTGGAGTGCCTTCAACTCGTGAGATGAGGTAGTCTGCTATACTAAGGACTTCGTCCTCCCGCTCAGAGTCGGATTCCTCCATCAGCTGGGATTGGCTCCTTGTCTTCGGCTGTTCTCTGGGTCGGGACGAGCTCGGCGGAGTAACTTTAGGTAGTGTCGTCATGGGAACGGCAAGGCCGGTCTGCTTGAATCTTTTGAGTAGCACTTCTAGAGGCTCGTCCTCAGGTAGAACCCAGTCGGTGTAAAACGGTGGACAGGAAATGGTTGCAAATTCTGTAAAATTCTGCACTCTGTTATGGGATAAACTCTGTACCAGGGGAAGTTCAAGGATGCACTCTACAGTTTTCGGCTCTATAGAAATGTAACCTTTCCTAATGAATAGTTGCTGCTTTTATGTCACAGACGATAATCTCGGTCACAACGGTCATCTAGACTGAACGCGTCGGTCATATTAATTGCATGGATAAGACCACACCCGTCCTTCAATCCTCAATAAATGCTAAAATCTGATCAAATTTTCCTCGAAGCGTGTGTACGGGTGCCGGTCTCGTGAAATATTTACTAAATCTGAAAAAATTTATTATACTGCTGCCAAATCTACGGTAGCGGATACCAGTCATTTCTTCATTAACTACCTGTTAGACAGTGACTTGACTAGCCCACTGTCGGTTGCAAGCTAGGTACGTGGTAGGAGGAAACATCTTACTGCTGCGATGCAACTCCGCATCACCTGTGCGAACAAACAGTGTCAGAATTTTTTTATTTTTATTTTTTTATAGAAAATTTCTACCGGTGTAGACTCATTCCCGGTGCGATGCCTCCTTTCAACTACACTGGACATCTGCACCATTGCGGCTGGTTTAAGCTAGGACTGAGAGGCGAGGTGACTGTCACTATAGAGTTTAAGCCTACTGCCATTAATCCATGTGGGAAAGAGCTCCCCGTTCAGCTGACTGAGTTGAACAGCACCTCCTTCTGTGACTTGCTGTATCTGATATGGCCCCAGCCAATGCGTTCTGAACTTCCATGGAAACTTAATGAATTTACTGTCATACAGGAGCACTAGGTCTCCGATCTGGAAAGTCTTATTCTTAATGTGTCTATCATGCCAAGCTTTTTCTCGTGCTTTCTGCACTGTCTGATGGAATCCAGCGATGAATCTGTCTTCTTCCAAGGTAAGCAGCTGTGCTAACCTTTCCTCCACTATGTCTATATCAGTCATCCCGGTAATCTGAGAGATTCTTAAACTGGGAAGAATATACTCCATAGGCATCACAGCCTCCTGCCCATACACCAAGCTGAAAGGTGTGTGTCCCGTGAGTTTCTTGCATGTGGTTCTGTATGCCCATAAGAAAACGTTAACTCGAAGTTCCCAGTCATTCCTTTGGCTATTGCAGATCTTAGTCAAAGCAGTTTCTAGAATCTTATTGAAGGCCTCCACCGTACCATTAGCCTGCGGGTGGTAGGGAGTGCTCTTATGGTGCTGGATCTGGAATTCATCTGTTAATGCTTCAATAGTACTGTTCAAGAAATGTGTGCCTTGATCACTCATCAAAATTACTGGGCACCCAAATCTACTGATGATTTTTTCAAAAAGGAACTGTGCAGCTGTAGCAGCATCACAATTTCTTACTGCTTTGGCCTCTGCCCATCTGGTGAGGTACTTCGTTCTGGTGATAATGTATCTCGCACCCGTGCGCTTTCCCGGTGGGTTGATAGGACCCACAAAATCTATTTCCCATTTGTCAAATGCGCACAACGTGACCTGCGGTCACAATGGCATTTCATCGCGTTGTGAGGGTTTTCCTACCCTCTGGCAGATATCGCAGCATCTACAAAAGTCCTTGGTGTCTTTGTGTAGTGTAGGCCACCACAAGCTTGCCTCTAAGATTTTCTGCGCAGTCGGCTTTCCAGCGAAATGACCTCCTGCGATTCCTGAATGTGCTTCTTTGATAATAGCGTCTTTTTCATGCGGCATCACACATCTGCGCAGAACTTCATCCGGACCTAACTTGTATAGGTGTCCTGCGATGAGGGTGAAGTCTGCTGCCTTAACAACCAACTGCTTCTTTTGCTGCTTAGTAAACTCGTCAGGTGCTACTCCTGTGGTGAGGAATTGAATAATGTCGGCATAGTACTGATCTGCAATCTGTATGCAGAACAACAGCGCATCTGGCAGATTGTCTTCTAGGTTACTGGGCTCTTCTCCTGAGTCTAACCGCGACAGATGATCCGGTCCTGCATTGAGTCTTCCTGGTTTCACAATGATTTCAAAATCATACTCCTGGAAGAGGAGTAACCATCTGCAGGTTCTCCCCCCTAACACTGGTTTATTGACTAGGTACTTCAATGCGGAATGGTCAGTAAACATTTTAAATGAGGCGCCCAAGAGATAGTGCCTGAACTTCTGCAGCGCATATACCATAGCTAAGCCCTCCCTTTCTATTGTGGTGTAGTTCTTTTCTGCTGTTGATAGCTTTCTGCTGGAATATGCGATGGGATGGTCAAGATCCCCTTCTCTTGGCTGGGTCAAGACGACTCCTAATGCGATGCCAGATGCATCCACATGTAGATGGAAAGGCTTAGTCCAGTCTGGAAATACTAGGATGGGTGCTGTAACCATCTTCTCCTTAAGTATGTCTAGACTCTGCTGGCATTCCTCATTCCATAGGAATTTTACATCCTTCTTTAGAAATTTCTCCATCGGCGCTGTAATCCTTGCGTAGCCCTTGATGAAATTTCTGTAGTACCCGGTATGACCAAGTACTGTCCTCAGTTGCTTGACTAAGTTAGGTGCTGGAAGGTTTACAATGATAGCGATCTTCGCGGGGTCTACCATCAAGCCTTGTCTGCAAACAATGTGGCCCAACAAAATACCAAATGGTGCACAGAATATACATTTCTTCAAGTTTAGAGAAATTTGGTACTACCTACATTTCTCTAACATCAGTATTAGATCTCCTATGTGCGTATACTGGAACGAGCCCCATTCTGTTGCAAAGGTGTTCTTGGCTCGATCTTCTGGATGTATTCTGATCTGGTGGTAACCTGAAAAGCCATCGGTGAAGGAGTAGACCTCCTATCCTCCCACATTGTCTAATACTTCATCAGTGAACGGTGTTGGAAATGGATCATGAAGTGATGCATCTTTGAGTTTTCGCAGATCAACACAGATCCTAATGTCCCCTTTTGTTTTCTTTTCTTGCTCTACCATAGAGCTAACCCATTCGCTTTCCTCTACTGGCTCAATGATGCCTGCTGCTAGCATTTTATCAATTTCGTCCTTTACTTTTTCTTTGTAGCGCAGATTCAATCTATATGGGCGCTGCTTAACTGGTCTAGCATCCTCCTTTAATGGTATCCTCATGACTCCCAGGTCTCCAACTATTCCCTTCATCTCTGTGAACTTGGTGGGAAATAGGTCCTGATAGTCATGTAGCAGGTCTGCAATCTGCCCGACTGTTTCATGATTCCAGTAGTCTCCAATAGAGGCAAACTTAGGTTCTTCGTCTGTGCCAATATTGATTTTTTTTTATTTTGACAGGCTCGGTGATTGCTGGAATCTCTAACTGTGGTCCCTTCACATCGCGAGTCCCTTCTGATTCAGGAATGTTAGTATTGCAAGGATCCTCATCCGCCTCCTCTATTTCTGATGCCAAATTATAGCATTCCAACGCCTCTTCTAGCTGGATAGTCCACTCAGGTTCAGCTGGCACTGAGATGGTGCGATCCTCAAAAATATTTGTCTTGATTATGTCTAGGGCCTGAGCAACACTTGGATGTTCTGACTCAAACGAAAAGGTGGGTAGGAAACTGTCTATCATGAGTGACCATGTGGTTGTTCCCTTGCGCAATTCGGTCTCTGTGTACCAGTTCCTTGGAACTGTATCCAATGTGTGGATGAATCTATGAATCCACTCGTCCTCGGGGACGTTCAACCAGCTCTGTTCACATGCCTAAATGTGTTTTCTGGGATCAGTTTATCCTATGTACTTCTGCTGAACATACTCTCTGTCGACAGAAAATCTGATTGTCATGAGTCTTTTAATATCGTCCCATGAAGCAATATTTTCTTTGTGTGCATACCACCATCTTGCAGGTGTGGCTCGTACTGCAAGGTCCATAGCTGGGATCCTCTGCTCGTAAGGGATTTATTGCTCAAACTGCTCAAGGAAGTCCTGGATATCTGTCAGTCCATGATAGGATGGAATCTCATTGATTTCTGTGCCAATCCATCGTAGTGACTTACTTATAAACGCACATCTGCGCGCTGAGACTTCGTAAAGTCTGTTCTGCCAGTTCTCTAAGTCGACATCGGAATCCGATGCACATGAGCTATTGCATCGCCAGCTAATATTCCCTTCTGCGGTGGGATTTATATAGTCATTCTGGTTTGCAGTCATCTGGTAGAGATTATCGATGTTAAATGCCTCCTCTTTTGCTTGGATAGGTTCAATATATCTAGGACCCTGGAGAGGATCCAATGGTGCGATGACCCGGATCTGCGCATCCTCGAAGGTCATCTGTCTTCTCTTTAGGTCGATGATAGCCTTGCTACCGATCGCCCAATCAATACTTAGTAGTGTTGGATATGGTCAACTGTCGCCAATGATTTCTATAACCTCGAAGTCCACAAAAGTATGAACTCCGTCAATATCAACTGGCACCTGCGGTAGTCGACCCAATGGTGATACTCACTGCTGATTAGCTAATCTCAGGTGGATAGGAAATAGGGCTAACTGAGGACTACCCATCTGTTCCCATGTCTGCTTAGTTAGAACATTCACCTATGATCCTAGATCTAAGACAACCTCATCCATTTCAAACTCACCAATCTGCGCTGTGAATTTCATCTCTCGTCATGTCCTTGTATGTCTCGTAATATTATGGACAGTGCGGTGTGCACTGCCCGAGAGAGAGGATTGCTGACACTGATCTATCATGCGCTGTAGCTCACCGACAGCTTTGTCATTTCTCAGGAGTTTCAAGCAGCTGTGTAGGAAGGATTGTACACTTCCTATCGATTCATCCTCGTCGCATCTTCCCGATGTGGTAGCCTGCTGTGCCTGCTCAGGGCTATCGCTACAAAGTGCTTGCTATGGTACGCCCCTAGATGGCTGTACCTGAGATCCTGATGGTGCAGGTTCATTAAAGGAAGCCTTGGCTTCATGAAAGGTCTCTTTATTCTTCTGTAAGTCTAACGATGTTGTTTTACTAGGATCTTTGTGTACCCATGGCTGACTTGCGTTCTTTTCAATAGCATGCGATGTATCACTAGTGGAAGCACCGCTTTGAGTCACAATGTTAACTGTTGGTTCTGGTTCCTTAGGTTCGGCAACAATAATCTGGATGTTCTGGTGTGCTGCTGGCTTAGGGTCTTTCATCTTAGCTATCAGGATAGGGCACTCTTCTATGGTATGGTCATAAGATTTGCAGTAGTTACAAGTAGTCGTGGCGTTCTGACAGTCCCTAGCATAGTGTCCTACAATTCCACAATTATAACAAGTGACTGGTCCACGACCTTGGCCAAAACCTCCTCCTCGGCCAAAGCCTTCTCCTCGTGCGAAGCCTCCTCCATGGCCTCGTCCTCTCAATCCTCCTGCATGGCCTCCATAAGTCTGATCCGGCTGTGGTCCTGTTGCTGGACCCTGTGTGTCTGCTTAGACTCTGTACACATCATGTTTTCTCTCTGACATGAGATCGTAAGCTTGGTAGTCCTATTGATCATGCCCGACGGATTTACAGAAAATACAATATAGGTTTTTAGGTGTCTGTACATACTTCTGAAGCAAGGGGCATTGCTGAGGTGGATGTCCTTGTGTTTTACATATTTCACACCATGGCCCTTGCGTTCGTGGTAAGGGGTTAGGAGCCCCTGACACTAAATATTCTGCAAAGACTGGACAGTTGTCTTTACTATGGCCCTGTGCTCTACACTTTATGCACCATATGTCTTGCATAACCTCTTTGCCTTTTTTAAGTTCGTGTATTTGTAACGTGAGGTTGGCCAACTGGGTCTGTAGAGTTGTCATGCCTGCACTGGTTTCTGCTAAGGGTGAAGCCTCTAGTTTCATTTCCATCTACAGCGCTTCATCTTGAGTAGTGAGTTTTTGCTGCATTAGTGGCATTCTGATGTGAGGGAGCAGCGCTACAATAAACCATTCCTTGTGCTGCTCCGGCGCAAACTCAAAACTTACTTGGTCTATAAGAGCTTTGAATTTCTGGTCAAAGTCCCATACTGACTCTGATGGTAACTGCTTAATATCTTTAAGCTCTCTAATGCACCGAGACTCAGACTTAGGTTTCTTAAACTCTTTGATCATGGCGTTCTTGACCTGGGCAAGCGTCTTGGGAAATGTAGTATACTTTATGTACCATGTCAAGGCTCTGTCTCTGAGTGTGGTGACCAACTGTACCAGTTTAAGGTTATCATCGTTGATTGTTTTAATGGTCCACATGGCTTTGCATAGGAACCAATGCTGTTTCGGGTCTTCTGCTCCTGTACCTTTAAAAATAGGTAGCTTCATGTCGTCTCCCATTCTATTTCTCTATGGTGGGTTCTGACTGACTGGGGTACTACCACTCAACGGTGTAGGTAAAGGTGATGTAGCGGAAGTAGGTACTGTCTGTGAACTACTAGATGGAGTACCTACGGGGTTATTCTGAGTCCCTGTCTGTTTCTGTGGAGTATAGGGGTGGTAAGGGATACCCCCCTCTGGTTCTTCTGTGGTGCTAGGGCTCTGTTGTCTAATATTGTCTGAACTGTCTTCAAATACAGGCGAGCTAAAATCTACTTTATACTTCTTTCCACTACATGTTCGTCCAATGTCATCAAAATCACTTTCAAACTCTTGTGACATTACTATCTTTACTTATTCATCTGAGACTAGATCCATTGTTCCTTTTTCATATAGCAGCATCTTAAGGGACAAGTTTAGAGATCTTAGATACTTACCGCGATATCCTCTGAAGAAGTATCGTTCAGCTTCGTTGAAGCTCTTTCTCTGATCGACTGCAAATTCTGTAACAAAGCCGTCTAGCACACTGGTAAGCCAGAAGTCCACTGCTCTGGTAATCGGATTGTCAAGGTTCTGCACGGTCTGAATCAGCTCCGGTGTCCAGACAATGTTTCTTTTCTTCTTGAATGTGTTCCTATTTGTTAACTAGGATAACCAGTCAAAAAGCTCGTTTCCATAGGTTGCAAAAAATATAGCGTGTATGTCTGAAGTGATATGCTTTCCTAACCAGGCCTCTATGCTCAGTTTAGGGCTTTGGTTTTCTTTCTTGGAAAACTCCCTTAAGTCTGAATCCAGCCACTGGTGAAACTCTTCTCTGGTAGGATGCCAACAGAACATTGAATCCCAGTCATTTAAACCGGCAACGGAACCATTTGTTGATTGCATGGGCAGACCCGGGTTTACTATAATCAACCAACAACACCCCTAACTCACTGGCCCTTTCGGTGACAGACCGCAAGGCGGCTTGAAGTCTCACCCGAAGTGAATCTAATGGGTAGGCCAAGACTCAAGTGTCTTGGACCAGGTTCTGCGCATCCTACTTCTCTTCTCTTACTCCTGTGAGTCACAAGGTCAGCTATATCTGCGCATCGCACGTCCCCTTCTACTCGCAGCACTTTTAGCTGTGTGATTCTTATCCACGCTCAAGTCATACGGTTTCTTCCCACGTTGCACAACTTCCTCTTACTCACAATATCTCCAACCTTATCGCATCTCTGCGCACCACAGGACACCCAGCCTCTCCTCAATGCTAAGCCCTCAGCTCGCAGTATCGCGCACCGCAGCTCCTCTGCCAGTGCGATATCGCCTCTCTACGATATCCTACCACTACGACTTTGCACTCTTAGCGTTGACTGTGTCGATGTGTGAAACTCTACTTCCCAGAAGTTATATTGTGATTAAATGGTCATTAGAAACAGACGTAAAGGAGTCTTTAAGCAGCTTACTAAAATACTTCAACTTATCTTTATCTTCCTGCATTACCATGAGCTGAACAATACATACATTCACTTACTGTAACTAACATCATATGCATAATAACCAGTGACAATAAGCAAGTACAATCACATTCATGCAACACATAACACGCAGATTTAACGTGGTTCACCCCTAGGATGGGAGCTACGTCCACCAAACTGTGCTTCTATTATATATCTTGAGGGAAGTTAGCACAGTCTGTTGCACCGCATATGGAGTGCGAGATCTCTTCTAGACCTCTGGCCTATTTCTATCTCTATATTTCCTTTCTTTCAATATATCCTTCCCTCTCTGTCCTCTCTATGGATGGTTACATACAGACTCAAATGACTCACAGACAAACTAGGTGTCTGGATCCTTACAACACAGTCTGTCTGACTAACTCCTGAGTCTACTTCACAAAAATAATCAACTGACCAACTAACGACTCATCCTACGAACCAACCAACCCTTTACAATACAAAATACAAGCTTTTATAGGCATCCTGAAGGTCTCGCCATTACAACACTGTGGGCCTGTCCCAACAGTAAACCCATACCCTAATTAGTGACAGTCGGTCCTCTCTGTCCTTGAGGTAGCCGCTTCCCGTCACACCACAGCTCTCTGCAGTCTTCCATGCTTCCCGGCACTGACCATGGGTACTATGCACCGCTTCTCTGCTTTCTGTCCTTCACCTTCAATGCTTGAGCCTCGTTGCTCCTTCTTCTTTATGAGGGTCGCTGAGCCCTCCTATCTTCTGCTCTTGCCTTCAATGCAGTGGTTGAGCTTTCTTCTCTCGGCCGCTCGGGTATCGTTGCCTTCTTGACTTTTCTATCTTAAAAGTCACGGTTTCCGGCTCCGCTCTCTAGCTGGAAACGTGCTACGGTGTCATAGCTCTGCCTTGTCTTCTTTCTGCCAAAACTATATCTTTCTGCTAAAACTAGCAGCTTCTTCTGTAGCTACGGGACCCTGCTCCAACACCTCACTATTACTAAATTTGCAATCCTTTTAGAATAACTTAGTGGGATTATGATTTTAACATTAAGGAGCTTTTTGATTTCTTTCTCAATCACAGGCAGTAAGAGAGGACTGATAGGCCTTAAATTTTATTTGAAAGGGATGGTGTCCTTTCCCAGGGGAATTCTACGTTGAATGATATCTATGTCATATGTTTTCAGATCACTATATTCCCAAGCAAATATATCAACAAACTGTTTCATAAGACTTCAAAATTCTGACCTTTGATTAGTAGTCAACTCAGTAGACAAACTTATGAATTTTGGATGACTTTGGCTACCTATATTGTGCTCATGGATAGCGGGGTTTTTCTTCCTTTTCATAGGTTTGAAGGGTACATCATTATGGTCAAAGAGCTCTTCGAGAGATACTATGTTGATGTATATGTAACTTCGGAATGTATTCTTCTATGTATTTCATATATTGTAACCCGATGTTTATTCCGGGATGTTTCTATTATGTATTTGAGTCATGTGGTCATGCCCCGATGTTCCGATCGGGAGGATTATAATGTAAACAAGTCATATCAAGTCATTGGGTAAGTCCCCACTGTTCATGGGGCACTTGAGTAATTATACACTAATTAAGGTGTAGGCTCGAGTAGTAATTATTAGGTTGAGTGCACTTCAAGTCAACGGAAGAATATAAATAGAGAGTGAGAGTCTCTCTATTTATCACTTGTGACTTAGCTCTCTTGCTCTCTCAAGTGGGGCGCACTTTTGAAGAAGGAAATTCTTGGGCTAGACAGAAGACAGAATGCTGCTATTGTGAAGGGAGGTCATCTTACTGTTTTGGGATCACATCTTGTGGTGATACTATCTTAGAGGAAGTTGAGGGGTTTTCTCCATTTATGGTTTCCCCTCATAAAAATCTTTGTGTCTCTTGTCTCTTGTGATGTGCTTATGTGATTGTTGTGCTTGTTATTCTCTCAGTGAAAAGATCTTGTTATAATGCTAGCTTAAATGTTGAAAAACTAACATACTAGATCCCGATGTATATGATTGCTTGGAAACTGAACAATATTATGCTTGCCCATTTTCTCTTTTAATTTAGGCCTCTGGGATTCCTCCACATTTAGGTTTTCTTGGTCAATATGCATATCAGAAAATTCATCAACGACCTAGAGAAATTTACTAAGTTTATCATCATTCTCAAAGACTTTCCAAAATTTAACATTATCAGGTAGGGATGGCCTGTACTTGACTTGGATTTCATAGTTTAATTTAGGAGGCATAGGAGGAATGAACATACTGGTAGAGACAGCGAGTGAATCAGGTAGATGGTTCATAGCTCTAGGTATATAGGAAATGTTAAAAAAAATGAAAGATTCCCTAAGTTTCCATACCTCATCTCTGTATGCCTTTAGCCTGACATTCTTTGCTTGAAAAGTACTATTCACCTGCTATATGGTGAGATCTGAATCTCGAAATATATTCAGGTACATGATTCCCATCTCCTTATTAAGTTTTACTCCTAATAACAAAGCCTCATACTCTGCTATATTGTTAGTAGTCTTGAAATGAAGTTTATAAGACAAATGAATAGTCTCCTTTGAAGGAGAAATCAAAACTACACCTGCACCTGCTAAGGCTTGAGTACTGGCCCCATCAAAAAACATGCTCAAGACAGAGGTGGTTACTTCTTCAGGTTGCTAATAGGTAGGATTTGTGAGTTGCACAGGTACTGGCTAAGAATCATCTATTTGCATAATACATGCCCCAAAGTCTGTGTCCACTACATAGATGGGATGATTTATAGAGTTGCTTCGATTATTGATGATGTAGTCAAGATTATTTTCTCTGTATAGTCTCTTGGTTTCTCCTCCAATCATCAGGATTGTAGTATAAGTAAGATCCATCTGTAGGGTGCCACCTAGCCTTTTGCCCCATGAATGAGACAAGAGGAGGCCAAACTTGGGTGGGATATCATAAACTACTACATCCATCACTATGCTTTTTGAAGGTAGCTGGGAGAGGTGTATGACAAGGTATTTTATGAGACCTAGGAATTTGACTTTCCTAGAGTCAAAAGAGAAGAGATCATGTTAGGGTTTTGTGATGTCGAGCCCAAGCTTATCCATCACTTCCTTTGGCATAATATTGTGGGATGCTCCAGAGTCAAGAAAACAGTTGTGAAGGATCTTGTCATGGATGTTCAAGGATATATAGAAGGGTGGATAGGACTCTTTTGATTCTTCAACCATAGGACCTAGGGTTACTATGGGCTTATCATCTTGAAAATTAACAAATTCAGCATCTATGGGTGTCTTTGGTTGAAGATATTTCAGTACAGATGACTTAAAGGAATCATTCTTCATAAGCTCTATCAAGGGAAAAGGGATTTTTAGTTTCGGAATTTTTGATTCAAGATTGAAAGAATAAGACAGTTTCTTAGAAGTTCTTACCTCTTGTGGTGCTTTGAGTTGGATTTGATCATGGATCGATGGTTGTAATGGGCTTTGCTACTGTTTTGGAAGAGTAGCAATATTTTTTGTATGAGCAACAATCTTTTTAACAGGAGAAGCGGACTTATTTGCAGGGACAAGATTCTTCTTTCTAAGAGCAACAATCCTGGACCTCAAACTATAACCTCCTTGATCATCTGCCTAATACAAGGATTCTTCAGTGATCTACTCATTCATGAGGGCCTCCTCATAATTTGATTGTGTTAAGAAAGAGAGATCAACTTCCTTTTCCATGCAATTGATATCGTCTTCTACTTCTCCTTCTCCCTAAGCAAACTCTTGTTCCTCTTCCAACACAACATTTTGGAAAGGAGCTCTGATTCTTTGTTCCTCAGCTGGATTCCTATCCCTTTGGAGGATCTGATCCTATGGGTTGTTCCTTCTGTAAGGAAAAATATTAGGGTTTCTGGGAGCAAAGTCATTTGGTCCTTTACCTCTTACAGGTCGCTGACCTCGATCTTTAATCTTAGACATCTCAGCTATTAAGCTGTCCAAATTCTTGGCCATTTTTTCCATTTTATTCTCTAATGAAGAAAGACCTAAAGGATCTGAAAATTGCTTCCTCCTGTCCACTTTTCCCTTAATTTTATGAGATGCATTGATATTAGAATCAACTTCAAGAGTAGTATCTTGCATGAGTGATAAAGAAGCATATATTCTTTCTCTGAGAAGAGTACCAAACTCATAATCAAAAGCATTTGCATAAGTGATTTTGGCTGAAGTATTTGTAGGTTTGATCTCAGCAGTGATCTTGCTGAACATTTTGTTAAATCTCTTTGTGAAATTTGAAACAGACTCACCATTCTCTCTCCTCAAATTGCTAAACTCTGTGATATAGTAAAGGTGGTCTCTTCTTTCTCCTCAATGCTTCAAAAATATGTCATCTAGAGCTTCAATGCCATCTATTGATCTAGAAGGTAACTCTTTGAACCATTTCCTAGCCTGACTGTCTAAGCTCTACACAAAAACTCTTGTCCACACATCCTCTTGTTCAATGTTTATATTCTCAGCATAATCGTAGAATGCCTCTAAATGTTCTTCAAGTGTAAAATCTCCCTCTCCAGTCAACTTAGGAATGTATTTTAGATAATCCCCAGTAGGCATAGCAGAAAGGGGGTTAGGAAAATTTAGAGGAGCATATATGGCAACAAGGATCCTTTCCATGTTAGTCAGAGGGGCATCCATATTGGGTGTGGGTATGGAAGGGGCGAAAGAATATGTGGCTGGTGTGGGTGGTGGATGAGGAGGTATAGGTGGTAGATCTACCCCAATGGAGTTGCCAGGAATCAAATCTACAAAATCAGAAGTGCTTGAAGGTTCCTCAACTTCCAAAATTTTGGATTCACTTATAATTTTCTAAGAACTAGATGCTTCAGTAGATGAATATTTAAAGGGAGGTCTATTTGATACAACAGGATAAATACCCTAAAAATACCTGATGCATCTCCCCTTGTAGATCTGGAAGTTTGTCTTTGTGAAGCTCTCCCTCTCCTTATAATCTATTCAGGATCTAAAACAGGTGTCACTGGTGGCCTTTGAGGCTTTGCTCTGGTACTTGGTCTTCTTGAAGCCACCTTATTCTAATGGAGTCGCCAAATAGATGATTACAACCAAAATAGTTTCCAAACTTTGTCTATCATCAATGTTGGATCTATGTCATCCCCTAGGGAAGCTGAGCTTCAATATTTTCTCCTCAGCAACGACGCCAATTTGTTAGCTCTCTAGGAAACTCTTCTAGGTTGAAGCTCGAAGATGCCTGGTAAATTTAGTATTTTCTTAATGATGGGTAATATGGATCAAATCGGATGACTTAATCAAAATTCACTCACTAAAAACATGCATAAAAACACTCAAATAGATAAGGCTTTTAACCACTGCTGTTCAGAAAGTTGATAAAATGTGGATGTATGCAGAATTCTTATCATGCTAGCAGACTCATAAGCAAAGCACATATGAATGGCTAATAACAATAAGTAAATTATACTTGCTATTCGATTCATCAATAAAAAGATAGGATGACAACTATCTGGAATTAGACAAATAGAACAAACATGAATAAAATGTCCAAGTGCAAGTATAGAAAGGTAGAAAATGAGATCTAAACATAAATGGAAAAAGAAGCTTATATTACTGGCATGAAATGAGAAGTCTGAGAGTAAAACCCTAGCAAATTTTTTTTACCATGCAAACTTATCTGAATAAATAATGCTGAATTTTTTTTATTTTTTATTTTTTATTTTTTTAACTCAGCCCTTTGCTACCATATTTTCTGCACCTGCACAGCCATCTGTTCTACCTGCAGCCCTACAGCCATCTGTTCTACCTGCAGCCCTACAGCCATCTGTTCTACCTGCACTTTTGTCCCCCTTTACAGAATTTAAAAAAAAAAAAAATTTTCAGCATTATTTATTCAGATAAGTTTGCATGGTAAAAAAAATTTTCATTCAATATTATTGTTATTTAGGAAGTTGCCCTGGCACTTCTCTTCTGAGTTCATAACCTCACAAGCACACAATCTGTCACCTAATTCAAGTGAGACTTAAAAACTACTTAACTCAACCAACATTCTAACCCCATTTGGGGAACACAAAATAATTTTTGTAGTTAGGTAGGATCAAGGGGATAGGCTTCCAATAACACCCCTTGGTTATTTACACTTGAGACATAGCTGTTGTCCATTAGGGAACCAAAATCCCCTAGTATTTTTTGACATGGTCACAACCAGATTACCAGAAGGCCTCTGCCTTAGGAGGGTTGAAGTCGTGAGATTGGTTCCGAAAGCCTGAGTGGAATACCGAACTCCATTCAGTAACTGAAGGGCTACCTTTCGCAGTTCTCAGAATATCCCTGTATAGGGAATATTGCGGTTAAAGGACCAAGCGACAGATTTACCTTTCTGGACGTGTCATGAATGGGGTATCTTAGTTGCCATACTTCTAGGTTTGAGTACCTGGTGTCCCTCCCGGTAGGGGGATACTTTAGCCACTTGGCTTCCCTATTCATATTGTCTTACTTGGATTTCATCACCTTGCAGAGGATATGTCTAGTTAAGTCATAATACTTTTAGTTAGGTGTTTGCATGCTCCCTCACCTCCTTTTGGTCTAGTGAGTCCACCGGTTTTTATTTTTTATAGGCAACCTGCTGTTTTTGGTATTTTGACCATTTTTGTTGACACTCCGCCTATTGTAGCACGCAGTTACAGTGGGTGTTTTGAGTTGGTTGTTGGCCTGAGCGCCCTCTTTTCGAGCTCTCCTTCTGCACACTCGGTTGCATTAGAGTTTTTGAGCTGATTTGTAGTAACCTCAACCCGTAGAGATTTGACTCCATTTGTCACCATTGAGTCTCCGAGACATTCTCGGCGCCTCAGAGGCGAGCCCCCACAACACGGTCCACTTGACACCACTCGTCATTGGCACAGGTCATCATCACTTGATACCACTCATCATAGATCTCGAGCCTTGTCACTTGACTCCACTCGTCAGCGGCATAGAGCTCCGTCACCAGATACTGACGCCCCTTATTTTACCTCTGATTCTAAGCCAGACTCCGAGAACCCCCTTTACACTGCTCCTACTAGCCACATGGCTGGCGTGAATCCCACTCCCTTCATGGGAGGGACCGTTGGTGGCACATCCACCACTGCACCAGTTATCACACCTATCATGGGTATGCCCTCCATGGAAGGCCCATCTACCGTTCCCCTCACCATACCTATTCCCACGGCGGGAATACCTATTCCCACTCCATTAGTGGTTCATACTACCCATGTTGGTGCAGGACCATCCCATACCACCTTAGTTCCCCCACTTGGGGGTAACCTCCCTCACATGACCCCTCCACTTGGGGGCATGGGCCCCAACTTGATCCAACCCACTACCATGTCACACCCTTCATCCAGTTTTCCATACATGGCTAGCCTCAACCTACCTGACCTAGCCAGATTAACCAACGACCCCATCCGACACGACCCTGCGTGGCCCCACATGCCTACCAAGCTCCCCTCTGACATCCCTAAGTTCAAGGGTAAGGCAGGTGAGGACCCACAGAACCATATCATGTCCTTCCATCTATGGTGTTCCTCAAATTCCATAGTAGACGACTCCATTCGCCTCCGTTTATTACAGTGCACTTTCACTGGCTCTGCTGCCAAGTGGTATATCGAGCAACCCCATGGAACCCATGTCACCTTTACGTCCCTTGCCTCGACCTTCCTACAGTTCTTCCAGTTACCTGTCTGCTATGACGCGGGCGTTGAGATCCTCCTATCTTGCAGACAGAACACGGCTACCCACATCACCGACCACATTCACGAATGGCGGCGACGCCGTAGCCTATGCAAAATCAATTTAGATGACCGGATCTTCCTAGATTGGTTCCTCAAATCCCTCCTTCCGCTCATTGCTAAGGATGTGGCAGCCGAAAGACCCCAGTCGGAGGAAGAGGCTATCCTTAAAGCCCAACAGTTCGATCTCATTTACGCCCAGTCGGGTTACCTTTATACCATCATACCTGACGCCCCTCGCGGTGATTCCTCCCAGCACGATGCGCCGGGGGCATCCCACGCTGCCGACGGCATCATTGGCCGTGTCTCTTCGCAGCCCCAACCATTTTCCATAGCCCGTCCTACCCCTAGCCCTGACCCTTCGCGGGCTACCTCACAGTCTGGAGCAACAAACTCGTATGCCCCCATGACACATCACCACCATTCCCATGGACCCTCATGTCCACCTCAGTGTTTCAGTCATGCGATTCCCGCCTACGCTTCCCCGGTCGCACCTCAGCCCTACTATCACCAGCAGGCTACACAATCTCCTGCGCCGTCACAAGCCCAACCTCATTATTACCTGCCACAGCCAGCCCCTGCGGCAAACCCACAACCCGCTCCATAGCACTATCAGCAACCCCCTCAGGTTGCTGCACCTGCGCAACCTCAGAATCCACCTGCTGTCCAAGGGCAAGTTTACGCTCAACAAAACCCGCAGTAACACCAGAACAACCAACGTAACCAGGGCCAACAAAACCGCAGCAGGGGATGGAATTTGTGAACAAATTATCCTTGTTCTATTTGCGGGGTCTATGGCCACTACACACATTTTTTCCCCGACATGGAGCGCGTTCGGCAACTTTGGGCTGAAGATGCCCGCTGCCAAGGGCAGGCGGCTCCTCAAGCACTACCCAACCCCCCACAACCTCAGCAGCCACCTTTGGTGCTGCAAAACCCCTTACCAACCCAAGGCGTAGTGAACACCCAACCACTGGCTCCCCCTCAAGCCAACATGCCAATCCCACAGCAAATCACTTACGCTGCTCCTGATCAACCCACGCTTGACTCAGGTACCCACCACTTGTTGATGATGTCCTCCGATGAGGTCAGCCTCCAGACTCGGCGGAACCAATATGGCTCCACCCCTGAAGCCCCTCCCGCCGATACACCTACTAACGCTCATCCCACTGATCAGGCATTACGTATACCTCCACCTCCACTAGATGGCGCTCCCAGAGCGCCCCGTTTCCCACTTCGCCGTATCAACCATAACCCCAATGCACGGGCTGCGTCAAACTACAACATTGTGGATGACTTAGCCCAATCCCCTGCAGCCATGTCTGCGTTAGAGGTCTTAAAAAACTACCCTTCGCAGCGCAAGAATTTACTCTCAGCCATTGGGGCTATTGATCCAAATGATTCGTAGTTAATGGCATTTGATTTGGACCAATCCGAACCCGGCCTGCCTTCCAATTTATCATTCCAAGTTTCTGTCTCCATTCGGAATTTTGTCGTCCATCGATGCATTATTGATGAAGGTGCCTCTACATGTGTCATGCCCATCTCCATTTGGCAGAAAATGGGATCCCCCCCTCTCCAACAGTCCTCTATTGCGTTGCGAGCCTATGACGGCCGTTCAGCTCAACCTATTAACTAACGTCCCCGTCTCACTGGCTGGCAAAATTGTCCTCATCAACATCAAGGTTATCAATGCACAGGTTGATTACAACCTTTTACTTGGCTGCAGCTACATGTATGCCATGCGGGCAGTCGCTTCTACCGTTTTTCGTATCATGATGTTCCCCCATGAGGGACGCGTGGTCACGGTTGACCAACTTACTTACCACGATCCCAATGCCCCTGCGGTGCCTGAAAATGTTCTCCCCATGGTGGAACAACCTATCTCGGGTGCCACCAACACAGTCGTTTCTTCTATAGGGCCCGTGCTCCCCATGGTTGAACAACCTATTTCGGATGCCACCACCTCATTCGTGTCTTCAGTAGGTCTCAGAGTTTACTCAGATGCACCAATGATCTCAACCTTCCCATCTATTCCACCACCGTCACCTGCTACTGAAGTGTCCGACCTATTAACCCTATCCCATAACACGCGAACTCCTAGTAATCAACCACCGTTGTTACCTCAACCCCCTTTGGTACCTAGTCACATTGGTGCTACACCCATCCATACCATCCCTTTCCTTTTCCCTCCCTCAGGAGTAGTTAGCGCCCCGGTCATGGCCACCCTCAGCCTCCCTGGGTTGACCTTAGGATTACCAGTTTGGTACCTTTCGCCTTCCGGTCGTCCACCGACACCAGATGTCGTCCTGCAACCAGTGCAACCCATTGTCACTACTAGTCAACCACCTCCCGGTGTTGCTACCCCGTCATCCTCCGCAAAACCCCCCCCTCCTCTTCCCAAACCCACTGGGGGCAGAGGCCCCCAACCTTACACTGTTGTCCCACCTCCTAAGCCAGTCAAAAATCCCCCTGTGTTTCATGCTCCTCCCAAATGCACACTGTGCGATGAGTTGGGCCATGCAACTCACCTATGTCCTCAGTTACCGATGTTGCAGGAGTACATGCAACTGCTAGACGACGACCCCACTATCTCGGTTGTCCATCTAGATTCAACCCCTAAGCCTCGTGACAAATCATTGCGCACTAACCACTCCTGTGCCCTATGCGATGTTTACGGGCATTACTCCCATCACTGTCCCGATCTCCCCGAGTACAGAATAGCTCTCTTCGAGATGAACAATCCGGATCTTGAGACGGCACCACTCACCATTGAGGAAATCCATTCCCTGGTCTCTTCCCCTTCCGAAGAGGTTAATACCACTCTCTTTGAGATAAACAATCTGGATCTCGAGATGGCATGCCTCACCATTAAGGAAATCCATTTCCCGGTCTCTCCCCCTTCCGGAGAGGTCAATCCCGTTCTCTTTGATATGAACCATTTAGATCTTGAAAAGACACCACCCACCATTGTGGAGATCCACCCCCCGGACTCTCCCTCTTCCGAAGAGATTAATACCATACATATGATCTCTTCCGTCACTACACCCTCGTCAATCGATTTGACGACCCAAACATTCCGTACGGATGAGGAAATTCTCGAGGCTCTCACTGCCCCGGATTATCCTTGGGATGACATGCACCATCATTCCTACTTCCTCCCAGATGAATCCTCGTCTAACACTGCTACCCAATTTGCAATTGAATCCAAAGACTTCCTTCCCCCCAAGGTCGACTGGTTCAAGGACCCTATTCCTGCTCCTGACGCCTTCGAAGAGGGTAACATGGCCAACATCTCTCCGGTCATCAAAATTGATATCGCTGCCCCAAGAGGCACCCCCGAACTCATCACTTTAGGAGCCTCTTGTAGTAAGCAAGAAATTGAGGAATACAACAAACTCTTCAGAGAATTCCACGATGTCTTTTCCTGGTCTTATACCGACATGCCCGGTCTTGACCCTGCCATTAAAGAGCACCACATTGACACATGGCCTGATGTTCCCCCCGTTTGTCAGAAATAGCATCCCATTAATCTCTAGCTACAGTTTTGGAATCAGCACGACAAGACCATCCCGATGGTCACCTCGTTGCATTATTTTCGCTATGTCATTTTTTACCCATTTTTCAGACACCACTAGTCGTCTCGGTTTACGTGCCACTTCGGCCGTTCTCCGTTTTTAATACTTTTTATATCGCCGGATTCATTTTTCCGAGCTCGTGATGATGCTTGAGATCATTTCTCGCTCTCACTTGGTACAATTGCAACATTGCGTCCCTACACCGCGCCACATCGGCCGTCATCAGATTATTTCACACTTTTTACATGAGCCATCCACTCCTGTCATACTGCAAATGTTTCGTTATTTTTGCCACCGTTCATTCACCCCGCAAGGAGGCCCACTAGTGTTTCCCCCCACCCTTAGTCCTGGTCATCATCAGTGTCCCTTGATTGAACACTTCCTCCTTGCCTAGCCATTAATTCAGAGTCTTCTTATTAGCTTTCAGACTCCTTAAAATTGAAAGCAACCACGAGCATGTACTGTCTTGGGCTCGTAAAATCCACACGATAGTACCATTCCATTACTTCAGAGTCTTCTTATTTGCTTTCAGACTCCTTAAAATTGAAAGAAACCACGAGCATTAACTGTCATGGGCTCGTAAAATCCACATGACAGTACCATTTTATATCCACACCTCTTCTAGTTCCCACACCCATGAAGAAGTCCCCTCGCGCCTCTTGGCGCTATGATCGATCCTCTCGGCAGCACCCCCACTAAGTTCGCCTTTGTTCAGAGTATTCTACAGTCTCCTACCATTTTACCATAGCTTGAGTCTCCCTCAGCTCATTCACCCGCAGATCCTATACTGCTATGATCCCTTTTACCACCAGTCAGTCCCATATGCTACCCGATCATCCCCGCCATCATACTCTGAACAAAGGAAGTTTGAGTCCACCCACTCTACTTGCCCAGTAATTCCCCAGTTGACCACTCCTGCCATCAGTACTATTACAGTTCGGTTTTTCACCTCGCGCTCCTGTCAAGGAAACATCATTGCCTTGATAGTTGCAGGTCTCC
The DNA here is from genome assembly GCA_001517045.1 of Pseudotsuga menziesii. NCBI lineage: Eukaryota > Viridiplantae > Streptophyta > Pinopsida > Pinales > Pinaceae > Pseudotsuga > Pseudotsuga menziesii. The sequence continues at coordinate 210,786 of LPNX010342402.1, forward strand.
CTCTGTCGACGACAGCCCCTCTATTCCAGAGGATAGACCCAGAGGCCCCTACGCCTTGGACTCATCACCATCTATGGTGAGTTCCTACGGACCATTTTGGGAGGAGTCATCATTGCCTCTCCGAATGGTTGTTTCTCACATGCTCGACTTCAGCACCTTAATCACATCGTTGAGAATCGCGCAGGATATATATCCTTTCCAGTATGTGTCGAAGACCCCGGATTTCCTCCGACTCTAGCACATTGGCGAGTCACTTCAGAACACTCAGTTATATGTTCCCGTGGATGTCCGGGCTGCGTTGGGGATTGTATTCGGAAGCCATACAGTTCCATGCTTCCTCGAGTACCCAGTTCAGTTCCAGATCAATGTACCATTACGAGTGAGACCATTATCACTCTGATCTAGCAGCGAATCAGTTCCTTTGGTACCACATTCAGTAGCACTGCTGTCATTCCAGTGCATCAGTTATTCCGCTCCGACATGGTCAGCCCAGCAGTATGTCCCAGATTTGTGTCCCTTCTGGACACTTCTGATGTACACAGTGGTTTTCTATGTACCCTACAGGTTCCTCCTTTCCGGCCTAACAGTCATTTTTATGTATCTTGATACGAGCATGGGTATGCCCGCCTCGTCCATATATTGAGATTATTCCTCATTCAGCTTTTGAGGCCATTTATATTACTTGGTTATATCCTAATACGAGCATGGGAATGCCCGCCTCGTCCATATGATCATATGATTCCTCATCCATTATTGAGGTTATGTACTTTTTAGTCCTTTGCAGGTGGTTCGGGATCGTTGTTCCGGGTTTCAGTTGGTTTCTTCTCTTCTCCACACCCCAAGAAAAAAGAATAGGACTTATGATGTCCATCGGCCATACGATGAGCTCCTGCCCTCGCACATCAGGGGGCAATCTGTTAACACCCAAAAGTGGTTCACTACCTCATCCACCCCATTACATGGCTCATTTGTCCATTTTCCTACCATATCTCCATCAAAAACCCAGAAAACCATCTAAAAAGTCTCCAAAAGGCTTAAAATGCCTCCAAAAGGCCATAAAACCCCTTTTTCCTCCAAAAAATAGCAAAAAACCCTAAAAAGGAAGAAAAATATAAAATAATGAGGAAAAAGAGAAAAAAAACCCTAAACAGCTGAAACCCTAAACAACTGAAACCCTAACCCTAAAACCGCATGGTTTTCAACTATAAATAAGTGATGGAGACCCCTTATTTCATATCCACAATCACAAGTATCCTGCCTCTGCCAAAATTGCTCATGAAACCCTAGCTCACCATCGAGCTACTTTCACCATTGAGAGCCCCTTTTGGCCCATTTCCACCATTGGAGAAAGAGAAGAAGCAGCTTGAAGCTCGGAGCCACCGACTTGGATCAGTGCAAAGGGCTTCACCAACCTTCACATCGAAGGTCAGATTAATAAAATCATTATTTACTTTCTACTGTTTTTGCTTCATGAATCATTATTAGATTTGTTAGATTTAGTTTTTATTTCAGTTATAGTTTTTAATTCACATATCATTTGAACTGCTACTAAGGAATCCATTGTCCTTAGTAGGTGCTCATTCGCACAAGCTAGGTGTAAAACCCTAGCAACAGCTCTCCTCTTCGTCTTACCACTTCTGAGAGTGGAGGACTTCTTTGAAGAAGACCTCCTTTTGTCCTCTAGCTACAACTCTGTCTCAAAATCATTCCAGAATAGGAAGTATGTCTAGGTAACATTCCTCCTTTACAGCAACTCGAAAATAATTAGCTTGATCAAGCCATGATGGGATAACCTGCCTGCAATTTTGGTTGTCTTTGATCTAACTTGATGAGCCATTTTAGTCAAGATTTTAAGTAACACCAGCAGCAATAGAAAGAGTTCTCATAATTGTATCATTTGAAAACTCATTAGAATAAAAGTTTCCCAAAAACTATCTATGGCATTTGTCCCAGAGTCCAATAGCAACAATCTATCTAGCAAAGAATTTACCTACCCTTGAATCTTCCATCTATAAGACAAGCTATATTATTTTCTTACCAACAAGATGTGATTTAAGCTGAACACAACTACGCTTCATGAAAAATCACTGAGTGAAAATAGCATGCAACAAGTGCACTTATTGGGTTCCAACAATTTAGTTTACATTTTCCTTATGATGGTTCCAGTAATATAACTTTCAACAAGTGCACTTCTTGTGTTCCAGCAATATAGTTTGGTGAATACCTTTGTAAAGCCTGGACTTGCAATTACCAGGCAATGGAAAACACTGAAGTCAAAGTGCCTCAAAATTGCCTGAAAGAGAGCAAGCACCAGTAGTGATCAAGTCATTTCTCAAACTAAAAAATGGAAGGAAAACACAAAAGCCAATCAACTTCAAATATGGGGAGAAAAAACATACAACACCTACAAAACATTCTTGAAAAAATTGTTTAAAGCCTACCCCATTCATAAAACTTCATTAGTATCCATATAGGTACATTTCATGTGAGGATGAGCAAAACAAAATCTGATATATATTAAAGAGAGGATATCATATATTAAGAAGCAATAGTGCAAAATTGTATTATACTCAATAGATAATAAATATTGCAGCCAAATGAAATCCACTCTAATGTCCCTTACTATGTCAAATATGAGAAATGAATATCCACATTATACCTTCTCATAGCCAACAATAGTTGGACCACTCTTGTGTGGAATTGATGTTTCTATCCTAGATTTTGTTGTCGATACACTATTCAAAATCATTAATCATTGTCAGCAAATTAGTAATATCAACAAAACAAATTATTAATCAAGAAAAGGTGAAGCCCAAGGGACATCATGAAGCAAATTGGTATGATCTACAGAACAAATTATTCATCAAGACAAGATGAAGCCCATCAAATAATGTTGTCAATAGCATCTATGGTAGCTTGAATTCAGAATAATTTACATAGAAAATAAAGGTTCTGCATAATTAGTCAATGGAGGACCCCATAAACATGAAAAGAGAAGCAAGTACGAATTTCTGAAACCATAACATAATGTACAAGACAGACAAGCATAGAAAAAAAAGCTCCTTCAATGGGGGACCATTAATACCAATAGAGATCTATGTGTTTCTATTGTTACAGTCTCAAACAATTTTGTTACATATGGGATAAAGTACATAAGAAATTATGTCAAATTAGACAGATAGATTGCACTCAGTGCTGATGTTAATAGCCCAATTAAAAAATTCCTTCTATTATTTATGCCATTCCAAATCTGATCATACTTCTGAAGTTTCTATTTCAATTGTTCACAATATCTTAACCTATCATTAACTACAAAATTGGGTGAAGCAAACATAGAAGACATTCATACCCACATTCTGTACATGCCTCTATACATCACACTGGGAATTTCTATATCTGAAGTGACAACTTTAGGATCCTTGATTAGATTTTCTATTCAATGTTTTAGAGGAAACNCCCCACATTCTGTACATGCCTCTATACATCACACTGGGAATTTCTATATCTGAAGTGACAACTTTAGGATCCTTGATTAGATTTTCTATTCAATGTTTTAGAGGAAACGTTACTGAATAAAATGGAAGAAAGGGTTTAATATATCCATTTCCTATTCCATCTAGAACATAACCGAGTCTAGAAGTATCCATTTAACGTTCTAAGTTTTTCTTTTCCTTGTCAACCGTTGTATCTGGATGCATCACTTCAGGAATATGTACATCTGAAGTGTTTTTAGGATCATTTTCAAAATAAAATAAATTATTATGGTTCATGTCCATAAAGTGAAAAAACTGACCTACCATTAGGGAATCATTTTTAAAAAATGGCAGTTATGATGTTAAATCAACAACCTAAATCTTATTCCGAACCTAAATCTTACTAAGTGTGAGTAGAAATGAGAGACCGCAAAATTTTAGAATTATTAAATGATAAAGTATTGTAGACTACTAATTAATCCTTGAGCATGTTATTTCCAAGGAAAACCATCTCTGCTTTCTGCCTTGAAAAGAAAATCTTGGCATACCAAACCCCATCTATGTGGAAGGCATTACTCTTCATCCAAAATTCTTGTTGAAATGGTTTTATATCAAACTCCATGCAAACAATATCTAAAGGATCTGCTACCAATGTATTAGCTTGTGAAGGGCAGAGTCATAATTTTTATTAAGGTCTTACTCTGTCTACTAAAATATAGATTCTGCAGGAACTAAAATATAGATGTGTGTATGGGTTCAGGTTTGGGAAGTCTATCTATATGTGCATGAGTGGATAGATGTAACTTGCAAGCTCTTTGTATGAATCAACCAAAGAAGGTGCTTTGTACAACCTTCCTTGGGTTTAAGGGGCATGCTTATCACATTTGATAAGCATGATCCCTCTTTTCCTCTACCAAATTTCCTCCACCAAACCCTAGAGATAATATATGACTGGGTTTTCACTCCTTGCCTCCAAATTCAAAGTAAACATTTTGCCATGTGGCTATTCATTTCCAATATTTATATCAGTTTGCCACCAAATTGTTGTAATTTTTGTGAGCATACATCAAAATAGTTGATTATCCTTTAGGTCAAATTTCACTTCTCGTATCTAACTTTTAACCAAGAATTTGTTTTATTTCCAACTATGAAGTCACTTTAAGAGCTACAGTTCACTTTTTATTTATTTGAAGTTGTAAACGTGCAACAACCATTACAATTCTTCTCAAATTCAAAATACATTTTGGAACCTATAAGAAAATTTACTGTAATAGTGGATAAGGTGAGGATGTCATTTTATGACCTCCCCTGGGCTACATCATATACAATTTGTATGATATTTTGGATACTTGGTTTCTTATTTTATATGCAATATTTATATAATTATTCATTTATAAGTGTTATCTCTACAAATTTTGTTTCCAAGGATAAATGACAACCACAACCCAGTCCAAAAATCATCCAAACAGTCACAGCCTATTAGGAGGAGATAACGACATTCATGCCCAGCCCAAGGGGCATACAAAATAGTCACAACTTAGAAGGATGATGTCACAACCCATCCTTAAAGGATCCAAACAGCCACGTTTCAACAAAGTAGATAAACCCACATCCATAGTCTAGTAGGAAGGTAAGATGACCCAACAAAAGATTAAAATATTAAAAGATAAAAAAGTCAAAAGACCTCAAAAGGTCAAAAAAGCAAAAATATTAAAATCCCCTAAGGGTGGTTTCCTTAACTTATGGATTTGTCTCTCAATGATGGACTATAAATAAAGAAGCATTCTCATTTGATCTAGACACACTACACATGTTCATAGCTTATCCAAGGAGTTTGTTTTTAGGGTTTAATGTTGTTGTCTCTCTATCTCATCGCCATCGAAAGTTTGGCTAAGAATTAAAGGCAGCCATAGGGGTATTTGGAAGTTAGAGGAGGCAACCAACAACTCTGGTTCGGCCTGCCTTTAGTTCATGACAACACTACTAGGCCTCTCTCCACTCATATTTTCCCTAGCTAGGACCATCTTTTGGCAATCGAGCCCTGCTAATTCCATTTCTTAGCAGTCGATCCCTGTCTAGGGCCTTCTCCACTCAGTCGAGCTGTGATTGGAGACTGTTCCAAGCACCCAAGCCTTATTTCAGCACAGTCAACAGTCATCGACAGTCAACATCAGCCTCATTCTTGGCCAATATAGACTCTGTTCAATTGATTGGGGTTTGGGTAAGTTTGATTGGTGGCAACAGTCTTGTTCAGGACAATCATTCTTCAATGAGATTCTTTTGGTATGTGTGCCCTAGGGGAAAATTCAAATTGATGTTAAAGTCTTCTTCTTATATGCTCATGGACAAACTCATTCATCTCATTTAAGGAAGATTAATCATTGTTTGGGGTTTTATTGCTTAGGATTCCCCATGAAAAATTATCTGTGTTCCTGTGTATGATTTTGTGGATGATTGTTTACTACTGTTGCATAACTCAGAAATTTAATATTAGAAATCTGCAAATTTCAAGAACACTGTTACTGCTATTAAAATCATCTCCATGTTATAAATTTAACACTTTCCTCATTGTGAAGGGTGCAATTGCTCCATAAGTCATGGTGCCAACAGAGAAGAAGTTCAGCATCCTGTTACTGGTGCATGTTATGGGCTTGTTCTAACAAGTAATTAACATACTACAGGAGCATTGTACTACACCTACTTATTTCTAGAAATCAAGGTGATGATTGGTTGGGGAATTTATTCAACACAAAAATTAAAGCCATATCATACTATAATATAAGACGCAACTTGTAATCCATAGCATACTAGAATAAGTAGTAGTAGGCTAAAGTAGTTATGTTCAAAATTATTTCAAGAAATAAAAATTGGAAAGGATCTAGATTACCATATCTCACTCGAGAAAAGAATGAACCAAAAAATGTCAAGATCAAGTGTAGATGCCACTAGCAGTACTGCATAAGTCCGTCCCAAGATCTGAATGCTACTATCTATAGAAACTAAAGAAAGTAAAGCTACTGCCAAGTTGATTAACAGAACACCTGTATAGCATGCACCAAGAGACCCAATCAAAGCACATGCAATCTGCAAAAAAAAAACACGAAAGCAATGTTAAAATTGTGTCAATGATGGAAATTTTAATTCCAGCATACATAAATTCATCCAGCCAATCAAACTCCTAGTAAAATTTCTAGTCAAGCAATCAACAATTAATAAGAAATCAATAATTAATTAAATATATCATGACAAACACCACTATATGGTGAAAACCCCTTAAGTATTCAAATACAACAATGCAAAAAGTAAGTTAGTTTCTCATTTATCCAAATTTGAGGTCCACAACTTTCAATAAAGAGAGTATCTAAAGTGTTCGACTGCAGGTGACAATGGTCTACAAAACCATATTGTATAAACCCCAACCAAAATATTATTTAGATGTCAACATTGAAAACCCATCTCCATGTGCATAGATGACCTTCCAACTCCCTATGGTTGGCAATGCAAATAGAAACTAAAAGGTCTTGAATCTCAAGGAAGTTCAAAAAAATTCTTCAAAAGTAGATCAAGAGGAAAATTATGGTGTTCTTTCATTAATCTAGAAATGAATACTATGGTGTTTATTTGCAAATTTGTGATAGATCAATAGGAAAATTTAACAGATGATAGAGTATATAAATTTGTGTTGAATGGAAGGAAATTTTATCTATTGTTCAAAAAATTCTTATGGTATTCAAATATTAATGCAATTGCAAACTTATCAAAGTGTAGTCCATGTGAGAGTGGTTAACAAATTAGAAAATTGCGGAGTTATATTCAGGAACTACACCAAATGACACTTGAAGGAAATCTGCATTGAATGTTTTGGGAGAATCTGCACCTTATGATAGATAGTCAAACGTTGGTTATGTTGTAGGTTATGTTGCACTGGTGGTGATACCTTGAATTGTCTATACTTTAGGTTTCCTTAACTTACGGATTTGTCTCTCAATGATGGACTATAAATAAAGAAGCATTCTCAATTAAGCTAGACACACTACAATTGAGCTAGACACACTACACATCTTCATAGGTGATCCAAGGAAATTGTTTTTGGGGTTTAATGTTGTTGTCTCTCTCTATCTCATCACCATCAAAATTCTAGTTCAAAATTAAATGCATCCACAAGGGGTATTGGAAGTTAGAGGAGGAAATGAACAGCTTTGGTTGGGCCTGCCTCTAGTTCACGTCAGCACTACTAGGCCTCTATCCACTCATTTGTTCCCTAAATAGGGCCTTCTTTTAGCATTCAAGCCCTGCTAGGGTCTTTTTTCAGCAGTCGAGCCCTGTCTAGGGCCTTCTCTACTCAGCTAAGCTAGGATTGGAGACTGTTCCAAGCACCCAAGACTTATTTTAGCACAATCAACAGTCAACAGAAATCAACATCAGCCTCAGTCTTGGTCAATACAGCCTATGTTCAGTTGATTTGGGTTTGGGTCAGTTTAACTGGTGGAATTAGTCTTGTTCAAGACAATCATTCTTCCACAGGTTTCTTTTGGTATGTTTTCCCTAGGGGAAAATTCAAATTGATGTAAAATTTTGCTTCTTATCTTCTCATGTAAAAACTCAGTCATCTTATTTAGAGGAATGTTATTCATTGTTTGGGGTTTTATTCCTTGAAAGTTTTCCTCACGAAAAACTTATTTGTGTTCCTATGTATAATTTTGTTGATGATTGTTTACTACTATTACATAACTCAGAAATTTAATATTAGAAGTCTGAAAATTTTAAGAATACTATTATTGTTATTAAAATCATATCCATGTTATAAATTTAACACTTTCCCTATTTTGGAGGGTGCAATTGTTCCATAAGTCATGACAAGTTCAACATCCTGTTACTGGTGCCTATTCTGGGCCTATTCTAATAAGTAATTACCATACTACAAGAGCAATGGATTACACCTTATTTTTGGAAGCTAAGGTGATGATTGGTTGGGGAGTTTATTCAACACAAAAATGAAAGTTGAAGCACACAGAATGAAAGGAAGTGGGAGAGTCTCATCAAACACTGAACAATATCTCTTAAAGTTGGAAGACAATTTATTAACAGCCTTGGAAGTTTCTCTAAATAATAAATTGTTTATATGGTTACTTCATAATGTCCTGTAGCTCCCAAATGGTGGAAACAAATTCAGAAGTCATTGGAGTACAAACATATGGTATTTGAATTGGTTAGGGTCTTAATTGAAAGATTTGAGAGCATGCAACATGAATGAATGTGGAAATATCATAACAGATATTGTAGGTAAGCAATGATTTATCAAAATGAATCCACAAGAGCTCAGTGGTAAACCTATATACTAAGAGGAGATAATCATAGCCCCCTGTCATCATTTGTGAAACCAGTTCATAGGAAAACAGTGAGCAAGTTCCACTAAATATTTGTTTTTTTTCAAGAATGTAAAATTGGGACACGAGAGAGAGATTTGAGAAGCTGATCATGATCCTCCCAGATATTTTGCAAGAGTGTGTGTTTTTATTAGGGGAAGGGGACCTTTGATGAGAGGGAATCCATGGAATTCAGTGGGAGGGTCACTTTCCTTTTTTTCTTTTGTTGCATGGATTTTCCCTTCTTTTGGTTCTACATTGGTATGGTCTTCAGGAGCAGAGACCTCACTTAGATCTCCACCCCGGGGTCCATGTTCCCTAACTTTGCATATCTATTGCTCGATTTTGGATAACTTTAGATAGTTGTTGTTGGGTTGCTTTTGCCAAAGCTGGAATTACTTCTTTATTCCGGGTTTTGAAGCCTTATGAAATCCATTATCCATAGGCTGAGACTGTTTTGGAGGATCTTTAAAAAAGAATCCATAGAGATCAAAAATTCAGAATAATAGCTAGAGTTCTAACAGGAAAGAATCAATATGAGAGAGATGAAAAACGCATAAGCCTTGACATAGTATACTTAGGTAGCCAAAATATCCCCATTTTAAAAAAGCAATCTTATATTAACTGCTTAAACAGATATACAGACAAAACATACTGCGTTGTCTACTTAATATCACATATTTATATCTAGGGGAAAGTTGCAACTTACATTTTTCTCATCCAAAATAGTAACTTCGTGACATATAATACCCAGAATGAAGACATCTTCATTATTTAGCCATGGAACATATTAAAGAACTAAAAATATCAGAACCTAAATCCCATGCAGATCATCCATTTCCATCACTGTTTCTTTTGATACTCGATTTTGGATAACTTTATATAGTTGGGATTGGGTTGATTTTTCCAAAGATGGAATTGCTTCTTTATTCTGGGTTTTGAAGCCTTCTGAAATTCGTTATCCGTAGGATGAGACTGTTTTGGAGGATCTTACAAAAAATTCAGAATAGTAGCTAGAGTTCTAACAGGAAAGAATCAATATGAGAGAGAAGAAAAACGCATAAGCCCTGACACAATATACTTAGGTAGCCAAAATATCCCCTTTTAAAAAAAAGCAATATTATATCAACTGCTTAAACAGATTTATAGACACAACATACTGCGTTGTCTACTTAGTATCACATATTTATATCTAGGGGAAAGTTGCAACTTACGTTTTTCTCATCCAAAACAGTAACTTCATGACATATAATATCCATATTGAAGACATATTCATCCATTAGCCATGGAACATATTAAAGAACTAAAAATATCAAAACCTAAAGCACATGCAGATCATCCATTTCCATCACTGTTTCTTTTGATAACTCTAACAGTTGTCTTGTCATCCCTGGCATCTTCTTCATGGTATCTCAACTTTGTTGGATTTGGCTATATCCAAGAGAGGCATTTGACATTTTGGCCATCTCATGCTCATTATGTAGAGATAACTTCTTTTTCATTCTTGTGAAATTGGGGATCATGTGGTTGTTTTAGAATAATCTTGAAGAATATTGAGGATATTACCTTCAGCAAGGCCAACAACTTTTTTGGCTATTGTATTTTCCTCACTGTTGATTTTTCTGCATACTCACTTGAATTTATATGATCTAAATTGTTTAAAAATATGGAAATCACGCAGTTATCAGAGGTGTCAAATTAAAGTATGAAAGAGACAATCAGAGTTGAGTGTCAAATACAAATGATGTCCTTATAGGTGAGCCATATGATCTCTAAGAGTCAACCTTTTAAGGAAGAAAATGCCTCTTCTATGTTGTTTGATTAAATGGATGCCTGAGTGCATCTTTAATTATCTGAATTTCTCTAGGATCGAAAATGAAACCTCTGGAGCTAGTAGGGCCTAGATTTCCATTAGTTGTTCCATCCAAGAAGAGGGCTTATTTACCTTGGTTTGAAATAGACTAGGAGAGGATTTGAGGTTTTCTTTCCAAAGGAGATCCATTCCTATAGTTCCTAGCATCAAATCTATTCTTTATCTCATGGTATAGGGAGGAGAGGGACCTATCTCTAAAATAATTTTCCATCATGGATTCTCTGAGGATATTTGTCATTTTTTACTAACCGTTAGAGGGGGGGATTCCTTTTGGTTAAATCTTGAGTTATTTCACACAAGCCAAAGCTTTTAACAAATTAATCTTGACAATGGGACCCAAATAATTTTAATCAGTGGTTTATTTTTTAGGAACCTGGAGTAGGCCTCTCTCTATGTCACAAAATATGGAGTACGCCTCTTTCCATGTCACAAAATGCTGCAGTAGGCCTCTCTCCATGGTCTTGTCTGGGGACTAAGATTTCCTTCAAGGAGTAACAAACAACACACTTATTTTGAAAAATTGCATCCCAAGAAGGTGTGGAGACATGATTCTTCATCAATTTACACAGAGGGCATCTAGAGGATTGAGGGCCCCTGTATTCCTTTCTTGGTGGGTTTCTTAGTTGTTAGAACTTAGAAGGTTGTTGTCGGCTAGGGTTCATAAGAATGAGTTGATTTTAGATTAATTCTTTCCCCAAATCATACCTGTGTAATTTTGAGTATCGTAAGAGATATCGTAGGTAAGCGGTGACTCTGAATCCCCTATTTCTTTTACTATTGGCCCCTACATTTATGCACCTCCACAATATATCCGCTAAAAGAAAAATGAATCCTAGGGAGAGACTCCTTGGTGGTTTGAAGACCATAATCTTAATATTAACAATGTTAACCACTAGCTATTTAGGTCACAAAACCAATCCAATTTGTCAAGTTGTCTTTTTGAAGCCAATCATGAGAAGCGGCAAAAAATGCCATATGTTCTACAAAAGGAAATGAAATCAAGACATAAAGATGGAGGAAATCACCATCAACATGTGTAGATTCATTAAATAATTGTTTGATCTCATCAATTCCTGTCCCAATAAACATTGGAGAGAGATGTTAATTGTGCTTAATCCATATATATCCTCTAAAAACATGGGTTGTGCAAAAACTAAAACAATATCCTAATATTTCATCCCATATGAGACTATAATATCAAGTACAAGAAAAAGGAACTGTTACTTAGAAATGAGATATCTAGAGATAGGGGGAAAGGCTTATAAAAATTCAGCGAAGTAGTACTAAAACTTTTGAATATCTTTGGAGAGAGCTAGTGGAAGTTCAAACTAGCATGGTCCTACCAATTGGAAAATGCCTCTAGTCCAAATCCTTTTTAGCATACTTACAAGAATATATATTATGTATTAGGACAAATTTTATAGAATCTTGTAGAGATTTAGGATAAATCTCCAAGAAAATATGCAGAAATATTCTTCTCAAATTACTAGAATAAAGTATATTTTTTCGATTTGTTCCTATCTACTTCATGCATTCAATTAACACTCATTGAATTTGCAGTATTTCCTTGTACCTAATGTCATATATTAGACATGAAATAATACATTGAATTTGATATTTATTTCATATAATTTTCACAAGCTCTATTAGTAGAAACACAAAATAAATTTATGTTTAGGAGTGATTAATTTTTATGTCAGATAAAATCTGCTAAGGACATGTGAGTCTGTGACCTATTACCACACAAATCAGACTCTTGATATTAAATCTTTGAAATCTATGATCGATGATAGATAAATAAGAGGGAGTCCAATGCCACCCCACCTAACCATATTCTTCTCTTTAGGATATATCTTCTCTAGCTCAAGGGAGGAGTCCCTTAATACGATTACTATGTTTTAGCAATGAAGCACAAGCTGAATTTGAAGAGTAACCAAAGAAAAAAAAAGTTTTCTTATTGAAGTTAAAGATAATGGAGATGATGGTATTAGGGACCAATGTCTTATCAAATGGGAAAATAGGGTAAATCAAGGATAGTAATGAAGAGATTACTAACATCCAGTGATTTATAGGAATCGAATTCCAATCCCCACCAAATTCAAGGAAGGCTAGAATTCATGAAAGGATCTACAACGGAATAGATGGAGTGGTATCTTCAACACTAACTTGAGCATAATATTCATTAAGCATGGAATCCTAATGCATACAACCAATAGTTGAAAATACACCACCTATTTAACCACAAAACCAAATAAAAACAATTATTGATCCAAGAGTAAACCAAACCATTAGTAAGACACCCACATCATAGCTCTAGCATAAGCCATCCATAAGAGACCAAAGATATTCCATTAATTCTTAGCAGGATTTTCCTCCAAATAAAAACATTAGAAATTATTTAGGAAGAGGCTCTCTTATAGTAGAGAAGCTCAACTTCCTTTATAATAATATAATCATAATTTCCTAGATCTCGCCTAGGGTGGAGTAAACAAATAAAAATGCTCCACTAAACCCTAACAAACTCTATCTAGATCCAATAAAAATGGTGGTAATGTCAAATGCTATCCCTTATGAACATAAACCAAATCAAGGGAATCTTTTCATATCATTGGAAAGGAACCAAAATAAACTTTATGTCCATACATATTGACTCTTTAATTGAGCTAAGAAGTTCTCAAATCAGGCTTATGTTATGAAAAATAACCCAAAATCAACATAATAGTAAAATTTCATGTCAACTATCTATGTTCAAAGTGGAACCCTTGCGTATGCCTTACCAATACAGAGTAAAGCATCAAAAACTACACTAATATGGATCCTTATAATACTCTAAGCTAGTAACACTGAATACAGAATCACTTCTCTAAAACAGACTATGTGTTTACATACAATATTGAACCTCTACTAATCAATTTCTCCTGTTCATCTTATACAAGTGATGTAATGAAAGCAGGAAACAAGGTGATTACTGGTACCATTCATGAGCTTAGTGCTTATACTAGTATAGATAGGTAGTCATAGGTCAATAAGCTTATATAAGGGTATAACACAGCTTATATAATAGGTACTAGTGGAATGTCTCACTATCTTATATTCAATCATTATAGGCATTAATACTAGTATGATTCCAATTTCATATATTTGTATATTATGCATAATACTACTACTTATGGAGTCCTATTACACTATGATTAACTATGAAAACTTAAGCATGTTTCATGTTTGTCTTGAATTTGTTAACCACATGTTATCTATGGGAATAGTTCAGATCATGGATTCTAACCATGTAAGCTTGAATAGGCTTGTAACTCTTCATATTAAACACAACTATTTTGAACACTATGTTACTTCTACCAATATAAGCTTTGATTGTACGCATAAAGAGTGCTTATATGGAATTACTAGTCATAACTCTATTATAAGCAATGAATATGAATAAAGCTATTGGTTAAGTTACATTATTTATATGGTTCATGGTGGCTTCATGCAGATGTATTTATAGGGTTAAGTTACAATATTTATAGCGTTAAGTTAAAACAGTATTTATAGGTTGTTATGTATGTGATGTATGACAAGCTATTGCTATAGTGGCATATCCCTATGGTGGGATTTCATTCACATTAATTATAACTCTTCTCTATTCTAATATTGTCTGAAGAAATTGTAAAAAGCTACATATCTGTGAAAGGAACCATAGAAATCAATTGGATAAGCAAAGTAAATGCTAACCGCAAACTAACCTCTATCCTGAAATATTTGAAAATTTTAAGTCAGAAGAATACCTGGGGGAATAGTGGGAAAAGATTTAGCTGAGAAATCATAGATGCAAGAAGAGAAAGCAAGTGCATGTCTTACAAATTCCAAACCCTCTGCCAACTGCCAATACAGGGGAGGACCCAAAATGTAGATTTCAAGTGACATTCCCAGCAACACCATTCTCAATTTCAAAGTCCCCGGGCTGCACAAGTTAGATTCTTGGTCTTCCATCTATCTAAGCTGTTCAAATGTTAAATTGTGTCCACCAAGCTCTCTATTCCCTCTCACAGATGCATCTTTGCTGAAACATATCTATAAAACAAAATTCTAGCTCAAGCTCTCAATCAGTAACTCTATAAAACCCAGCTCCACAATCTATGTGCTAAGATCACTATCGACGAAGATTCCCAATCCCATAAAAATGGTACACCAACAATACCCCAAATCGAGCACTAGATATAGGAATTCGTTCAAATTAATTGGTACCCAAAACACTCAAAACCCATTACCAGATCTAGGAATTCCTTGTTGCTCAAATATCGGATGCCCACAATACAAACCAAGGACTCTGAATCTTTGAGCGACTCTATCATTACCTAGAAAGTGATCCTTCATCCACATCCTTGAGTTATATATAAATAGGTGAAGGACATAAAAATAAATGCTTCCTGATCTCTTTCTGTCGTCCTCATTATATTTCTTCTCCAAATAGTGCACCCGGTTATGTAAATTGTTCTCCCATTGAATATTTCCAAGATTTGCATCGATTCTAGCACACCTACCAGGGGATCGCTTTAGCTCCAAGGCGCTTTCTAGGAGGCATAAATACACTGCGTCCCTCTTTTGTTTTGGGTTTTTACTTTTAATTCATTTAGGTAGGGACTGTCTTTCCATCAAATAAATATAGGCATCTTGGTTTTTTACTTTTCATAAGTGTTACAAGATGCAAAACCTTTTTGTTTGTTCTCTGTGTTTAGTTATTTCATTCCTATTTATAATTTGAAGTGTATGGGCACATTTTGTATGGGAAGCTCTATTTCTTGGCAACTTTTTAAGGGTTTATGGTAGTGTTAAACATGCTAAAGTAGGTAGGAATTTAGTCTAGTTATAGAAGCTATGTTGAGTTATAGTTATATTTAGAGTAAAGTAGAATATCCTTTATGTTATTGCTATCTTAAGAGAATATAATATTAATTTTAGAGTCTAATCTTTCAATCTACCACTAATCATTCTCCCATCCAGCTTTGAACCCTTCTCAACCTTTCCAAAGGGTTCAAACCCTTCCCATAAGTGTAAAGTTAATATTGCTCTTCAAAAAAAAATTAAGATCTGAATTCCACCCTTCAAATTAAGAAGGGCATAATTCCTATGCTATAAGGTTCAAGTCATCATTCAAAATATGGGAAATATGATCAATTATAATCACTTGATCACTCATGTCATGCACTCACTGCTTAGTTGTGCAATATGGCAAGTAATCATTGATGACTACGAGGCACTAGCCATCGAGACGTGACTCTGACTCCCGAGTCACTTGGGGGTGCAATCTAAAGTGTGACAATGTCACAACTACTACGACTATAAATCATTCTCCCATCTAGCTTTGAACCCTTCTCAACCTTTCCAAAGGGTTCAAACCCTTCCCATAAGTGTAAAGTTAATATTGCTCTTCAAAAAAAATTAAGATCTAAATTTCACCCTTCAAATTAAGAAGGGCATAATTCCTATGCTATAAAGTTCAACTCATCATTCAAAATATGGGAAATATGATCAATTATAATCACTTTCTCACTCATGTCATGCACTCACTGCTTAGTTGTGCAAGATGGCAAGTAATCATTGATGACTACGAGGCACTAGCCATCGAGATGTGACTCTGACTCCCGAGTCACTTGGGGGTGCAATTTAAAGTGTGACAATGTGTCAACTACTACGACTATAAAAAAAAAGAACAACTACTAGTCTACTACTAGGCCTGAAACGAGCTCAAACATTTGTGCCTACTACCTATGTGAACCTCGCTACCCATGTCCACTCTTTTTTCGTCTAAATGAAATTTGAAAGGCCGGTTTGATAAGTCCAACTATAAAGAATACTTGATGTCATGCAAATACAAATAATGGCATGTATCTAGGATCACAAACTATGTAGAAGTCGATTTATGCATTGCTATAGAGAGGTGTCATTGAGCACATGATATGGAGAAACAATGGTTGTTAATAAAATTGAAAAAAAAATTGTTGGCTCAAGAATATTCTTCAATTTGATGGGTGGCATGATTGTGATGTAATCTCCCTTCGTCCTTCCAAACATTTGTGGTTTCTCACAACATTTGTCCTAAGTGCTACAAAAATACATGTAAATTTTATTTGCCTTTATAGCATCTTCTCTTTAAATCCTCATCTCATAGTCAAAACTAAGGACTATTATGCATGCACATCCTCACATTATAATACAAATTGGGTCAAGGCACAAATACAACCATAAAATTTTAAATGTGTCTATACACAAAGAGTAAGAGACAACTATAAGTAAGTCTTATATTAAATTTACCATATAAGTCTTCAATTAACACAATCAACTGATATTTGACACGTTGTATTGTTGTGACCTTCTTATCACTCCTTACCAATGTGATTGCAAGGAATTCTTTGAAGGTGAAGTCCATAATTTTAGGTCTTTTTCCTCATTATCATGCCTTTTGCTAATACAATAAAGAGGGTAGTGGATTTCATCAACATGGAAAACAATTTTGACATAAGGGTTAGACACATTAATTGTTTTCATTGAATAACTTAAATTCCTACTCGTGATTGAATCATGGACTTGTACAAAATGCAACAAATTTTAGAGCCTCAAGTCCTTAATTACTCACACCTAGAACTTTCTCAAATCTAGACATTAATAAACTTGTTTTGGTATTTTTGTTCAATTTAAAAGGCAGAGTGTTGAGACTCAGACATGAGATAAGTTACAAGGATTCAATTGACTTAGGCCTTTCCATCACATGCATGTATACTTTCATGACAAGTGTTGAACAAAAATATTTGATGCCCCAACCTCGGTTATGCTAGCTTTGCTAACTTGCTTGGTATGTAGGAATTTTTTTTGAATGTTTCATGAGTTGTGTATTATTTTTTCTTAGGTTCCCAATCCTTATAATTCTTACATCTCTCAAGCTTGGATTGCATGTGGATGCCCCAATATGGTTATGGCATAGTCTAAGTAGTTTTTTTGTATAATGACGTGTGCTCCAACTCCAAAAATTACAAAAAATAGTTGTTATGTTACTAAACTGTAAAATTAATGATACAGATATTGCAACTTAATGTGTTCAAAATAATTTTCATTGAAAATATATCATTTTTTCATGTAGATATTAATATATTTTTTCATGTAGATATTAAAGTGCTCAATTGTTTAAAATTGTAAAAATTTGAAAGAACAATATTTGTTTTTTGCATTTTTTTAATGAAAAGGTTTAATTAATTTATACTTGTCAATTGAAGTACAATTATTTATATTTCCCTTCATCTCTGAAGAGTTGAGAGAATAAATACCCTTCCAATCAAATTTAAGACTCACCCTTCAATTTTGGTCACTGATGGTGGACTGTCACTTTTGCTTTTCAAGCTTTTTCTTTATTTTTTTTAATTATCGAAAAAACGCGTAAATTTTCACAACAGTGTCACCACCATGTAAATTTTTTCTTATGTGCTAAGTATGGGACTTGGGACTCTTAAATTGAAGGATCAACAACTAGCTATGATTCTTCTAGGTATCAATATGGTACAGGTTCTAGTACCTAATTCGTAATTGACGTAGGAACCTAATTTTCCTAATTTGGCACGCGCTTAACAGTTTTCTTCAATGGTGCAACAAGGATAAATATGGTCAAGAGAAAATTCATGCAATTTCTTTGTTGGATCTCTAAATATCGATGTGCATGGCACCAATATTACAATTAGAAGGTAGAAAAATTACAAAATTTACACTTCATTGTCAAAATTGCAATTTTCCATGACACAATTAAAAATGACTAACATAAATGACTAATTCATATTCTTCTAGCTAGTCATTTTTTATGTTGTGACTAAATTGGTCATTTATGTTAGTCATTTTTAACTCTGTCTCATATTATCTAGTCATATTTGTTAACTCGTGACTAAATTAGTCATTAATTTTAGTCGTTTATAGTTGGGTCAATCAAAATTGCTCATATTTAGTAGTAAAACACTTGAAAAACCTATGGTGACTAGAATTTTTAGTCACCTAGTAGCTAATTCCTCATTTTTTACTAGTGTTTTGTAGAGGTAAAAAGGTAGGTTCAAGGGGCTCTTGCCAGTGAAATGATTCATTAATTTGAAATGGTAGATCATTAACCTATTGTATCTTCCCTCATAGGTTATGTAGACCAAAATTGACTTTAACAGGTCTTGTCATTTTTCCTCAAGCCAGGATGTAGGGATGCTCTTCTTCCATACAATATTTTTGTGCTCAAGTTTCAGTTAAGATCTAAATTCAACATTCTTTGTGACAGTGCTCTTAAACCAATTTTCTCACATCCTTGGAAGCTCTGTTACTTCAGCTATAAGAGATTCATCCACCTAGAACTCTTCCCTGCCAATTACTTCTTTTGAGCCATTGATGTATGGAGAGCAGAGGCTTCTACTACTTGCTGATGAGATCCCTGGATTTTTTCACAAAACCTATATCATCCAGCATCCTTGAACAACTGACATACCTCTAGGTGTGATTCTAGGTAGCCAATATCACCCAGTTCTTTTCTTAGGGCAAGCCCTCCTCTCTTCATTTCTTGGATTGTTCCTCTTCACTTGCAAATTTGAAAATTCGAACCTTGGAGAAGACGATCACAACGCAGGATTAGGGAAGTTTGGCTCAGTGAGAACCCATGCAATGAATGAGGAATGAATTAAGGGGGGGGGTCTTGATTTTGAGGTATTTAATTGGAAATTTTGATTTGAACAGGGTGATGGTGTAGCTTGATGAGACCCGAAAAATAGAAAGTGCATGGAACGTGATCATTTGAATTGGAAACACAATTCTTGTGGTAATTAAATAACAGATACGGGACAAGTGTAGGGAAGAGAGGGTTTGGGCTTAGGTCACCTCAATTTCATAACAATACCTCTTACCAACTCATGATTGAGTGTCGATCCTGTCTTTTCGGTGGTTAATGGCTTAATGATGGCAATCTTCATGTTGACGGTTGCTGAGTGTGATCGATGTGCCAACTATTTTAACTTCCCTGTGATTTTGGTGGCTAAAATAGCACCAAATTTATTTTTTAAGCTACTGAAAGCTAGGATTTTCGGTGGCTAATGAACAATTGAGATGTCCTCCTAAGCCGCCGAAAGCTGAGCTTTGGTTTTTTATGAGAAAAATAGGGTCCAAAGTGTTTCAGACTTTATTAAACACCAAAAGCTCTCACAATGAGCCTTAAAATCTTCAAATTTTTTTTTTGACTTCCTATCACTACATAAAATAAATTTTCTAAGTCTAATTTATTGAGGAGATAACATCTGGATCCTACTTGGGGATGGAAACCTCCCTGTGAGGTTCCAAGAACCACGGAGCAAACACCTTTCCTGAAAAAAAATTTAAACCTATCTTCTAGTGTTCCATTGGGCATGGAATTATTTTGCAAAAACAAAAACAAAAATGATATTTACAATGACAAGGCTTTGAATACTTAGATGAAATAGAGTTTCAGAAATCGCCCATTGACTGGGCCATCAAACATCTCCTCACCTTCCATACTTTGCAGTTTGAAAGTGTTGTTCTATTGCACTTGAGTTATCACAAAAGGACCCATCCATAGAGAATCAAATTTACCGTGTTTTCCCTTGTCTTTCCTGACAGCATCCCATTTTAGAACCCACTCACCAACTTGAAAATTTTCCACCTTTGCCTTCTTGTCAAAAATGCTTTTTATCTTCTTTTGGTGAGCTTCTACTTCTCCACCAATTGTTCTCTAACTTGCTTCAACTCAACCAAATCAAGCATTCTTCTTACCATATCATTTGGTTCATCCTGTTCCTCCTGAAAGAAATTTGCTACTGGGAGGACCAGCTGGATGGGGGAAATAGCATCAGTACCATAAACCAACTTAAAAGGAGAAGTCCCTATGGAATTTTTGTTGGTCACTCTGTCAGCTCAAAGAGAAAACTTTAGTTTAGAATCCCAGCTCTTCTAATTCTTCTCCAATAGTTTTCTGATGATTCTAACTAGGCTCGTATTCAATGACTCATCAAGGCCATTTCCTTGAAGGTAGTAGGAATTAGAATGCACCAATTGAATTCCCATTGACACACACATGTTAACCAATGCATCGACTTTAAAATCTTGTGTATTATAAGTCACTAGTCTTTTAGGGCAGCCAAATTTGATAAAGATGTTTTCATATAGAAACTTCATGATGACTTGGTGAGTGGAATTCTTGTGGGATTTCCTCTATCCACTTGGTGAAATAATTAGTGGCTACTAGGATCCACTTGTGCTGACCACTATATGAAGGATTAATCTCACCTATGAAATCAAGACCCCACTGCTGGAAAGGGTCGTTCACTGCAATAGGTCTAAGGGGAAAATATCTAAGCTATTGCTTTCCTATGAATATTTGGAATTTTTCACAAGCTTTCACAAAGGTACACACATCAAAGAAAAGAACATGACAATAGTACCCAACCCTTAGAATATTGTGGGCTATAGTCTTCCAATAATGATGGCCTCCAAATATACTTGAATGGAACTCATGCATGCCTTGAACTAACTCTTCTTTATCTAAACATCTCAGCAAAATACCAGAAGGATCTTTCCAATACAACAGATTTTTAATTATCAAAAATTTAACAGACTTAATCTTAAGAGCCTGTGCTTGAGTCATTCCAAGTTCAGGGGGAACTTCTAAATTTTGCAAAAAATGAATAATACCTGAATACCACTCACAAGAATACAAATTCTCAACCACCTGCTGACTATCATGCTGCTCTTCTACTGCTACCTCTGTCTGCAAGTTTGTTGAACTTATACCAATGAAATTCATGCCTAGTAGATCACAATTTTATTCTACCATAAGCTTAGCTAGGCCTTGGCCTTTTACTAGCTTGGTAGGCTTTACTTCTATGTCAAACTCAATCATCTTTGCAATCCATTTGGCTCTCTTGCCATCAATGTCAGGCTGGGTTAGGACATCCTTCACAGAAGCTGAAGGGACATAGTCAATGACCTTTGTGTGTAGAATATAAATTCTGAAATCTTTCAATGGATTGATAAGGGAATAAGCTTGTTTTTTGATAGGATCATACCTCAGTTTAGCATCCCTCAATGTTTTGCTGAAAAAGGTAATGGGATGATCAAGACCTTCATCATCTTTCTGTAACAAAACTGCTGCCACTGTATCATAGGAAGCAAAAGAGAAAATATAGAAGCTCTTGGTATAGTCTAGAATAATTAGACTGGCAGCTTCCATGATAGCTTGCTTGATGGATTGAAAAGATTTTCTTGCATTTTCTGTCCATTTGATTTCAGCTTCCTTCCTCAACATAGAAGTTATGTGTTTTACTAACTCAGAAAAGTTTGGAATAAACCTCCTGACAAAATTTATCTTACCGAGGAATGACTGAATATCCTTTTTTGACCTAGGCATGAATAATTTTTGGATTGCTTCAACCCGAATAGGATCAATATTCACACCTTCTACTAAAACTATGTGGCCTAGGATTTTTCCCTCTCTGAGAGAAAATTGAGACCTTTTTGGGTTCAGAGATATCCCAAATTGTCTACATTTCAGAAAAACCCTTCTAAAGTGCTACAAATGTTCTTCATAACTGTTGGGGTAGATAGTGAGGTCATCAAGATATATGAGGACAAAATTGTCCTTTAATCCCACAAAGGCTATGTCCATTGCCCTCTAAAAGGTGGCCCCAACATTCATCATCCCAAATGGAATCTTGGCATACAGGATTAAGGTACCCCAAGGAGTGGTAAACATAGATTTTTCTTGATCATCAGGGTGTACAGAAACTTGATTGTAGCATGAGAAGCCATCTAGGAATGATAGGACACTAGCTCCTGAAACTCTTTGCAACAGATGCTGCATCTTGGGTAAGGGATAGTTGTCTTTCTTGGAGCATTTATTTAGGTTTCTTAAATAAACACATAACCTGATCTCACTATTTTTCTTCCTCACTATTACTAAATTTTCAATCCATTTAGAATACCTCAGTGGGATTATGATTTTAGCATCAATGAGCTTTTTGATTTCTTTCTCAATCACAGGAAGTAAGAGAGGACTGACATGCCTTAGCTTCTGTTTGAAAGGGATGGTGTCCTTTTCAAAGGGAATTCTATGTTGAATGATATCTATGTCCTATGTTTTCATATCACTATATTCCCAAGCAAATATATCAACAAACTCTTTCATAAGACTGAAAAATTCTGACCTTTGATCAACAGTCAACTCAGTAGACAAACTTATGAATTTTGGATGACTTTGGCTACCTATATTGTGCTCATGGACAGCAGGGTATTTCTCCCTTTTCATAGGTTTGAATGGGACATCATTATGGTCAAAGAGCTCTTCGAGAGGTACTAGACCCCGATGTATATGATTTCTTGGAAACTAAACAATATTATGCTTACCCATTTTCTCTTTTAATTTAGGCCTATGGGATTCCTCCACATTTAGTTTTTCTTGTTCAATATGCATATCAGAAAATTCATCAACGAGTTGGAGAAATTTACTAAGTTCATCACCATTCTCAAAGAATTTCCAAAATTTAACATTATTACGTAGGGATGGCCTGTACTTGACTTGGATTTCATAGTTCAATTTAGGAGGCATAGGAGGAATGAACAGATTGGAAGAGACAGCAAGGGAATCAACTAGATGGTTCATAGCTCTAGGTATATAGGAAATGTCAAAAAACATGAAAGAGTCCCTAAGTTTCCATATCTCATCTCTGTATGCCTTTAGCTTGACATTCTTTGCTTGAAAAGTACTATTCACCTGTTGTATGATGAGATCTGCATCTCCAAATATCTTCAGGCACATGATTCCCATCTCCTTAGTAGATTTTACTCCTAATAACAAAGCCTCATACTCTGCTATATTGTTAGTAGTCTTGAAATCAAGTTTATAAGAAAAATGAATATTCTCCTTTGAAGGAGAAATAAAAACTACACCTGCACCTGCTGAGGTTTGAGTACTGGTCCCATAAAAAAATATGCTCTAGACAGAGGTGGTTACTTCTTCAGGTTGCTGATAGATAGGCTTTGTGATTTGCATAGGTACTGGCTGAGAATCATCTATTTGTAGAATACATGCCCCAAAGTTTGTGTCCACTACATAGATGGGATGATTTATAGAGTTGCTTCGATTACTGATGATGTCGCCAAGCTGATTTTCTCTGTATAGTCTATTGGTTTCTCCTCCAATCATCGAGATTGTAGCATAAGTAAGATCCATTTGTAGGGTGCCACCTAGCCTTTTTCTCCACGAATGATACAAGAGGAGGCCAAACTTGGGTGGGTTATCAGAAACTACTACATCCATCACTATGCTTTTTGAAGGCAACTGGGAGAGGTGTATGACAAGGTATTTTATGAGACCTAGGCATTTGACTTTTCTAGAGTCAAAAGAGAAAATATCATGGTAGGGTTTTGTGATGTCGAGCCCAAGCTCATCCATCACTACCTTTGGCATATGATTGTGGGATGCTCCAGAGTCAAGCAAACAATTGTGAAGGATCTTGACATGGATGGTCAAGGATATATAGAAGGGTGGATAGGACTCATCCAATTCTTCAACCATAGGACCTAGGGTTACTATGGGCTTATCATCTTGCAAATTAACAAAGTCAGCATCTATGGGTGTCTTTGGTTGAAGAGATTTCAGAATATATGACTTAAAGGAATCATTCTTCATAAGCTCTATCAAGGGAAAAAGGATTTTCAGTTTCTGAATTTCTGATTCAAGATTGAAAGAATAAGACAATTTGTCAGAAGTTCTTACCTCTTGTGGATATTTGAGCTGGATTTGATCATGGACTGGTGGCTGTAATGGCCTTTGCTGCTATTTTGGAAAAGCAACAATATTTTTTGTATGAGCAGCAATCATTTTAATAGGAGAAGCTGACTTGTTTGCAAGGACATGATTCTTCTTTCCAGAAGCAACAATCCTGGACCTAAAATTATAACCTCCTTGGTCTTCTGCCTGATACAAGGATTCTTCAATGATCTGCTCATTCATGAGAGCCTCCTCATAATCTGATTATGTCAAAAAAGATACATCAACTTCATCTTCCATGCAATTGATATCGTCTTCTGCTTCTCCTTCTCCGTGAGAAAACTCTTGTTCCTCTTCTAACACAACTTTTTGGAAAAGAGCTCTGATTCTTTGTTCCTCAGCTGGATTCCTATCCCTTTGGAGGATCTGAGCCTATGGGTTGTTCCTTCTGTAAGGGAAAATATTAGGGTTTCTGGGAGCAAAATCATTTGGCCCTTTACCTCTTACAGGTATTTGACCTTGATCTTTAAGCTTAGATATCTCAGTTGTTAAGTTGTCCAACATCTTGGCCATTTTTTCCATTTTATTCTCTGATGAAGAAGGACCTAAAGGATCTGAAGATTGCTTCTTCTTGTCCACATTTACCTTAATTATCTGAGATGCAACGATATTAGACTCAACTTCAAGAGTAACATCTTGCATGAGTGATAAATAAGTAGATCTTCTTTCTCTAAGAAGAAGACAGAACTCGAAATCAAAAGCATTTGCATAAGTGATTTTGGCTGAATTATCTATAGGTTTGATTTCAGCAGGGACCTTGCTGAACATTTTGTTAAATCTCTTTGTGCAATTTGAAATAGACTCGCCATTCTCTCTCAAATTGCTAAATTCTATGATATAGTAAAGGTGGTCTCTTCTTTCTCCCCAATGCTTGAGAAATATGTCATCTAGAGCTTCAATTCTAGCTACTAATCTAGCAAGTAACTATTTGAACCATTTCATAGCCTGACCATCTAAGCTCTGCACAAAAACTCTAGTCCACACATCCTCTTATTCAATGTTTATATTCTCAGCATAACTATAGAATGCCTCTAAATGTTCTTCAGTTGTAAAATATCCCTTCCCAGTGAACTTAGGCATGTATTTTAGATAATCCCCAGTAGGCATAGCAGAAAGGGGGTTACGCAAATTTAGAGGAGCATATATGGTAATGAGGATCCTTTCCATCTTAGTCAGAGTGGAAGCCATATTGGGTGTGGGTATGGAAGGGGAAAAATAAGATGTGGTTGGTGTGGGTGGTGGTTGAGGAGGTATAGGTGGTAGATCTACTCCAGCGGAGTTTCCAGGAATTGAATCTACAAAAGAATAAGTGCTTGAAGGTTCCCCAACTTCCAAATTTTTTGATTCACTTATAATTTTCCAAGAACTAGATGCTTCAGTAGAAGAAGATTTAAAGGGAGGTGTATTTGATACAATAAGATAAATACCTCTTGAAGTACCTGATGCAACTCCCCTTGTAGATCTAGAAGTCTGTCTTTGTGAAGCTCTCCCTCTCCTTATAATCTGTTTAGGATCTGAAACAGGTGTCACTGGTGGCCTTTGAGGATTTTCTCTGGTACTTGGTCTTATTGAAGCCACTTTATTCCAATGGAGTCGCCAGATAGATGATTACAACCAAAATAGTGTCCAGACTTTGACTATCATCAAAGTTGGATCTATGTCATCCCCCAGGGAAGCTGACCTTCAATCTCTTCTCCCTGGCAACGACGCCAATTTGTTAGCTCTCCAGGAAACTCTTCTATGTTGCAGCTCAAATATGCCTGGTAACTTTAGTATTTTCTTAAGGATGGGTAATATGGATCAATTTGGATGACTTAATCAAAACTGAATCATTCAAAACATGCATAAACACACTCAGATAGATAAGGAGTTTAACCACTGCTATTCAAAGAATTGATCAAAGGTGGATGTATGCAAAATTCTTATCATGCTAGAAAACTCATTAGAAAAGCATATATGAATGGCTAATCACAATAAGTAAATGATACTTGCTATTTGATTCATCAATACAAAGATAGGATGACAGCTATCTAGCATTAGGCAAATATAACAAACATGAATAAAATATCCAAGTTCAAGTACGAAAAGGCAGAAAATGAGATCTGAACATAAATGGCGAAAGAAGCTTATATTACTAGCATGAAATGAGAAGTCTTATAGTACAAGTATTAAAACATCTCCAAATTCGAACCTTTTCTTCTACAGTAGTCATAGGATTTATAGCCTTTACAAAATTATTGTAGATCCTAAAAAACTGGATTGAATTTACTAAAAATAGACAGTCATAAATATTTGCTAGAAAATAGGAAAAGATCCTATCTTGATTTTCAATCTCCCTATATCCAAAAATATTCCTGATCTTCAAACTCTTTAACAGCTACAGTAGAAACTGAAGTAGAATTTGAACTTGCCATTTGGCAGACAAGTCACCCTTTACCAAAGTAGGCATGACATGTGATCTGATTCACCTCGCTGGTACCTCCAAAACTGAAATAGAACCTTAACATTGATGGCCTTAATTATTTTCTAACATTATAAATCATCCTCTAGGTGTTTGGATCAGAAAAAGTCAGTTCTGTGCAAAAATATGCTTCTTTTCACTCTTTTGTACTTTTGGTGGCTAAGAAAGCAAACATCCAAGCCTGTAATCAACTGAAATCTCTGTTTTCGATGGATAATGAACAGTTTAGGTGTTCTCCTAAGCCACCGAAAAGCCTATTTTTAAAATGTAATCAAAATTGCAATCATGCTTTACCCTAAAGCTTTAAAACTTCAGTGCTAACCCTCTAGTGTCTCTACAACTTGCATAGTGTTTGGGATGGCAGTAGAATCACAGGATGCCTTTGGATAAAAAATACTGAATGCTACCTCTGCTAGGGTTTCCATCTTATGGTGTGCTTGAGACTGAGGGCTTGAATTCTTTGTCTGCAACTTTGAAAACCTGATTTTCCTGTAGAGCCTGGTGTTTCCTTCATTAACCTAAGATTCCTTTCTTCCAGCTTGGTATACTTCCTTTTTAGTTCCTAAAGAGAGTCATACAATTCATCATTTATTTTGGTTAATCTTCCATTGGTTCTTTTAATTTCTCTCCCTAGAAATTCTAGTTCATACACCTACCTTAGCAACTGGTTGATCTTCTAGGACTTGGGTTATTTTGGCTTGCTGGATGAAGCCTTTGCAACTTGTTCAACTTGATCCTCCTTTGCTGTAGGTGAGGGAATATCCTCATGCCCTACTGCAACCTGATTTGCTAGGTCAGCTTCTTGCTCTTCTTCATTCTTAGAATCAATGTATGGCAGGTTGAGGACATTTTTGCCTTGTGCTGAAGCCTCCTCTTTCTCTGTCTTCTCACTAAAATATAGATTCCTTTTGTCCTTATTAGTCTTAGAAGCTGGAGAGGTTTGATTAATTTCAATTGGAGAGATGGCTCCCCTCTTCCTCTTACCTCTTCTAGGAGTGGAGGACTTCTTTGAAGAAGACCTCCTTTAGTCCTTTGGCTACAACTCTCTCTCAAACTCATTCCAGAATAGGAAGTATGTCTAGGAAACATTCCTCCTTTACAGCGGATAGAAAATAATTAGCTTGATCAATCCATGATGGGATAACCTACCTGCAATTTTGGTTGGCTTGGCTCTAACTTGATGAGCCATTTTAGTCAAGCTTTTGTAGAGGTAAAAAGGCAGGTTCAAGGGGCTCCTGCTAGTGAAATGATTCATTAATTTGAAATGGAATATGATTACCCTATTGTATCTACCCTCATAGGTTATGTAGACCAAAATTGGATTTAACAGGTGCTGTCATTTTTCCTCAAGCCAGGATGTAGGGATGCTCTTCTACCATACAATATTTTTGTGCTCAGGTTTCAGCTAAGATCTAAATTCAACATTCTTTGTGACAGTGCTCTTAAACCAATTTTCTCCCTACCTTGGAAGCTCTGTTACTTCAGCTATAAGAGCTTCATCCACCTGGAACTCTTCCCTACCAATTACTGCTTTTGAGCCATCAAACATGAGATCAAAGGCTTCTACTACTTGCTAATGAGATCCCTTGATTTTTTCACAAAACCTATAGAATCTTGCATCCTTGATCAGCTGAAATACCGCTGGGTGTGATTCTAGGTAGCCAATATCACCCAGTTCTTTTCTCAGGGTAGGCCCTCCTCTCTTCATTTCTTGGATTGTTCCTCTACACCTGCAAATTTGAAAATTTGAACCTTGGAGAAGACAATCACAACACGAGATTAGGGAATTTTGGCTTAGTGAGAACCCACACAAGGAATGAGGATTGAATTAAGGGGGGGGGGGGGGGGTCCTTATTCTGAGGGATTTAATTGGCAATTTTGATTTGAACAGGGTGATGGTGTAGCTTGATGAGACCTGCAAACTAGAAAGTGCATGGAACGTGATCATTTGAACTAGAAACACAATGCTCGTGGTAATTAAATCATAGACATGGGACAGGTGTAGGGAAGAGAGGGTTTGGTCTTAGATAGGCCACCTCAATTTCATAACAATACCTCTTACCAACTCATGATTGACTGTCGATCCTATATTTTTGGTGGTTAATGGCTTAAGACGGTTGTTGAGTGTGATCGATGTGCCAACCATTTTAACTTCCTTGTGATTTTGGTGACTAAAATAGCCCCAAATTTCCTTTTTAAGTTGTCGAAAGCTAGGCTTTTCGGTGGCTAATGAACAATTGAGATGTCTTCCTAAGCCACCGAAAGCTGAGCTTTGGTTTTTTATTAGAAAAACAGGGTCCAAAGTGTTTCAAACTTTATTAAACACCAAAAGCTCTCACAATGAGCCTTAAAATCTTCAAAAATGTTTTTTGACTTCCTATCACTACATAAAATAAATTTTCTAAGTCTAATTTATTGAGGAGATAACATAAATAAAGGAACATAGTTAATTTAATGAAAAAATATTCTCACAGAAAACTACTCTCAGAAAATACACTTGACAACTCATAATATGATTCAAATACACAGTAATAAACTGTGATTACAAATACTTCAAAGGGCCTAAACAGACAGTTCCTCTTTTCTCCACTAAACACACATAGGTTCTATTAAAAGATCATATAAATGACTCACATAGAGATACATGACCCAAGTTTTGACACTCCACAAATCCTCAATGCCGTTTGGCATCCAAAAATCCTCTGAGTTTCTAAGAGCATCTCCAAGGCTCCTACGATCAGTCTCTGCAATCTTCCTTTACTACCTCCACTTATACCGTTGTTCACTAAAATTTTCATGGAACATGGACCTTCAATAGCATGCAAGACTATTACATTTTGGGACACGTAGAGACTCCCTATATTTGGGACCGATAGAATATACATACTCTACATCACAACTGTACATGTTCCAAATTTGAGTTTTTTGGGAAGATGAAATAATTTGAGTGGATCTACCTGAAATGGGGCAAGCCAGAGAAATGTCATGCGCTATGAGATTGAATTCTAATTATTCAACTTTCTAATGTCCTCTCATATTCTCATGTATTTGGTCTTGCATTTTTCTTTCACCAACTCAAATGAAATCCCGTTAAATTGAATGCTCTTCATGGAAATGGTTGTTCTAAAACCATAAATCTGTTGTTCTTACCTTGGATATAAGTTTTCGAGTTACGGTTTTCAAGGCCATCACCCTAATAGATTTCTATATTTTATCGTACTCAAAATCCATATGTCATGTTTCAAATAGTGACACTATCAAAAAGTCAAATCCTTGTTGCGGGATCCATAACACAACACTTAAGAAAACATCTATAGCTTAATTCAATTGCTAATAACAAGCTGGAAACCATCCTCTATATCAGGCGAAGGCTCAATTAAAACCCTAATTATTGTTCCCTTAAGACAGGTACTAAAAGGTAGTGAATGAAACAATATAGGGCAGTGAATAACAGGTTGGTAACTGACTTACCGGTCGTAGGCCCTTCATAATCATCCTTTCATTCAGAAAACTCAACGCAAAGAGCCAACATGGGAGTCACCTGTAAAAACAATTCATTGAACGTGAAGGGTTAAATAATTGTATAGAAGAGATCAAGCAGTAAAATAATATAGTGCGATAATGAGGGCACCTCTTTGCAATCAAAATCGAACCCTTGGATCCCTCCAAATCACCTATCACCCTTTTCTTTCTCTTCAGAGGTCCTGATACTGTGGATGGATTAAATGCTAGAGAGGACTCAAAATCACCCTATTTATCTCCATTTGCTTGCTTTCCATAGGTCCTGATACTGTGGATCGATGAAATACTATTGCAAAGGTCCCTATCGCATTCGAACTCGAACCCGATGTAATGTCTCTCTCCAAATCGACAGCTATCTTCGTCTATTTTCTTACTCGTCGGAGGTTTGAAGGATGGACAAAATGCTGTCAAGGAAGTTGCGCAAGCATGAGAGGTCATGAAATCATGTAGATGGTGGATCGATAATGTAAAATGTGTTTTATTAAGTTGACAAGGGCCATAAAACCAATCTAAATCATTGAATTCCTTATTTAAAACAAATGTCTTATCTTACCTTTATGTTGTTATCCATCATTTAGTTTGTGTATTTCCCCATCTAATGTGCCATGTTGTTTGTCCATAAGTGAATTGAACCTCCTTAATCCTTAAATCATACCTTCATCAATTACATATATGTCTTAAGATTGTATAACTACTTATCTAGTCACATTGCATCAATACCTTCCTCTTACATCGAGTAATGTTAAAGTTGACTTGGATGATGATGATGAAAATGGAGATGTTGATGATGATGATGATGGTGATGATGATGATGGTGATGATGATGATGATGAAGATGATGATGATGAAGATGGCGATGATGAAGATGATGATGATGATGATGACAATGAATATGGTTATGTTGTTGTTGTTGTTGTTGTTGATGATGATGATGATGGTGATGATGATGACAATGAAGATGATGATGATGCAGATGATGATGATGAAGATGACGATGATGAAGATGACAATGATGATGATGATGATGATAATGATGATGATGATGAAGATGAAGATGATGATGATGATGATTATGGTTATGATGATGAGGATGACGATGACGATGATGAAGACGATGACAATGATGATGATGATGAGTATGAGGATTATGAAGATGATGACGACGACGATGATGATGTTGATAATGATGTTGAAGATGATGATGATGGTAATGGAAATGATGATGATCACCATCATCACCATCATCTTCATCATCATCATCACCATCATCACCATCATCTCCATCATGTTGATCATCATCGTCTTCATCATCATGATCCTCATCATCATGATCATCATGATCATCATGATCGTCATCATGTTCATTCATCATCATCATGATTAATATCATCATCATCAGCATCATCATCATCATCATCGTTGTCGTCGTCGTCGTCATCGTCGAATTCATCAGCATCGCCTTCATCATCATGACCCTCATCATCATCGTCATCATAATCATTGCCATCTTCATCATCATCATCATTATCATCATTTCCATCACCATCACCATCATTTCCATCATCATCATCATCGACGTCATCATTATCATCTTCATCATCATGATCACCATCATCATTTCCATCGTCGTCTTCATCATCATGATCATCATCATCATCATCATCATTGCCATCATCATCACCATTACCATAATCATCGGCATCCTCATCATCGTCAACATCATTATAGTCATCATCACCATTACCATCATCACCATCATCGTCATCATCATCAACATCATTACAATTTAAAATTTAAATTATAATTACATTACAGTCTACACATTAGAATTCAATTACAATTTAATGTGTAATTACAACTGAAAATTCAATGTGTAGTTACAATTTAAAAGATCAATTTCAATTACATTACAGTTGTAAATTCAAAATTTAAAATTCCATTACATTACAACTTAAAATTTAAATTGCAATCACATTACAATTTAAAATTTAAATTGCAATCACATTACAATTCACTTCCAATTACACATTGCATTTCAATTACAATTTAAAATTTCAATTACATTACAATTACAAAATAAAAATTTAATATTCAATTACATTACAATTTTACATTGCATGGAACTATTTTAAATTAGATTTTAAAATTAAAATTACAATTATATTAAGGTTGTATAGGTGTTGTATCTCCTTATTTCTATCAAATATAAGTTTGTGGTGTGTATGGAACTTTCTATAGAAGTGGGAACATCTTCCGTTCAATAATTTTTCATAAAGTCACGATGGCTACAAAGCATTCTTTAAATATTATGAATGTAGATGAGGCATTGAACTGATACATACATGCACTTTTTTAATATTCTTATGGTTTTGTTACAATAAATATTTTAATTCAAAGTTAAGGTGCAATAACCATGCGTTAGTGAGGATTAATATTCACTAGTAAGCATATGGAAGATGGCTACTTTGGTTGTGTATAACATACTAAAGGACTCAACCCTTTCATTGTTTCTTTAGCTTCATGGTAGATCTCTTAAGATTGAAACAACCTTCTCCATTTGAATTCTAAAAATTGTATTTGAATATTTAAGGTCGTATGATGCACATAAACTTTTAATAAAAATTTGTTTCCTAGTATTGCTATCAAATAGAATTTACCCATTTTATAAGGTTAGATGGTTGTATTTTAATAATTCTTGGTTTTTAGAAATTATGACTCTTTAACACATTTTTATCCTAGACTCTTCAAGTGTATTTAAAGTATCAATTTGCTCGACACATTGGAGCACCATGACCCAATTTTCACTAAAACCTCCCATATAGTATCTTTAATCTTGATTTCAAAGCATATATATATATATATATATAATGTAGGAAATTCATGGAGCACTAATACATTCTTGTATTCAAAGTATCAATGTGCTTGTCACATTGGAGCACCATGAACCAATTTTCACAAAAACCTATAGTGGTCACATTGCAAGAAAAACCCTATATAAACAAGAAAAAATAAATTCCACAAAAATGCCCAATAAAAACATATTTCCTAAGTTTATCGATTTAATAAGGTAAGATCGTTGTATATTTTAACATTCTTGATATTCAAATGTTACAATGATTTTGTAATTCTTTATCCTATATGTTAATAATCATCCACCATCTAAAATATTTATTCTTCATCTTAAAATATCTAAAATAATTACTTATAAAATTATTAAAAATTATTTCACAAAATAAATATTTAATATAAAAAGTTAAGAAATAATACTTTGATTTTAATATAAATGTTTATTTTCACAAAATTTGTCATTGTTATTATATTTACTTTTAAATTGAGAATGATCATATTATTCATACAATCTATCTTAAATTTAAACTTTCCCATAACTTTTGACTTTACCATAAAGTCATTTTTATATTGATAATAAACAATGTTGAAAAATAAAAATAAAAATTCAATGTCATACTAGAAACAAGGAAGATACGCCACTTAGTGGCTAGTATGTCTATAAGCGCATGCATTTTTGAATTGTGTTATTGATGAAGTCTCATGATTGGATTTTTTTCATAGATGATGAACATCATGATGATGTTGAACATCATGATAATGATGATGATGATGATGAAGATGATTATGATCATGATTATAATGATGATGAAGACAATGATGATCAACATGATGATGATGGTGAAGATGATGGTGATGATGATGATGAACATAATGATGATGAAGACGATGATGCTGAACATCGTGATAATGAAGAAGATGATGAAGATGATCATGGTGATGATGAATATGATGACAATCAACATGATGATGATGATGAGGGTCATGATGATGAAGACGATGATGATGAAGATGACGATGACGATGATGATGATGATGATCATCATCATCATCATCATGAAGATGATGATGATTATCATGATGATGATGAACATAGTGATGATGAAGACGATGATGTTGAACATCATGATAATGACGACGATGATGAAGATGATCATGATGATGACGAATACGATGACGATCAACATGATGATGATGAGGGTCATGATGATGAAGACGATGACGATGATGATGATGATCATCATCAAGACGATGATGATTATCATGATGATGAAGACAATGATGATGATGAAGACAATGATGCTGAACATCATGATAATGACAATGATGATGACGAAGATCATGATGATAAATACGATGATGATCAACATGATGATGATGATGATGAGGGTCATGATGATGAAGACGATGATGATGAAGACGATGAAGATGATGATGATTATGATGATCATGATCATGATGAAGACGATGATGACGAACATCATGAGGGCGATGATGATGATGAACATCATGAGTGCGATGATGATGAAGATGACGACGACGACGACGACGACGATGATGATGATGTTGAACATCATGATAAAGATGATGATCATGATGATGATTATCATAATGATGAATACAATGATGATCAACATGATGATGATGGTGAAGATGATGGTGATGATGATGATGAACATAATGATGATGAAGACGATGATGCTGAACATCATGATAATGATGACGATGATCATGATGATGAATACGATGACGATCAACATGATGATGATGATGATGGTAGTGACGATGATGATGATCTTGATGATTACGATGATTATGATGGTTACGATGATGATGATGATGATTATAATGATTATAATGATGACGATGATGACGATTATGATTATGATGATGATGATTATGATTATGATGATGATTATGATGATTATGATGATGATGATGATGATGGTCATGATGATGATGATGATTATGATAATAATGATAATGATGATTATTATGATTATGATGATGATGATGATGATGATGATGATGATTATGATGATTATGATGATGATGATGATGCTCTTAATAATGATGATGATGATGATAATGATGATGATGATGATGATGATGTTTATAATGACGATGACGATGATGATGCTGGCGATGACGACGACGATGATGATGATAGTGACGATGATGATCAACATGATGATGATGATGATGAATATGATGGCGATGATGATGATGTCAATAACTCTTTTTAAAAAAAATAAGATAAAAGAATAGGTCTAATTAAATATTTACCTTTCAAAATATTTCATCGTCTTCTTCATCCAAGTCATCATCTTCTTCATCCAAGTCATCATCCGTATCATCAGATCCAGAGTCAACATTGTAAGGATTGGCCATATCATCATCATCATCTACATCAATTACACTCATCGTCTCATCATTGATATAGTCTTCATGGGCATTGTCTGCTACATCATCTGATTCAACTAATTCTTGGACATTTTCTGTTGGATCATCATCATCATCTAACTCATGTTGAGCATGCTCTTCATCATCGTTTTCTTCTTCCATAGAACCCTCTTCATTACCATCGTCTAGGTTATACTTTACCGTCCTTCCCCTTGGATCGTGTCTCAAAACAAGTGACCAACCCACTTTACCTGGAACCTCCGAGTAAAATACCTGTTCACATTGGATTGGAAGAACATAGGGCTCTATTCCTGGCTCAAACAACCTTGTATTTACCATGGTAAATCCATTATCATGTTAAATAATAGTTCTATTGGGATCATGTTGATTCAATCGTAACCTCTACCATTTGACAACGAATAGAACTACCTTGAAGTATTTAAAGTCGCAATGTACAATATCTTCCAAATACCCATAGTATCGATTTTCTGAGAGTTTTGGATGTCTGTCACTTCTAAATAAAACATTGGTCACCTCAAAGATTGCAGATATCCCACAATAAGATGTTTTCTTTGTTTCATCCAATTTTTTGATGTGATATCTACAACCATTGCATACCATAGCCTTATGGTGTTTTACCTACAACAAGCAATACACGAAAATATTACACAACAATTCAATAGTTATGCAGCAATACATGGAAAAGAACAACATGTACGTCAAAATGTAATTTTCAAAATAAAAGATTTAGAGTGATTGATTAATATTCTTGCCAAATCGATTTCCCTTTCTATAAGATTTCTATCTCCATTGCAATGTGATGCTTTTATCAATGAAGCCACACCTTCCCATGATAATCCAAGACCCAATTGTTCACATCATTCAATCCATACCTTCATCAAGTCAATATTGTTTGCAATGTATAAATGAATTGCATCCCACTCTCAAGCAACTGCTTGATGACA
The DNA here is from genome assembly GCA_001517045.1 of Pseudotsuga menziesii. Lineage (NCBI taxonomy): Eukaryota > Viridiplantae > Streptophyta > Pinopsida > Pinales > Pinaceae > Pseudotsuga > Pseudotsuga menziesii. The sequence continues at coordinate 247,542 of LPNX010342402.1, forward strand.
ATGAACATTAAAATTCAATATAGATGTAAATTTTCTGAACAAAGTATATGCTCTTAATTGATGCAATAAATTGAAAATGGAATTAGAAAATGAACGATATAATTAACATCCACTAAATAATAATTACCTTTCGCATTCCTCGATCTACCTTTCCCCTTCAGGTACTCCTATTCAAATTTGTTATTGGAGTCTCGGTCACAAATGCGACGTAAATTGAGCTTTGACGCTAAACTAGGAAGATATTCACTAACATATAACATGTTTTGGTATACCTTATATCCTTCCATCATAGAACCCTTAGCATGTGCTCATTGTCTCACCAAGCCCTTCATAAATTTCAATTGTCTCTCAACCATCCACATGAATATGTGCCAATCATGTGTTTCGATCCCCGCAAAATCACTTTTTTTATTATTATATTCTTCAAGTTCGCACAAAATCCAGTGGGAAATTTAATTTTTCGCATTACTTATTTGACAAAATTGCTTTGCTGCTCCGTAAACATCCATGGAATTGAGTTTATATTAACTTGGTCTCCGTTGCTATGAAATTGAATGATTTCTTTCATTGCATGGTTTCCTTCTTGAATGCCTTTTCAAGCTTTCACAATTTTATCTTTCTCCCTCCTTAGATCTAGTAGTCGCCATAATTTTTCAGTCACATTCTTTCCAGTATGCATTGTATCAAACAAATGAGCAATTTGTAGGTGCTCATAGTAAGCAAACCTGCTAAATTGTATAGGATAACTTTTCATTCCTCATGGAAGCCCATTAATTCCTTCATGATCACAATGGATGTCATGAATATTAGTTTATAAATAAATTACATCAGGAATCAAATATGGCCATTACAGTAAGCAACTCACAATCACAAATTAAAATACATAACAATTCATATACGATGATCCATACGTACCATCTTGATGATTTCTATTGTATTACATCTTCTAAAGGTGAGGTGTCATTCTCTGTGGTTTTAATGTAGTCTCCTACTTCCCATTGAAAATATTTTTTCTGGTTGTTCTATACCTGTGATTCTTAGAGAGGAAATTCCTATACGCATCAAACACCTTATTTCTTAATATTTTTGAGCGATGAGATTTTATCTTAGGACCACAAACTGGACATGCAAATTTACCCTTTCTCTAAAGACCTGCAATATATAGATATGCAATATATATGTCGATTATAATTATATATAAACTATATTAACTACTTCATATAATTAAATGCAATTAAAGTGGAACTTAAAAATACAAACCACAAAATTGGGTTAACCCAGGGGCATCGTGTATTGTCCTTACAACCATTGCATGGAATTGAAATTGCATTTTCCGTATTGGTCTAGATACATCATACATAGTGATTCCATTCCATAACTTCAGTGGCTCATCTATAATAGGTTCAATATATACATTTATATCTTTGACTTGGAACTTACCTGATTGATTTGAAGTATATATAAAATATATAATTATGAGAACCATTAAGATATATAAACCATGCACAAGAGTAAAATAAAAAAATATACATATGAAATTAGGAAACATAATACGAAAAATGAGATGCCACAACTACTTTATAAATAAAACATTTTTAGACACAATATACCTGGAATAATCATCGATAACATTATGTGCTCCCTCTTTATTGACAACCATGGAGGAATGTTATTGTTGATAACAAAAATAGGCCACACCATATAAATTGATTTCATCTGTGAAAATGGATTAACACCATTTGCTACCAAATAAATCCTAAGATTACATGGTTCTTCTTTAAAGTGAGACCACTTTTCCTCCATATATCAAAAAGTAAAACCATCTGTAGGCATTCGAATAACATCATCTTGAATTCTTTTCCTAGCATGGTAATCCATAAATTGCGCTATGTTATTGCACCTGAATAGTCGTTGCAAACATGGAATGATGGGAATATAACGAAGAACCTTGTGAGGCACCTTTTTTGTTACTTGATCTGTTCGATATCTACTTATATGACATTCCATACATTCTGTTGAAATTTCATGTCGATTATAATATATAACATTGTCATCGGGGCATGCCTAAAATGCTTCATAATGCATTCCAGTCTCTTTCATGATGGAAGATAATTCTCGATATGTGCGAGGTAAAATATTTGATGGTGGTAACAAAAATTCAGCTATCAAGCTACATCAATATATATATATAGATAGATAGATAGATAGATAGATAGATAGTTAATGTAATAAATAAATAATATTAATGAAACACACTCCATCCGTATGATGATCAATAATGAATTAACAATACAATAATTAGAGGAATACATATCATAAACTTTATCACAATCGTATATATGTGATGGATTATTTTAGATACCTTAGCATCCATTTGATTGATATGTTTGAAAGACCATTCATAACCTTCAAGTTTATTATCAACAATACAACAGAGAGAAGATTTGTTTTGGAGCCTTCATAAAGGGGTTCATATGCCTTATTGAGAAGAGTTATATCGTGAACATCATAAAAGTCATCAATATTATCATTATCATCGTCATCATCATAATCCATTCTAACATTAAATGAATCATGGATCAATATATTTGCACCATCATCTTCAACTACGTTATCAGTATGATCATTCACTTGTTCTCCATTAAACATAGACGCTCCATGATCCTGATCCAGAACTTGTTCTGAAAGCACTTCCTCTGGATGATATGGTGTAGGGTGTCTTTACTTTATAAATACATGAAAACATCAATAGATATAATTTAATATAGGAAATATTAAAATAATACATACATTTACCAAAGCAAAGAATATAAAAAAACTTTATAATGCTAAACCTACAAATGGATGATTTTCATTCCCCCCCTCAGCGTGTCCATGTTCCCTGCAGTGTTTTGTGTCTATTGAGATCAAAATTCTTCTCCTCTTAAATCCCCTGCATTGAGTACATGGACAATAACATTTTTCATCAGCCCCTCATTTCGTTGCATCCCATAGTCTAGCAAGCGATTGTTGATTGTGTTCGTTTGGATCAGGAATATTTCTATTTGACATTTTGTCACAAACTTCGTGAATGAATACTATTGACAATCTTAAAAAATAAAGTTCCACAGATCACAATTTTCTCAAACATGGGTTTGTCGAAGAATAAAAAAATTCCCACAAACTGTTTGTCGAATAAAAAAAATTCTCGCAACCGCCCGTTGAAGAATAAAACAATTCCTCAAACCATCCATCGAGGAATAAATAATTTCCACAAACCATTTGTCGCTTCTATAGAAAACTTGTCGAAATGTTTAAAAATGTTTATATTTATAATTTGTCAATCATCGAATATCTGATGATATGAACATGTTAACACTCTATTAAATTTTTTATTATAAGGGATATGTGGGAAGTTTGACCCCGCTAAAAAGTGTTGGGAAGGAAACCTTAGTGTTTGCAGGGAGGTAAGTGGCATATATGAGATAGAATTCAACCACTAGAATAGGCCATGGTGGAAATGAAGGAAAGGATAGCGTAAATTGGCAGTCCCACTCTGGAGTAATGAATATTGAAAGCGACAAGACAGTCCATGGATCGGAGATGCAGGGTAAAGAAGAGAATGTTGGATGCGCTGAAGGCATTAAACGGGCGTCATAATAGAAGGCTGGGATTGATCGAAGGGAAGATCAATGACATTAAAACATTTCACACGGTGAACATGCTCGGCCAAAGCCACTTTTTCAAATCGTGAAATGGGTTAAAAGGCGGAGGCATCTAATGGCTGAGGTTGGGATCCAAGAGGATCCACGGTTGTAAGCGATTTTGCATCCCAGATTATCGAGGACGCAACAATGATTTCAGATTGTGAAAAGTGGTACAGGTCACTCAGATCGACGGTCACTATAAGAGCGGAGGGAGATCTATGGTCATAGTTCATTCTGCAATCTAAACTAGCATGGAGGGGACCAGAATCTCGCATCACGAAAAGTGGTAGGGTCCACTCAGATCAACGGCTGTGAAGAAAAGCCGATATTGATCTACAGTTGAGCTACACATGCATGAGGTAAGAAAGGATGTAGGATAAAGGACCTCACATACCAACGACTTAGATAGCAAGGAGTAACATCCATGGTGTAAGCTACTTGGGAAGGGCATGAAGGTTATGGTGTGTAAAAAGATATAAAAGGGTCCACGTGAAGTTGGAAAGGTTTGTATTTTTCGAAACCTTGAAGCTTCCGAATATCCAACCACATACAAAGTGCCAACGTGGAAAAACCAGGAGACTGTGCTACAAAGCAAGGTAGGCCCTTGATACCCCCTCACTGTGCTATTTGAAAATGGATGTGATAGGAGCAGTAGAAGTGGTAGGGGTGAGAGAGGATACAGAACCTGAAGTCACATGCCAGAGGGTGAAAGAAAGTCTTGTAGATGAGAATGCCAAAATTTTTGATACCATCTTGGTGGGAGAAGCCATTGAAACCACCAGAGGTAAATTGGAAATCCTTAAGGACCAAGGTAGAGATACCTTGTCAAAACCCCAAAATTTCAAAAAAATTTAAACTTTTATAAATAGCATAAACTCACACTAATGCAATTATTAAATATTGATTAGTTAATGCTATTAGTTTTGTAACTAAATGATCTTTACTTTTGTTTAGAAATACAAGCTGAGTTTCTTGTTAGTTTTCTGATCGTTTTCTATTTGCAACGGCAACGGGATTTGCTATGTTAGACTGGGCTTACTTAGCTACTAAGCTAACGCAACAGTTTTCTTTCTCTTACAGATACCCAGGTAAAGTTTTGGGATTGCTGCTTAACAGATTCCTTTAAAGTAATAGAAATCATATGCTGTACCAATTTCCTTCAATAAAGAAATATAGATATAATGCATGTTAACCAAACTATTCAGCTTCCTACAGGTAAAGCTTTCCCTGTACTTCTTTTGATAAAGAAAAATTCAAAGATAGATAGTTTTCGAGTTACTAGAAAATTAGATAGCCATTTCCATTTATACTAGCAACATTAAAATATCCTTATGGAATACTAAATCTAATGAGTTTACTGTAATGCACTCATACTATTTATTTTCTAGTTCAAAACTTAAATCTGGATTATCATATTTGATCCTATTTCATTTTTACCTATTTACTGTTTTACATGTTATGCCCAGTATACAAATTCAGGATGTGTTTGACTGCAGTTAACTATTATAAAGATTGAAATAAGTAAAGTCCATATATGCTTTACCTCTAGCAGCTACAGAATTTCCTGCTAGTTATAAGTCTTTACTTAGTAAAATTTCAAGAGTTTGGAGTGATGGAAACTATCTTCATTTTCATGATCAAGAATAGATTAAAATTCCATGTGCGCCTTTGGAATAATCAGGTAGCATCATAATCATAAATACTATGAACTTCCAGATTGAACAAACATCAATAATAATGATGGCAGTTTGCATAAATTTCTTGTCTAGTTATCACCTATAAATTCTTGTAAATCCTTGCATAGAATAATAGTTACAAGTGTGTTGTTTATCACAAGAACTTAAGACTAAAAAGAAGTTCTTATAAATTTTAATGTCACCTTTGTTTGGACTTTGATAGTGCTTAATACACATAAACATAGCTCCTCGAGTTATTAAAGGACATAACCATTTTATATAGAAATAGTTTATGAAGCTAGAACAATGCTCATTTTGTTCAAGGTCTCTCTTTAGAGACTATCTCATATAAACAATACTTAACATTAAAAAGAAAAGTTAGACTTAATGCTTCGATAGTATGCTAGAGTAATTGACCATAAGGCATTAAAATTTCATGAATCATGTTAACTTAACTCTATACCCAATTTCTTATAACCTTTATAACACATAGTTCATTTTGCTATGTTATTATGTAAGGGTCTACCCTCAAACGAGGTCTACACTATAAACATTAAACTAGGGTTATCAATATCATAAACATATGATAGTTTATAGTTTGCAATGCAATGTTTTATATGTTATAGTCGAACATTATGATATGTATAATGTGATGCAGGTAAGGTCAATGGTTACGACCTTAAGGAATCTCCAAACCATGATTTTGTTTTTCCATCCAAATGATTTTGAAACATTATCATTTGACCCATTCATGAGCAATAATTAAAACACTGTCGTGGCTGTCTCCTCACCATGCACTGGATGTTTATAAGATTGACTCGCCCTTTTACTTGCCTCAGTCTCTCCCTCGCCTTCGGGCTTGAGCTTTGCAAACCCTGGTGGTTCGTTATGGTCGATTTCTTGCCCTAACGCTGTTCGATTGTAGCTTACATTGTTGCGTTCCTTACAGCTCTGTGCAGAGGTTTGTAGCTCGGTCGATGGCAGCATTGAGGTCGTTGATGGAAGCTAGGGTTACTTTGTTGAGCTCTGGTGACTATTCTATCACAGAATGCATGTGAAACTTTCAATTTCTTGCTAGTTGGGTCTCCATTTGGAAGAAGATTCTCGGCTTATTGTCAGCTCGTTCTCGCAGAAAAAGGGTAGGGTTTTGTTACCCCGGATCTTGGATTACTTGGTCTGTTCGCCTCCAAACCTTGCTGGTAAAGACAGTTCGTAACCACTTTATTTTTATTTTAAAAGAAAATAAACAGATTATTTGTGATAATGTTAGGGTTTCTAACTTTTGACTGCCCTTCAATGGCAGATTCGGCTTCTTCGATGCAGAATGGAATGCCCAACGTTTCGGCTTATAGCTCCACCGGTAAGCCTAGTCCCAACCGTGGCATACCTCCTTGCTGGTTGTGAAGAATGGGTGCACTTCAGTGGTTAAATTTGGTTTTCTGCTAGCGTACTTAGTTGTAGGTTAATAAAATAGTTTTACTAGGGTAAATCCATGCGAAAAATCAATGTAAATGATCTTAGCCGAGCCTGTATTTATATACTTGCCTTTACTTAAGATTTTTATCTTGTATAGAGAAGAAACCAATATATAGATGATGACTGTCAGTCTATTGTAAAAATGAAGTCACGGCTTTATTTTACTTCGCTGGTTGTGCTCTTAATTTGACTGTTTTGTATTATCACTTATCTTTAAAGCGTTTACTGCATTTTGAAGTTTATAATGAGCGTTTATTCTCTTTACTTTGGCTGCTATAAACAGAAATAAATAATTTAAAAACCCTCCATCACTCGCTCTATGGGTTTAAGGTTCAGCCGTGGTTTAAATATTGTCTTTTCATATAATAATATTATTTTGGTGTAACTGTGTTTAGATAAATTTACAGGCTGTACGCCTTTTAGTATAGTTTTATTTAGGCTCCAGGTTAATGTATAAAACAGATATTTAGCTATTCTATTGATCATTAAAAAGAACAGGGTTTTACCCTCAGTTATAAGGAAACTTTGATAACTGTTTTTCCTTTACTCGTTTTTCTTCTTATGCACAGTATAAAGGGATTTGAATAAAGAGTTGCTTATTGTGTTTTTGTGCATTAACCTGGTTGTAAGAGAAATATTACTATTCTTCTCTTATAAATAATTTTTCTATAAATATTTACATGTTACTGTATTAAGCCCTAGTTGGCAGTAAAGCATTACATAATTATTTTTCCATGGAAGTTAAATCTTTTAAGCTCGACCACGAGCGACTTATAGTTTTCTAAAAAAATATGTTTTATTTCTATTAGTAAATTCCTTGTGATGCTGTTGATTGTAATATATAAATATACCTAGGGTTTGTACCCTTAAAACAGCATAGTATCTATTATTTCTGTATTCTTATATTATTGTAGAATGTGTATTAATACTATAATTTATTTAAGTAAAGAAGTTATGTTCCTTAGTTCTTTCCAGTATATTATTTAATAAATGTTATTTAAATTCTTACTAGCAGGTTTTATAACCTGATTTCTAATCATTTAAAAGTTAGAAAACAGAAAGTAATCCTTGGAGTTAAAAGAATCTATTGCACTCTTTTTGTTTTCTTTATTTATTAACACACAGTAGGACTAATTCATAAATTTATTTTATTTGTTTATATACAGGTTCTAAATAAACCAAATTTGCAATCATATACTTATATACTGCATGAGTGTACAGAGTGTTAATATATAATATAGGTAATATAATACTATATTACTTTGTCTTAATATTGCCTATGAACATTATTTTATTGTTGTTTACTAATATCTATATGAGTTCTGTATTAATTTAAAGGTTTGAGTATGTTTGTACAATATTTATAAATTATTTAAGTATGGTTCCATATACATATCTATGATCACTCATTACCAAAAATAAAATAGTAGTTATGACCTATACTTAACCTTAGTTAAATATAAAGTATACATTACAGAAACTTCGTATTCTTAACTAGTTTACCAACTGATAAATAAAAATAGAAAAACATCTATAACATTAAACAAATAAAATACAGATACTTAATCATATCGTACTGCCAGATTATTTTATTTAACTCCTAAGGAATGAATCCTCCTTTAAACTAGAAGATTATAAACCCTACTTAATCTGCCAAAATATCTTGTCTATCTTTTTAATCTTATAATTACTATTTTCAGAAACATAATATATTACTGAAACTAGATTGTAAAACTGTAAGAAACAGGTTCATGAAATTGTAAAAACATTGGTAAATATTGTAGATAATTTAGGAAACTCAGTTCAGAAGTATACTGCTTCTAACACTAAGATACTGTGCTAGAGTACTATCTGGTGATACCAGATGTGGAAAAACACAGTGATACTAACAAGTTTTACTACTAACATTCCAGATACTAGTTTTACTGATATTAAATTAATTACTCAAACATATAAGTTAACATAACATTCATCCATGTATACTCAGAAAGACATAAAGAAATGCATGAAGAACCTGTTTAATGCTGTGGACAACAACAGCAATGGGAGGCCGTTCCTCCCTACCAATTCCTGGAGAGCGCTCAGACAGCGACTTCTCAGGACCCCCGAGCTTGCTCTGGTCTCCCTGGCTGGAACTAGGTACAACAAAGTCAGATACCAGTCTTCAACTCAGTATTAACTCAGAACTTATCAGTAAGTTCTCCTAGCTAAAAAGCTATAAAATAACCAAGTTACTGCAGCATTCCTCTCAAACAACTTCCTTACTATTTTTCCCTCTTCCTCAATGAATTTCCTGAATAACATTCACCTGAATGCATTCTCTCTGGAAAATAACTGAGCAGCCTCAGCTCTCCTCATTGAGTACTTTTAAAGATTGCCTAGGTCTTAGTTGGGTTAACTGTCATTTAATGAGCCACCTGCTCACATTCCACTTTCTTGGGGAATCATGACCCCAAATATAGGGAAGTTGCCACTTGCAACTTAGGAAGTGTTTGAGGATGCTGCCACTTGTCTTTTGCTAGCCACCTAGTTCCATTCACCAGTTTGACCAGTAACCTCTTTTTAACAGCTCTCCCATGCTGTTGTCTCCATAATTTATTTATTAAATAATAAAATATTCTGAATTACACTCCATTATTGTTAACTCTGCTGAGTCATCAATCCCTACTTAGGATTAATTTTAACATAATGTCTCAGAAATATAATAAAACAATTTACATAATTTTACAAAATTGGGGTATGTGACATACCTGCAGTGTTTTTAAATCCTTCTTTCATTTCTTCTCTGTTGGCCAAACCCCCCATTGCCCTGAGTTTGTCGAATGGTGTGCAGACAATTTATCTCTCACCGAATGTATCGTTATGAATAAGTTAAAGTCTAAAATACTTTGTTCAGTCCAAGATTCTGTTGTCCACAAAACCCTTCACATCCTAGATGAGTTTGTCCATATATCCCAAGAATACCAAGAGGAAAATATTATACATTGCTTCAGAGAATATACCGACGAAAGTAAAGAAACCTTCTTGAAAACCTATTCAAAACCCAATGGTGAACCCATCGACCTGTCATACCCTATTGACCTTATCCAATTCAATGAAGAAACTCAGTGGTGTATATCCCTTGCTAGTTAGTTTCTAGGTCTAGATACCGATGCCTATGTCCCAAAGTCATTGTTGAGCTTGTTGTTCATCTTGAGTACTTGTCCGGCCAAACCTGAATTGCTCAGGTAATCTTATCAGTCTTGTTGTCTTAAGTTTGATGAATTTCTAGCCGAGAACATTCGTTCTCAGTTAGCAAATTTCAACGGCACTATAATGTTCAGATTCCAGTCCTTTTTCCTGAGGATGCTTATGGCTTATAACAAAGAAGACCTACAGGTACCTGAAATGGAAATCACTATTGATATGGCAACGGACTATTGTAAGTTCATGAACCAATTGATGGCTGAAATATATGACCTTTTCTTTCAGGAGAGGTTACCTAGGGCGTTGCCTGAGATGAGACAAATGCTACAGTTGTCAAATAGCAAGAAGATAGGGGACTGGTTCCTAATAGAATTTAGAATGACCATAAGATTGTACGGCTTTGTGCATCAACCCTACATTCTACCATCTTTTCTAACCGCCAAGGTTTTCTCCCTGGAATTGATCCGGTAAAGACTCACTACCGAGGAAGACCACTTCTTGAGCTATAAAAAGAACTCCAATTTGATTTTCCCCTAGGAAGTAGGACCATACATAGTCAGGAGTAGAGTTGTTCTACCACTGGTTAGCAAATTGCTCATCGGCATGGGGTTTTCTCTGGGACAAGCGGTAAACTACGACCCTCATCAAATAATTTCCAAAATGAGGAAGGCTCACAAGTGCAAGAATTTTGAACACACTGAGATACTCGAACTCAGGGAAGCATCTAACTAGGATGATTTCCTTCATCCTGCCTTGATGGACACCAGCATAGAACAAAGCACTGGCTCACACCTGCTAAGAATAGCTTCTCCCCAAAGAGAATTGGCTAAAATAGTTGCAATAGCCAGGGATTTCTCATCATTGGTCAGTTATTTAGCGAGTTTAGTGAAAAGAGGGGGTTCGGAGCCTATGGATATTGAAGAGGTGTACACGGCTAGCATGCCCAAAAGGTAGAAAATAGAATAGGGACAACAACTAGTACAGGTCAAAAAGGGCAATCCAAAGGGATAGATGAAGAAGAAGAATACAGAGAAAAAATAGAAGCAAGAAGAGCCCAAGACAACCGAATTACAAATCCAAGAATATGTATTTGAAGGGCAGACTCCAAACAGGCATGCATCCAAAGAAGAATGGCTAGGCTCTTACCTGGGAAGGGTTGATAAAACTTTCAAAGAGACAACAGAGCTATATAGCAAGGCAACACGGTTGGCTTACCCAAATGTGGCATTGAAGACTGTAAGGGATCATGCCACTAATACCCTTAGCTTAGCCTTCGTAATGGGGAATAAGGTGTTAGAGGTTAGTGTGAACCTCTCAAAGGTTCCCACTACCTACATAATACACCTCAACAAAGAAATCGGGTATATCTTGAATGCTAGATTGCTTAAGGCCACCATACAAATGTCTAAGCTAGAGGAAAGTAAAACAAAGACTTTGAATCTTTTGAGAAAGGTAAGAGTGGAGAACAAATCCCTCAAGGCCCAAATCAACAATTTGCGAAATGAAGCGATGCAAATAGAGGGACCAGGACATAAGGGAGTCTTGGCCCAGAAATTGCTCGATGATAAGGAGAAAGAGATCCAGACACTAAAAAAGAAGTTGAAAATCCCTACTACCCAGCTCGCCCAGATAGAAGAATTGGCTGATTTCAAAAAAGAGAAAGAGACATTGAACGTTGAGCTTACCAACTACAAATCCAAGATGATAAAGCTCAAAGAAAAAGAAAGGCAGTGGGAAGCAGACATCCAACTTTTGAAGAAAAGTGAAGCAGAATTAAAAGCCAGATTAGAAATAAAATAAAGGGAGCTTCAAAGAAGGAGTGTTGAGAGTACAATTCATTCCATAGGTGTATCTAGAGAGATAGACATCGATTCTATTTCTAGAGAAATGTTCCAGATAGGAATGAAAGATACAAAGCTTGTTAAGTTAAAACAACAGATCAAGGAGCTATAAAAGTAAAAGGGTGAGGAGAGACAAGGAAAGGAAAAGATGGAATAGAAATGCCAAGGACTGATTCAACAAAATTCCAAGTTAATCCAACAGGTGGTTGGTAAACTTACCTTGCAAGGCGTTAGACATTTGATCTCAGATTAGATCATTATAGAGGCTGACAAGTTCTGACCTTATATAGATTTAATTGAAGACCAAGAAAATGCTATGATAGAGGCCAAGAAAAAGGTCCTGATAGTATTATGGGAAATTCAGAAAAGACTTGTGGCAACAACAGAAAATGCCGTTGCTTTCCTAAGCTCCATGTCAAATGATTTCGCCAATCGGTACGGTATCCAAAATAGGGTTGTTGTTGTCTCCGAGGCTAGAAAGGTAATTGCTAAGCACAGGATGCTAGAGACTGTACAAGCCAAAATAGATGTTATTGAACACAAATTCAAAGAGGTTATCAGGTTAGTCAAACTATTGGTAGACAAAGGGATCCCTTTCTTCTGGGAAGAGAAGGGTCCTTTATTGTCCCAAAAGGAGTATCGAGAGCATCTGGTTCAGTGTCGATTAGACAACTGCAAGTTTGGAGATATGCAACAATCATTGTCAGGAAAGATCATTTTAGATAAGCTGGCCAGTGAATTTGAATTGTTGTTTGATTTCAAAGCCACCTGTGCCGAAGTCCCAGAAACTTCATACCCAGAAATGATGGAGCTCAAAGAGAAAGCATTCGACATGGCAGTTGTGACTCTACCTGGTCCTGAACTATAGAGAGCCATTTAGCAATATGGGTCGGCCAAATTCAAAATGCATCCATAGAAGTGGCAATGATAGTACGTGGGAAGTTTTCTCTGTGTACACGCCTTTTCACATGGTCACCTCTCTCGGAACTTTGTACAACTGTCACTCGCCAGATGGAAACATAGAATACTTTCATGCATACTTTCTCCTGCAGTCCATATTTCATTTTCCAGTTTTTATGTAAATCGTGGCTGATGTGTCATCTACGAGTTTGTTAGAAGTTTTTTTTTAGTTGTAACACATTTTGATTCCCGAATGTCGGTTTAGGAAGTCCAAAATGTTATAAATGTATCTCCTGAAGAAGGAGAAAAGGGTTGGAACCGATGTAATTTTGTAATGTATGCTTTCAAGAGTATTTTAATAAAGTTGCAGAGCTGAGGTCGATGTTTTACACAGGGATTCATGTGTTTTTTGTATTACAGTCTGTTGCTCCCTTTCTCATGTGAATTTTTTTCCATTTTATCTTGCCCATTATGTTTTCTTTGATGTTTGAAATAAGTGTATAACAGTTTGGAATTCATACATGCTATGCTCCATCTATTGTTTTAGATATTCACCAAAGCTTTCTTCTAAAGTTAATATAGAATTAATTTTCTAATGCTTTGTGTTGATGTTCTGTTGATGTTCTTCTTTTCCACTAGACAATTATAATTTGACTATGATTGAGTGGCTATCTTGCCTCTATGTTGAAATCGTCTGCATAAGTTTTGTTTATTTTTGTTACACATCTTGACTCCATAGCCCGATGGTTCTATGTCTTGTTTCAACCAATCTTACAAACAATTTATATTTTAACTTGTACATATCTGGCATTGTTAATATTTAGTGAGAGATAGCTATCAGAAGAGCAGAAGGCCAATTCTCTCTTTGAAAGTGGTTCTGTTGTTACCTAGGAGCGGGCCTTCTGCAACCTTTGGCTCAATTCCAATGCTAACAGAACCTAGTTACCATTGGAAATATGGGTTTAAACTATTTGAAATATGTCTTTATATTATTTCAAAAAATAGCACAAGGACGTCGAAAATTCGAGGACTCATCCTCCAAGTTTCGTCGCAAATTCAACACACTATTGTCAGATATCTGATGACTCATCCTCCAAGTGTTGTCGCAAATTTGAGACACATCCATCGCAAAATCGACACATGTCCATTGCATATCCACTGACCTAATGTCGCATATCCGATGACATAGTGTTGCAAAGTGTCATTGAAAAATCTATGCTAAGGACATCGAAAATTCGACGATGCTTAAAGAAATCGGAAGGTACAATACTTTTCATCATTGCAAATCGACAAAAACATACTTTACGTCGGATGTCATTGGATTTTGGGTTCAAATCCTGTTGTGACAGGGATTCGTCGAGAAATGAATCCAAGGGTTCCATATCCTCAGTAATATGGGGAAGGTCACACATGAGCTCCATGAAGACAAGGTATTTCTAGGAACTGGAATTTTCATATCCTAACTCTAATTCCTGGAGAATATCAATCCAGCAAGAGTATTTTCCCCCAAGCACCTAATGAGTCAAAATGTAATACATGGGGTTGGAATATGTGTATACTGTACTTATACGAAGCAAGATGCACTAACAGAATTTATGGATTGTGATGATCGTGGCCAAACTCTCCTACTTAGGTGGTGAATTTGAGAGTTGAGAAGACTCCTACTTAGGTGGTGAATTACATGTTCTTGGTCATGTAAATCTATTTGAACTAGTACCATGATGATGTTGATTAATGACAGAACCACATATAAGGAGTAATCCCTGGTGTAATTAGGTGGTCGCAAGGTAGGTGCATGCATAATGGATTTTTTGAGAATGTGGAATGCACGTTGTGCAAGGTCATCCCAAACAAAGGGTGTGTTCTTTTTTAATAGATGCATGAAACCGTGTGTCTTCTCAGCTTAGTTACAGACGAAATGACAGATAAAGTTTTCCTTCCCTTGCAAACTTTTAAGTTTAGTAATGTTTGTAGGCGGGGATAGGGATAAGATGGCTTCAATTTTTAGTGGGGATATACAGATGCCATCCTTGGAAACGATGAAGCTAAGTAGTCTGCTAATCTCAACAAAAAAAACATTTGTGTAGATTCAACCATATGTTGTAATGGTGACACCTGAGAAAAATGGCTCTTAGATGGTCAACATGGTGTTCCTGATGTTGCAAATGGTAAGGTAAGTCATCAAGTTTCAGTTTCATGATATGTTTGATGTCATGGAAAGCATAGGACATAACGCATTGAAAGGTAGCGCCAACATTCTTTAGGACAAAAGGAAATTTTCTATAGGAAAAGTTCCCCCATGGGAAAATGAAGATCATTTTATGTTGACCAGAAGGGAGTATCTCTATTTGATTATAACTAGAAAATCCATCCATGAATGAGAATATGATGCTTCCAGTGCAGTTATCGATGATTTAATCGATGTAAGGAGCAGGGAAATTATCCTTAGGACAAGCCTTATTGAGCTCTCGAAAATCGATACAAACCCTAATTTTACCCTATTTTTTGTTTATGGGGATGATGTTAAAAACCCATTATGTCAATGGTACAGGGTAAATGAATCCACGCTTAATAAGTTTCTCAATTTCTTCCTTAATGATTGCCTCTTTCCATGGATGAACTTGACGTAACTTTTGACGAGCTGGTTTGGCATTAGGGTAAGTCCTAATCTCATGAACCATGATCGAAGTTTCTATCCCTAGCATTTCTTCATACATCACCTCTAAATTCCTTAAAAAGGTTCGTATAAGTCCTAAGTTTTGAAGAAGAACAATTTTGGCCCACATGAATATTTTCTACAACTCGAAGTTTCACTAATATATCACCCGGAACAATCTTAGTAATATTTCTCATATTACCCTTAGACTCAACATTGTGGATGGGCACCAGTGACTGAGGTGTATTTACAATGTCAAAAGAAGCCATTGTTTAAAAATTATCTTGTACCATATGGTAAGTGGGAAGGAAAGAGGATCGGTGATGATGGTATTTCCAGGGAATCTCTTCTAAATACATGAATTCCATGATCAATTCATATGATGGAAGAGTTTGAAAAATATAATCTAGATATGGGGGGGTGGAATCTAACCAATATGGAAGTGATAAGGGTAGGATGCCACGAAAGATGATCATTAATGGTGGGGTTGCTAGTGGATTGGATAGCCTGGTAAGTCTCTTTGAAATGATTGAATGATGTCAAATCAACAATGGGTTTTCTCTTCTCTAAAGTGTCATGAATCTTAGGGGAGATCATGTTCACAAATGCAGTATGAGTAGAGGGAGGATTGGTTAATGCAAAGATTCCCATAATTGAGGAATCCTTGAGAAGACCTACCCCTACAATCGAATACTGCAGACTTGTAGAATCCAAGAGAGAGAAATTATTCGTAGAATTAGAACTCATGTTTGGGGAAAAAAATCCAATTGATCGATTGTAACAATCTTCCCTTGGAATGGGAATTGGACCACTCAAACTAAGGATGAGGGGACTTCCTAAATGGCATAGAACCAATTCCTACCTAGGAGAATATTGTATTCAAAAGGAGCATCGACAAATTTGACATGAATGGACACCGATTTCCCCCCTAGTTCAACCAGGAGAGAGGGTAGTAGTCCATGAGGCTGAAATCCATGACATAAAAGGACTTCAAATTTGTAGGTGAACTCTTGATCTCGAGAGAGCCTATAGATCCCCAACACGATATAGACATGACTAAATTTGAGGCACCATCGTCCAACATAGTGTGATGGACTTTCTTCCCAATGAATTTCGTAGATAGTTGGAAAGCTAACTGATGGGAGAGGCTTGACTTAAAATCATCTAGTTTAAAGGAGATAACATTACTATTCTCATGATCCATAGCTCCAAGAATTGACAATAGATTCTTCCTCTGCGTAGAGCACGTTTGGAGTACTTCAAGGGTAGGCATACCACATGGTGTTTGGTATATGTCTTCTACTACATTTTAGTGTTGAGAAGCTCATGCATTAGGGTTAAATACCGATTTTTGAATTGTACTCTTTGGTGGCCAGAAGACAACCTCGAGAACAGGTTTTTCAATATGAATATTGTTGGTAGGAGGAAGGGTGGAAACTGCAGGATTACCATTTGAAGCGTCATCATCTTTCTTTTCTACAAGTGGGTCATAGTTCTGGGATCTGGTGGCAATATTAACCGTTTCACTAGACATAATTTTAACTGCATATATAGAGGTTGAGGAATACTCATGCAAGGATTGATGGTGAACCAATTGTTGTTGGGTAGGGAAAGGATCGGTCAAGACTTCCATGGTGGGAGAATTTTTCAAAAACTTGCTGACCTCTTCACGTCGAGGACATTCTTTGGTGCAGTGGTCACCTCCACATCTGAGGCAGGAAAATTTTACCTTTCTCTTGTTCTTGGATTCGGAGTCTGGGTTTTGTGTTTTATTACTCTCTTGTTGATTTTTAGACTTTATTTATTTATTCTTTCATTTCTTCTTTATTACCGAGGATTCTAAGGATTGAATGGAATTTACCTCGGTAAAGGAAACATGAGGAGAAGTGGTTTTGGGATTTTTTATGACAATGATAGCTGGTTGGTTTTTCTTTTTCAAGGATTTAGCCAATGGTTGTGTCTGAAATCCACCAAGAACACCATCAGCAGGTGGTTCTGTTGAAGGTTTTTAGGGGTCTGAAGTGGGATGGGGAGTGTGTGGAATCAAGTCATAGAGAGTTTTTGACTGGGAATAAACAAATTCTAGGTATTGAGCTCAGCTAATGTCTTGTTATTCAGTGACAACACCTCCCATGGAAGCATCTCGAGCAATGGGGGGAAGCAAAGACATAGTGAGCCAATCAACAAGTAATTGATTGGGAATAGGTGCTTTAATTAATCTGCATCATCGTCTCCACTCATGCATGTGATCAAATATATGGGTTGAAGTGGTTTGATGAAGTGACCGTTTCATATTGAATTAGGAGTTGAAAGTGTGTTAAAAATGACATTGCTAAGGTGTTAAAATCCCAAAAAGAGTACTGGGGAAATTCTATATACAACTTGGTGGCGGGCCTAGTGAGAGTCCTTTGAAACAATCTCAAATTGATGGAACCATCCATGAGAGAGTTGGACGAGCACCACAAATGATAATCCATGACATGGTTTTTGGGGTCCTCACTAGCTTTGCCATCAAATTTGGGTATATCTGAAGGAAACTTTACTCGAATAGCAGGCCATGAAGGATCATGGTGAATAGGATCGTTCATTAAATGTGACAAATATGGAAGATCAAGTGTAGCGAGAAAGGGTATCTATTGATTTGGTTGTGAATACTGGTAATATTGATAAGGATTTTGAATACTAGTAGGGCCATAAGAGAATTGATAAACTAGAGTTGGTGACCCTCCGATAATAGGTTGGTTCAATTGTCGTTGGTTTCCAAATGTGCCACTAGATGGTCCCCCAGGTGGACCTCTAGGTGTTGGACCTTTGGGTGGTGGGCCTCCATATGGGGGACCTCTAGGTGGACCTCTGGGTGGGGGACCTCCGGGTGGGGTACCTCCAGATGGACCTCTAGGAAGGGGATCTCTATACGAACCTCAAAATGGGGGACCTCTAGGTGGCCCTCTGGGTGAACCTCCATACATATTTGCAAATGGTATTTCGTATGTAGGGAAATTTGACGAATTAGGTTTCCCCCATGGGTTATTAGGGTTACTAGGATAAGGGACGACGATAGAAACATTTCCCAGGGAAATGGGTTGATAATTTTGGGTAGCCATTACCTGTTGATTTCCTAGGTAAAGGTACCCCCATGTAGGTTGATTAGACATCGGTTGAACCGATGGTGGCTGTCTCGCTAAGGAAGAAGAAAAAATCACATTTGCGGTTGTGGAGGGTATCCCAGTGATGAGATTTCCCAGAGCAACACTAGCCCAAAATTTGAACTAGTTCTCATGGTCGTAGTGACAACTTGTTCTGGGGATTTCCCCCTAGTGACAATGATCATGGGGGAACTAGGGATAGAGAGGAGAGATTGAGCCGACAAGCAAGGGATAGAAGGTTAACCAGGAACGTAGGAAACCACACTTTGAACCGATATTCCAGATATGGTAAAAGCATAAGATTGAACAAGGGTATGGTAGTATTCAGGAGTGGCTCTTTCTAAACTTCTTGGAAAAGGAGAAAAACTTCTCCTTCTTATGATTTCTCCCCTTGTGTGTAAATTGGACATGATCTCACGGATAGATCTAAACTACTCATCATTCGATAATAACAACCTTGAATTAGGTGGGGGGGTACCATAAGTTAAGCAGTAGTGTCGTACTCAGAAATTATCCATCCCAAGGAAGTCTCCCAAAAAGGAGAAACTAGACCAAATTCCGATGCCACAGGGTCATTTGAGGGTGGAGTAAACACCCAATATTATGCACCAAAATGGCCTTCTGTAGAAAAATGAAAAGTTGAATCATATGAAGGAGGAAATTGTGCCAATACCGGGGTAGAGGCAGGTGGATTCTCTAAAGAAGAATATTATTCTCCTAATTCAACAACCAGAACACCTTCCACAGAAGGATCAGTTGTGGCAGGATGGTCCATAGTCACCCCTTGTCTTTCTTCCATGGAAGGAAGAAATTCAAGTGGTAGACCCTGCAATTTGTGAGATATCTTCATAGGTGGTTCATCTAGAATTATTGCTAACCACTTCTACTATAAATATTTATTCTTAAAAAATATCACACACAAACAATCCTACGCAAGCTAAGGTCACAAGAAAACTTATTTGGTAAGAGGGGCTGAAAAAGCTGGAACCTCACTAGAATTGTCAAGTTGTCACAACTTGTGATATACCACAAGGTCTAATAGTAAAACATGACAAGGAGGATTGGGACCATACCCTTTCCTGAATACCTGATCCAGATCTTGGGGGATGAGACCCGGAAGGATTGGATTATGAGAGAGGAAGAGAAGAGATAACATAATGGACCAGCTATGAGAAAGACACATCAATGAGATCTAGGATGTGAATAGCCTAGACATAGAAACATAAGTAAATATTCCCCATGGAGAGGTGAGGCTCAAAGAGGGTTCTTTGAGCCTCACCTCTCAAACCATACTAAGAAAGACACTCAAAACAAAAACCCAACAATAATATAATAACAACAAGGTAGGATGCTAAAAATCCTTGAATGCTTTATTGAGAAGGAATATGGTCTTTTTATAAAATTATTACAATGTTCCTTGGGGCCATACCATGGGTCAAAACCATGGGTTGTGAAATACCATGGATGAGAGAGGTACAATGTTTTTTGAAGCCATACCATGGGATAAAACCATATGTTTTCAATTGCAGAGGGTGGCCTCTCCATTTAATGATTTTATGTCTTACACATATGAATTTAGACCATATGCCCCCTAAAATTCAGATCATTCTTCCCACCTTAGAAAATGATGGTCCCATCATTTCATGCTAAAAAGAGACCCATGATTACAATGTGTCAATTGCCAATGAAGAGAAGGGTTTTGTGAGGTTAACCCATAACTATGGGTTTTATGTGGTTGACCCATAACCATGACCATGACTGTGGCTTTTGTGTGGTTGAACCCTAACCATGGGTTTTGTGTGGTTGACCCATAACCACAAGTTTTGTGTGGTTGACCCCTAACCATGATTACAAAACATAACCATGGGTTTTGTGTGGTTGACCCAAAACCATAATCGTGAGTTTTGTGTGGTTGACCCTTAACCATGGGTGTTGTGTGGTTGAACCATAATCATGATTACATAACCATGGGTTTTATGTGGTTCACCCATAATCATGGGTTTTGTGTGGTTAACCCATAACCTTAATTACAATAGGATTTAATAAAAGTACAAAAATGGTCTTTGGTGTAGTTAATGTCTCACTGCAGATCCATTTAGAGCTTCTCATGCAGATGATGAAATTGAATTCTGTTGAAGACCCATTTGATATCTTGAAGATACCTTTTAATCCATATAACATACTTTATATTTGGTGGACCAAGGAGTGAGAAAATATTTGTTGAATTTCATGGGACGTGCATGCCCTATTTTTCATACATACGTTGCTTCAATCAATGATATCTCTCAAACCAAGAAGCCAATTGAAAAACCATGAAATACCCATTTTATCTAATGAAAATATATTTCCAATGAACTATGGGAGAGCTTATTATATGTTTTTTGGATTCCTTGTTAATTGTTTAAAGTTGTACATGAGGTCACACTGTGTACAGAGGTATGCTGCTTCAAACAAGCATATATCACAATCCAGGAAGGTAAATGAAAAACCGAAAAATACCCATTTTAGATGAGGAAATATATTTTCAATGAGATATGGAAGAGCCTATGAAACTCTATATGCAATTTTCCAAATATATTTGAAATTTTCATATACGTGTTGACCTTCAATCCTTCTATCACTAACCTTCTATGACTGCCATACAACAATGGATAGTTTGAGAAAGGGATGGACTGAGGTTGTCCTAGCTCCAATATTCAATGAAAAAATTACTTTATTCCATTCAATTTCCATATGAGGATGAAATAATTCTTTATATGAGAGTGTAGAGAGCCATAAAGGATTCCAAGGGTTTGTAAAGAAAAATGGGATGTTGTAGAGATCATGGAACTTCCTACGACAACTTGAATAGCTTGTAGTGCCTAAGCACCAACTGTGATGCTTACAATGTATGGCCTAGCAAATGATCTTGGAGTGTGCCAAAATGAGGCTAGAAATTCCTGTAGATATTTGAACCCGAACTATGCTCAAACCCTCATTCCCATGCAGAGCATACCTTCTCTGATATGTTTTATGGGATGAGACCCGGAAGGCTTGGATGGCGAGAGAGGAGGATAAGAGATAACATAATGGACCATCTATGAGAAAGACACATCAATGATATCTAGGATATGAATATCCTAGGCAAAGAGACATAAGTAAATATGCCCCATGGAGGGGTGAGGCTCAAAGTGGGTTCTTTGAGCCTCACCTCTTAAACCATACTAAGAACGTCACTCAAAACCAAAACCCAATAATAATATAATAACAAAAAGGTAGGATGCCAAAACTCCTTGAATGATTTATTAAGAAGGAATAGATCCCTTTTATAAAATTATTAAAATGTGCCTTGGGGCCATACCATGGGTTGTGAAATACCATGGATGAGATAGGTACAATGTTCCTTGAAGCCCTACCATGGAATAAAACTATGGGTTTTCAAATACCATGGATGGGAGAGGATGGCCTCTCCATTTAATTCTTTTATGATGAATGGGAGAGGGTGGCCTCTCCATTTAATTATGTTATGATGAATGGGAGAGGGTGGCCTATCCATTTAATTCTTTTATGTCTTACACATCCAAATTTAGACCATATTCCCCCTGAAATTCAGATCAATACCCAACTACCTGGACAACACGTGCATAGTAGCTCCCTGAGTGATGTTCTCAGTGTATTGCTTCAATAATACGGCCAATAATATTTTCTCAATTGGTATCGATTCCTAGAAGGCTATCCCTATATACACAAGGTACGTGGGAGATCAAGTCCATGTTATTGATGTCTGATGCATAATCGTTCAAAAGGGTCCTTTTGATATACTATCGAGTACGTGAATAACTTTTCGATATACCTCGAGGGTACGTGAAAATCCGTTCAATATACTGATTGGTACATGGAAGAACCGTGTGATCCCCAGGATGTAGAGCAAGAAAAGGAAAGATAGATCCTATTTTTATAGATGTCGAAACATGTCTTCTAACCTATCACCCAAATTAATGATAATTTTAACCTAAGCTATCATTCAATTTTATCTTGACTGTTAGTGGTTTTTTTGGAATATGAGGTAATTGCAAGATTAAATTATCTAAATGCCCATGCAATTTCCCTTCTCATGAAATCTATCTAGAGTAAAGAATAGGTTCTTTCTTTTCAAATCACGAAATGAAAACCATGTGATCCAAACAACTCGTTCCTCAAACTTCAAATACTTTCATACAAGTAAAAACTCTGAAGCTAACGGTTAAAAGATCTCTAATGTAAAAAGGAAAAGACTTTGTAATGCACAAATGTCTATTTTTTCTTAATCATCCCTAAAAAAGAAAACACTTCTAATGACTTAACCAAACCAAAAGCAAGCAACCAATCTTTTCTTTTGTTTATGTTCTATAATTTGAAACAATGAAATGCAAGAACTCACACTACAAAAGTGTAAAAACCATACTATATTTTCTTTCCACATATCTATAAATAGATTCTAAAGGATTAGTCATACAAACTATACACCCAAAACCTAATTTCCACATGAAACTATTCAATTTCGAAGGTTCTGCTAAGGAAACTTTTCAGGATCTAAACTAGAAAAGTAGATTCAGGATAAAAACACACAGTGAGAACTATCAACAAGTAGAAAAGAGGATTGACCAAAAGCAAGGGAAAGAAAAATATTTAAAAGAGAAATTTATAGAGCTGGAGAAAGACTACCTTGACGCACTCTGCAGGGTATAACCAGGGCATCATATAGTGGTTGACGCACTATGTCTCTTTATCAAAGACGAAAACAACGCTTTCTGACTCTGGGAAGAAGGCATCATTGGTGCTTGTTGATAGTGGGAAACAGACATAAGGAGGAGTTTGATGCTCTGTCAAGTACACCTAGGTGTGTCGGTGGATCTAGAAACCAAAATAATCAAATAACCTTTAGGACAATCCAATGTCAATCAAACTAGAATTATGGTAAGAAAAGATATGAACCAAAGAAGCAAAATGAAGGTGAAGTAAGGTGGATTAATCACCTTATATCTTTAAATCAGTGGGAGAAAAAACTTTATAAGTTTGTAATAAAAAATAAACGTCAAAATTCAGATATCCGATTAGTAGTGTTTCCCCAGTTTGGTCGCGAATTTTGTTAATGGGAATATTCAATAAGTGAGAACAAAGATAGTTCCCCTAGTCTACATGGGGCAGATCTAGAACAAAAAATCCACAATGATGCATCCTTATCCTAGATAATTGAACTAATTGAATGTTAATCTTTCCTTACCTCAGTGTTGAAGGTTATCCTTGCCTTACATATCCTTTGTGATCAAATTTAACTGCAAAGAACATGAAGAACAAGACAAAATGGTGAAAGAAACAAGACAATACAAACACCTATACTAATATTAAAGGATAAAATTAATGAACAATTGAGATTGGCACAAATCGTTCATGGAGAAGGAGAACATGTTTTTATTACTAACATAAGAAGAAGAAGCTACAACCGAAGCCTTGACATTGAAGCCCCGTTCTCATAATATTTTTGAAATCACTCTTGCAAATAATATACAAGCTTTAAAATCATCACTCACAATCACACTCTCTTTCCTCCTATACTGTGGAAATCAAGCCCAAGCTTAGATCAATTGAACTCACAAAATTGCTTGAAAACTATGCAAGAAACACACAAAAGGAGACCGAATCAGTTGAATAACACAATTTGTTATTGATATTAATTTACATCAGCCATTATTAAATAGATATAGGCTGCTCATAATGTAGATGCTCCAAGGATTCAAAATCTCAAAGATGCTATTCGAATCAGTACAAAAGCGAACTTACTAAACTACTCAAAATTCCCCATAGGTTCACAAAGCACTTTCCAAACCAATGAAGATGCTCACGGATTTGCTGAATGAGTGGGTACATATCATAAGTGATGGAAATTGTAATTTATCATGATTTTTTATGGGATAAATAAGGGAGGTGATTTGGTGCAAAAAACAAGGAAGCCTACCTTAAAACTAGCTTTAGCTTTTGCCTTAAAACTGCAAAAAAGATGGAAACTATGGATAAGGAAGGAATGCACACTTACTAAAATGGTTAGTCTTTTAGTTGGGAAAATCTTATCCATAATATTTCCAAAGCACTCCAAGAGGCCTTTTTGGAAAGTTTGAAATAAGAAATGGATTGGGTACAAACTCGCTAGTGTAGGACCTAGGAAATTAATAAAAAGGATTAATTATTTTATCCTAAATATTGGAATGGGTTTTGATTATTCCAACACCCCCTCTTAAGCCTGAATTTATGTACAATATCAGAAACTATAAGAAATATAGGGACCAACAACAAGTTTTAGTCACCCTTTACATACTGCTTGTCCATAGAAAACAAGGAAAGAGGCAAAAACCACAAGGGGAAAATCCTCCATTAAACATGGACATGAAAAAAATTGTAAGAAATATTGTCTTCAATCAGTCTTCACCACATGATAAACTATCCCCATGAGTGATTTGAGAGTTCTAAAATTCTTCCTAAAAAACACCATGGTGAAGATGTCTGCAATTTTCCTAGATGATGCACAATATAGCAGAGCAATGACCCCATCATGCACAAGTCCTATGATGTAGTGCATATGGATATCGATGTGTTTGGTTCATTTCATTAGTACTAGATCAGTTGAGATTTGAATGGTACTCTATTTTTCACAATAGATGACTGTATAATTCTCTGACTCGATCCCAAACTCTCCAAGTATTCCCTACAACCACAAACATTGAGTAGCTACATTCACAACTCCTTTGTATTCTTCCTCTGTAGATGAAAGTGCAATTTCACTTTTTTTCTTACTTGATCATCTTATTTGTCCATATGCAAGAATATACACATATCCAGAAGTTTATTTTCTATCATTGTTATCACTTTCCTAATCAGAGTCAGTAAAACACACTAACTCAAGGCTAGATTGTGCAACATAGTGAATCCCATGAGTTTTTATTCCTTGTACAAAATTTAGGATTTTCTTTTCTTCCCTCCAATGGATGTCATGAGGCTGATACATGTGTATGGAATCCACATTCACTGCATAACATATATCAGGTCGAGTATGATTGAAATAAAGAAGACAACCAACTAGCTTCCTATACAAGGTGTTGTTTTCCAATGGAGTTGGATGCTCTTATTCAAGCTTAATTCCTGAAAGGAAAGGACTATTTATTGGATTGCAATCCTTCATTATGAACTTCTTTAGTATTTATGAATCATACTTGGATTGATTTACCTTGATTCCAATATTTGATTGAGAAATTTCAAGCCACAAAAATTGGCTTAATAATCCAAAGTCAGTAATATAGAAGGCATGGTTCATTGCAATATTCAAAGAGGAAATTTCTTGCATGGAAATTCATGTCATCAGAAGGTCATAGAATACAATAATTATTAAAGAACCATGAATCAACCTAAAATATACATTTGTATTATAATTTCATCTACAATAGTTCAGTGGTAGCAAAAATCCATCAATCTTGGCATACCGAGCTCTGGGAGCTTATTGTAGCCCAGACAATGATTTCTTCAACTTGCACAGAAGATATGGATTAGTCACAAAACCTTTTGGATTATAAATATTTATTTCTTCTTTCATATCACCATGTATAAAGGAACTATTCACATCCATGTGATGTACTTCCCAGTGCTTGGAAGCTACAATGGCCAAAACTAGTCTTATATATGGAGTCCATGTTTGCAACTGGTGCAAATGTCTCGTTGTAGTCAATGCCTTGGAATTGGGATAATCCATTGGCCACTAAAATTTCCTTATACTTCATATGAGAATAATCAGAAAAAAATTTAGTTTTGAAAACCCACTTACACTTGACTAACGTTCTCCCTGGGGGAGAATGACTAGTTCCCATGTGTCATTCTTTTGGAGCGAATGAAATTCCTCCTTCATGGATGTTTTCCATGTTGGATATTTAGATATTTATTAATATGTATGTGTGTAAGATTCAATCATTATAAAACACTTATCAACAAATAAAGGATCCTTGGAAGAAAGGGCACTCTCGAATTGAGATCTAGTCCTCCTAATATCATTAGGATTCCCAGCTAGTTCCCCTACTTCTTGAATGGTATTTTCTTCCCACTTTGGCCCTGCATGGATTTTTAGATCTAAAATTAAATAATAATTATCAGACATATCAGAATCAGAAAGTTCATTAGTGTTTTCTCTTACAATCAAAGGTGGAGGTGGGGAAGACGACTCTCCAATTTCTATTTCTAGCATTGGCTCTTCTTCAAACTGAACACTCCTGTCAATGAAGTATTTTTGAGTTATCATGTTAATAAGCTTATAACCTTTGAAATCCATAGAATACCCCCACAGAATACCCAACAAATAGGCACTCTTGACTTTGGGGTTCTAAGGCCCTCCTTTTTTCCAATGGAATTCTATCCCATGCTTTTGAGCCAAAAATTATGAAATGAGACACATCAGGATTGTGTCCATTCCAAGATTCAAAAGGAGTAAATCCATAAAGTTTCTTTTGAGGAACCCTATTCTAAATATAGGATGCATAGTTTATAGCTTCATCCAAAAAATTTGGTGGAAAAGTCTTAGAATCCATCATACAAGTAGACATCTCCTTGAGGCTTCTATTCTTCCTCTCAACAACACCATTTTGTTGAGGTGTGTAAGGAATAGAGTGCTGCATATAGATACCTGCATATTCACAATATTTAATAAAATCATAATTGACATATTTACCACCATTTGCAAATATGGGGAACTATAGTTTCCTCCCAGACTGGTTCTCAACCAAGGCTTTGAAAACCTTGAAGAGGTCAAAAAATTCAGACTTGAGTGTAAGGAAGTAAACCCAACAGTACCTAGAAATTTCATCTATGAAGGTTAAGACATACTTAGCTTGAATCATGGACATATGAGGAGAGGTACTGGAAATGTCATTGTGGATGAGCTTAAGAGGTGTAGAGGTTCTCTCATGACTGAATCTCTCATACTTATGCTCTAGATGTTTTCCTAGAATGAAACCTTAACAGACTCCTTTGGAAAAAATTATCTTTGGAAATCTTAAAATGATGTATTTTTCACACAAATATGAAAGATATTTATATTTTAAATAACAAAAACTCTCATGCCAAAGTTTGCTTGATTCATTTGCATGGATGAGGAGAGATGATGGGTTACAGAAAGGCATGAAGTGTGAGAACCTATATATTTTTGAACTATGACCCACAAAACATTTAGAAATGACTCTACCATTCACAATATCAGATATTTCAACTTCATTAGGAGACAAAAAAAATTCTTAGGAGACCCAGTGTGGGTCATCTGGTAGACTGATAAGAGATTAGCAGCAAGACCTAGGACATACAAGACATTATTGTAGGAACCATGGTCAAAATCAATGCTACCTTTACCCTTACTTTTAGTTTTTGATTTATCTCCCAACAAAATCTTTGGACCCTTTGAATCATCAAGAGATGATAAGGCTTCCATTGTTGAAACCATGTGCCTAGAAGATCCAGAATCAATGATAAAGGAAGGATATATTATAGTGCTTGAAACCAGGGCATGAACTCTCTCCTTGTCTTCGAAACTGGATCCTCCTTCCTTATTTTTTGCACCATCGGAAAGGGAGATGTTGTTCTTATATGGGAGTTGAGTAAAAATATCAATCTTATTCTTCATGCAAGAGCTCTCAGGATGAAATCCCTTACCACAGTATGCACACTTTCTACCTCCACCTTTACCTTTCTTCTTCTGAAATTTATTCTTCTTGGAGTTTGAGGACTCCTCATGAGACTTGGACTTATCTCCATTTTATCTGGAGGATTCTTAGCCTTCTTCTTTCCTTTGGAATCAAACTTGGAATCTCCAGAAACCAAAGCATGATCTTTGGAAGGTTTGGTGGTGCCCATCATGACCAATTTGTCTTACTCCCGAGTCAAGGAATCCATGAAATATTCCACTGAAGACATATTCCAGTTTCGAACTGTCAAATTGGTGGAATGGAAGGTCAAAACGGATAATGATTAATTAAGGCCAAGCTTCAAAAGGATGTCCAAGATTAGTTGTTCATCTTCTTTATCAATACCGCATTGTTTTAGTTGCAAAACCAATGATTTGAATTTGGAGAAGTAGATTTGCAAGGATTCGAAGCTGCTTGGACTCAGTGAATACATGTTGTTCTCCAATTGATGACCCCTCATCTTATCTATCTTCCCAAATAAATATTGAATATTTTCCCATGCTTCATTTGTTGAATTCAACCCATCAAGATGAAATGGAAGGTCTCTGGAAATGTTGAGACATAAGAGACCATATGCCTCATCATTCCTATTTTTCCATTTGATATTCTATGTTGTTGCATTAGGCTCAGCTTCAGTTTCCATGGTCACTCTGGAGAGGCACTTTCTCCTGATCAAAATATCCATCCTTTCCTTCCATTAAAAATAGTTCAATGGAGTTAAGATGATTTGTTGAGATTTATCCATTCTTCAGCAACTGCGCCCTTGAAAAAACATAATGCACTTCGAGTGAGTGATTTAAAACCTACAAAATTAAATTGGAAGAGGTGAAAAATTGAGCTATCAAGGCTTTGATACCATGTGGAAATTAATCCCAAGATTAGATCAATGGAACTCACAAAATTGCTTGAAAACTATGCAAGAAAAACACAAAAGGAGACTAAATCAGTTGAATAACACAAACTGTTCTTGATATTAATTTACATCAGCCATTATTAAATATATATAGGCTTTTCATGATGGAGATACTCCAAGGATTCTAAATCTCAAAGATTCTATTTGAATCAATACAAAAGCAGGATTACTAAACTAGTCAAAATCCCCCATAAGTGAATAAAGCACTTTCCAAACTAGTCAAGATGCTCATGAATTTGATGAATGAGTGGGTACAACTCATAAGTTATGGAAAGTTGAATTTTTAATGCTTTTAGATGAGGAAAGGAAGGGAGGTGAGTTGGTGCAAAAAACAAGGCATACTACCTTAAAACTAGCTTTAGCTTTTTCCTTAAAACTGCAGAAAAGCTGGAAACTATGGATAGGGTAGGAATGCACACTTACTAAACTGGGTAGTCTGTTAGTTGGAAAAATCTATCCATAATCTTTCCAAAGCACTCCAGGAAGTAGTTTTGGCAATTTTGACCCTAGAAATGGAATTGGGTACAAACAAGCTAGTGTAGGAGCTAGGAAATTAATAAAAAGATTAATTATTTTATCCTAAGTATTGGAATGGGTTTTGATTATTCCAACATATAGCAGCTATGATTCCAACAGCATGAAGATGCTGTCTTGGTATTCCCCTCCCCTCACCCATGAGAGGAAGCTTGTATAAATAGGCTAAAGGAATCCCAAAGTGAATGAGATGTTTTGGGAGGAAGGTAGGGAATGATCCCTAGGGGTTAGGGGCTCGAGTGCCACCTATTCTACATAGTTGGGATCAGCCTCTATGAGGAATTATGTCTAGAAGTTTCTCGAAATCTTATTTTTTCCTTTTTAATAGTACTAACGCTCTCTGCATATGGAAAAATTGCACCGATGCTCTTTGTCTTGAGGCTAGGAGTGTCATCGGTGTACTATGTCAGTGATAAAGAGGCGTAAGGAAAGTCTCACTCCCTATGTGAAGAGATAAGGTGTGTCATACATCCTAGAAATGGGAAAAAAGATCTCAAATAGATGTCTAGGCCATGTCACTTGAATGGATTGAGCATAACTACCAATTTCAGGCGTAACAGTATCATGTAAGAGAATGAAGTAGAACATAATGTTACATAATTATATCATAAGTTTTATAATCTTTGTAATTGATAGTACCAATTAATTAAGAAGAAAGACAATACTTCATTTAGCTAAAGTTTACACTATATACCAGTATATGTCATTACTATTATACTATAGTATGTTTGACATGATACTTCTAGGTTTAAGTCTCTATTTTAATATTTGTTCTTAGAAAGATGGCGGGGAGGGTTACAATATCAAAATTAACTTTTGAGTGTGATACTCAAAAGATTTGAACAGAACCATTTTGGATTAGAATAGATTTCTGCATACAGTCTATGAGTGAGTTTAAAAAGATGATATTTTTTGGTTGTGGTCTTAGTTTCGTCGATTGTTTTCTCTTAGCTAGAGGGAATCCCGCCAATTGTGAGATTATGGTTTGCCACATAATAATTTTTTTAATTAACCTCAAAATTGGCACTCCAACTATTATAAATATTTTTTAAATAACCTGAAAATTGGCAATGACATTGCTCCCAAGGTTATAAATATGCAATGGTTTGCCGGTATCTAATATAAATATTCAATGGTATGTTGATATATATATATATATATATATATATGAGATAAATTGTTGTTAGTAAATATGATTGATATATATTTTCCTCTTTTGTTAGTAAAGTTGTTAATAAGAATGCCATCGGGAAGGAAAAACACTTATATAAACAAAATAAGAGCAAGGCCCTATATTAAAAGAATTGGAAGGATATGAAGAAGAAGAAACAAGAGTAGAGAAAGAAAGGTTTTCAGCCTTCAAAATTCATAAATGGTAATTCTTATCAACAAGGGAATCCAAGGGAAGATCCTTTAGGGAAAAGACCATCTGTGGAATGTTGGATATGCAAGGAAAATCACTTTTAGAGACAGTACCCGCGTAATAATAATAACCTTCACAACATTCAAGGGGATTCAACTATTGGAGATGTAGGTAGAAGTGTTCAGAGGATCTATCCAGCCATGGATTGGATGCAAGTTGACCACCAATACCAAATGTTTTAGGTAGGAGGTAAGATTGCTAATAAATCCATAGTTATTTTGATTGATTCTAGAGCTATAAATAGTTACATTCCACCTAATCTAGTTGAGAAATATCATTTGAACAAAAGTAAACTTGAAATATCAAGACTAGTACAGTTAGCTGTGGGAGCCAAGAGGAAAATCACAGAATTTGTAAAGATGTGTCCTTTACAAAAGAATGGAGTTAGAACCTTTGCAGACTTAAACATCATACCCTTGGGGTCATACTATGTATGTATTGGAATGGATTGGTTGGATGCACACCATGGAATACTATATTGTCATAATAAAACTTATACTTGTTTGGACGAAGAAGGAAACTAAGTGACAGTTGAAGGTATACCTAGACCTGTATCCCTGAGGTAGGTCTCATCTCTACAATTGAAGAAATGTATGAGAAAGGGGTGCCAAATATATGCAATTCATGTGGAAGAGTCAAAGTAAGGAAAAGATCCAGAGAGTGACAGGATTATCCAATACTACAAGAGTTTTCATATATATTTCAAGAACCACCAAGAATGCCTCCTAAAAGGGACATTGATTTTTCTATCGACTTAGTTCTAGGAACAATACGTTCATCTAAAGCACCTTATAAAATGAGTACTCCAGAGTTAAAGGAATTACATATTCAGTTAGAGGAGATACTAAATAGAGGTTATATAAGACTTAGTATTTCACCTTGGGGATCCCTGTGTTATTTGTTAATTTGAAGGATGGAACTCTAAGACTCTGCATTGGTTATAGGCAGTTGAGCAAAGAACCGTTTAAAAAAAAGTACCCCTTACCAATAATTGATGACTTGTTTAATCGATTGAGAGGATCCAAGGTATTTTCAAAGATAGATTTTAGGTTGGGATACCACAAAATTACAATTAAGAATGAAGATATCAGTAAGATAATATTCAGAACAAGGTATGGACATTATGAGTTCACAATGGTACCTTTTGGTTTAACAAATGCACCAACAATATTCATGTGTTTAATGAATGGAGTCTTCAGAAAATACTTAGATAAATTTGTGATTGTATTATTGGATGGCATCCTTGTCTATTCCAAGACAGAAGAAGAACATGAAGAACATCTAAGGTTGGTAATGTGATTTCTTAGAGAATATCACTTGTATGCCAAATTAAGCAAGTTTTATTTCTATCAAGAAGAATCCACTACCTTGGGAATATCATATCCAAATAAGGTGTTTCAGTAGATCCTAAAAAGATAAGAGCCATTATGGACTGGCCAACACCTAGTAATGTATCAGAAGTAATATCTTTCATGGGATTAGCTGGGTACTACCAAAGGTTAATTGAAGTATTCTCAAAGTTAGTTCATCCTATCACAACTTTGTAGAAGAATGGTGTAAATTTCAACTAGACTCCTAAGTGTGAAGATAATTTTCAAAGGCTTAAGGAAATGCTTACTAGTGCACTTGTTCTAAATATTGCAGATCTTGAAGGAAACTTTGTTGTGTGCATAGATGCATGTAAGAAAGGATTTGGTGGATTCATTGATGTAGGATTGACATGTGATTAGTTGTGAATATAGAAAGTTAACGGAACATGAGCATAATTATGTCACCCATGACTTAGATCTTGCGGTTATCATCCATGCTTCGAATATGTGGAGAAATTATCCAATGGTAAAAACTTTGAGTTGAGAACTAACCATGATCGGTTAAAATACTTGTTTGAGCAACTTAATTTGAATGCAGGACAGAGGAGGTGGATGGAGTTATTACGTGAATACAACTTTGACATCAAGCATATAAAAGGTAAGGAAAATAAAGTAGCATATGCGCTTAGTAGGAAGATAGATATGCATGTAGTAGCTATCAACACTAGCACATCAGATTTAAAGGATGAGATCATTGAAGATAGTGTTATAGGTGAAATTTATCACCAGGTGAAAGAAGGATTGAAACAACATAAATTTGATAAGTATAAGTTTAAATAAAATGGGATCCTCATGCACAAAGATAGAGTTTATGTTGTTGATGTTGGAGATATAAGGAACCTAGTTTGAAGGAAATACATGATGCCCCTTATGCCAAACATTCAGATTATGAGAAACAAATAGCAGCAGTAAGGAAACAATACTATTGGCCAAGGATGAAGAATGATATTGTAGAATACATAGCTAGGTGCATGGAATGCTAAAAAGTTAAAGTTGAGCATCAACACCGAGCAAGATTGTTGTAACCCTTGCCAATACCAGAATGGAAATGGGATGTAGTGATGATAGATTTCATCACCAAGTTACCTAAGATGATATTGAAAAATGATTTTATCATGGTTGTGGTGGATAATTTGACTAAGGAAGCACACTTCATTCTAGTAAAGACAACTCACAAAGAAACTAACATTGCAGATATTCACATGAAAGAAGTAACCATATTGCATGGTATTCTGAAGGATATAGTATCATACATAGATTCAAAATTTACTTCTAAATTTTGGAAAGGATTATTCGAGGGGTTTGGTACAAGTCTAAACATGAGTACATCAGACCACCCTCAGACAGATGGACAAACATAAAGAGTTAACCAAGTAATTGAAGACATGTTAAGGATGTATGTGACAGATCAACCGTCTAAATGGGAAGATTATTTACACTTGGTGGAATTTTCTTATAATAATGGGTATCATTCCTCTTTGAAGATGAGTCCTTTTCGATATCATGTATGGAAGGAAGTGCAATACTCCCATCAGTTGGGATAACCCAATAGACATAGTCATTGTTGGACTAGAATTATTAAACGAAATTGAGGATCATATGGTTAAGATAAAGCAGAATCTAAAGGCACCTCAAGATAGGAAGAAGAGCTATGCAAATAAAAACATGATTTACAGATAGTTTCAAGTTGGAGACCATGTGTTTTTGAAAGTCAGACCCAAGAAGAATTCGTTAAACTTGGGAACTTGCTCCAAGCTAGCTACCAGATATTGTGGACCTTTTGAGGTCTCATCTAAGATAGGACCCATTTCTTATGAGATGGCCCTTCCCACTTGCATTAGAGTACATAATGTGTTTCATGTGTCTTTATTGAAAATGTATTTACATGATAATAACCATGTGATTGATTGGAATGTGATCTAGTAGTTAGAGTGATTTTATTTTCTTTATATATATATATATATATGTATGTATGTATGTATGTATGTATGTATGTATGTATGTACATGGTACTAATCATGTGATTTCATGGATTATGATCTAGATGGAACATGAAGGGGATTTTTCAGTACAACCTGTTGCCATTTTGGGAAGCAAGTTCAAGCTGCTTCAGAATCGAGAAATCAGGCAGGTAAAGGTCCAATGGACCATTACTGTCTCAAGGATGCGACTTGGGAGCTAGAATATTCCATGAGAGAAGAATACCCTCATCTATTTTGAAAATTTGTGGCATGTATGTAATATGCATCGAGGACGATGCATTGTTTAAGTGGAGGGGGATGTAATACCCCAGTTGTTAAGCTCCATAATTATGATCCTTCATGTGACTTTTGTTCTTTTTTATTACGGACTTATGATATTTTATATGATTATGGACTTATGATCCTTTGCATTATTAATGTGATTAAGGAATTATGATTATTGTTTGATAATGTGACTTTGGAATTTGGCACTATTATTAATGTTAATGTTATTACTAGCATATTTTCTATCTTTGAATGTTGTTATTATTGATTAAATAAACGACTCGATCAATAAAGGAAACTAAAAGAGTATGGGGGACCATGGATTCCACAAAGTGAGGGGGAATGGGGACATCCCTAGCACCTTATAACTTGTTGTTAGCTTAATTTTATGCATCCCCATCCATATCTTTACCTTGGTGAAATTTAAAAATGTTGGTCACCCAAACCTTGGACACCTGATCCTATTATTAATATTTATGGACTATGGAGTGAATATTTCATATTTTGAACACCTTAGTGGGCCCCTGTTTCCTAAGGCACCCTCCTTTGGAATATATTCCCTCACATTTATACATTTTTTGTCATTTATGACCCCTTTTGCTAGTTTTTAGGGGTTGTAAGCTATTTTATAGCTTCCACTCTTACACTATGCATTGATGATCCTATTTATGTACTTCCATGATATTTAAGATCCCATTGGATTCCCTCACTCACTTCTTTCTCCCTCCTTGATGTTTTGTAACCCCCTTTATGCATTAGTGTTCCTCCATGTGCTCTTCATGGCTCCATTCCTTAGTTTTTGGGAAATCCTCTATTATGGAGAAAATTTCTTATGGATTGGGGTGGACCACAACATACATTATCACACTAGAAATAAACCCATTTAAAAGCATACTAAATATACAAAAGAAACTAACATTAAGAGACAATAAGTGTACCTTATTCTAGACAGTTGAAGTAGATCATCGTCGAGCTTTCAATCAAACGTGTACCTACACATTGTCCTCAACAACAACAAGATATACAAGCATGATATATGTAAATAATTAGAGTCTAATCTAGCATGTTCAATTCCACCATATAAACAAAGTATTTACATCCATGGATAAGAATATTCATCATTACACAACTAATAGACGAGAAATGGATATTTCTATTAATATGAACATAGATACAAATGACAAACTCTGTAGGAACCTCAACGAAATCAAGAAACTGAGTCCCTCCACCACTTCATTCCTCCATACAAAGGAAATCTCACAAAGATAAACACAATCTTGGGAAATATAACTAATGGTTGCTTCAAGGACAAAGGCATGCAACCTCAAGCATATAAGAATGGGAAACAATTCCACTATAATGTATTTTCTCTCCAAAGTTCTCCTCCTCTAATGCTTCATAGAAGCTCAATATATAGCCCCACAATGGGAAGTGAAGAGTCAAGTTAGAGCATTTCCTGGAATATGGAAGGCCAAGGATCAAGTAATTAATTACTTGATGGCAGAAACTCCAATTTTTTTTTAGCATAATTACCGATGTATGCGGGTGATAGTGGTACAAGCTATGTATAAGCGGGTTGTAGACTTGTGACCCACCTATACATTCAAAAATGTATTTTTAAGGGTTACACTGTGTTATCTCCCAAAATAAATTTATTTTGATATTATGAAGAATTTGATTTATGTAATGAAAGATCTGAGGATGACTAACGTATTGAAAATCTTTGTTCTTGATATGGATGAAAAATTTGGAAGTTATAGCTTTCGGTGGCTTAGGAAAGGTTCTTAACACCTCATTAGCCACCGAAAAGCTATGTTTCGGTAACTAAATGGTTAAACGCGTGATAAAGGTAAACCACCAAAAGCAGCCCGAGTAAATAAAATTAAATTAACACTTTCGGTGGCTTAGGCGAGACTGCAAATGACTCATTAGCCACCGAAAAGTGTTGCTTTCGGTAGCTTAGGGAGAAGACCAAGAAGGGTGTTAACCGACGAAAGTGGACAGAAAGCAACATTGGTAGAGGTGCTTTCGGTGGCTCAGGCGAGACTCGGGACAACTCATTAGCCACCAAAAGGTGATGCTTTCAGCATCTTATCGAACATTTCAAAGCAGATTTTAACCGCTGAAAGCAGGCAAATAAGCGCTAGAGAAAAAGCGCTTTCGGTGGCTTAGGCAAAAGCTCGGACATTTCATTAGCCACCATAAGGACGGGTTTTCGACAGTTAAAAGGGTTTTTCAGTGAGGCTACTATCCGCGATGCTGGGGTAATGGTTTTGGTGGCTTAGGCGAAAGGGATATCACTTCATTAGCCACTAAAAGCCATCTTTTCGACAACTAGAAGACAAAATTTCGAAGGCTATTAACCACTGAAAAGGTAGAATGTGGAAACAGTTAGAAAGCAGTCAAATCAAACCCCATCAATGAGATAAACAATTAGTGTAGGGCATGACAAACCACCGAAATGACTTGAGCCTACATAAACGTGTGTGGAAATAAGTGAAAGAGATCGTTATAGAACTAATAAAGGACTGATAGGATTGGAAACCCTCATTCTTCTTCCACCTGTCCAAAAGAACATCAAAAAGCTCACTGAGTACCTAGGATGATTTGTAAAATGATTTTTGGGCAAAGGAAATTGAGAAGATCAATTGCTGCCATCACCTTATGATCTCAACATCCATCATCACAGCAAAAACCCTCATAATCAGTGCCAAAAGCTCCAGTACATTTCAATTTCAATCTTAGCATTCCTCTCCACCAGGGAACCATCTCTGAGAAAGCATCCTGCTAACACACTGTCACACAGAGCTTAGAATTATTTTTGTAGGTACCTAGGAGTGGTATTCATCAAGATGAAGAAGGGAGGACCTGCTTGTAGGCAAGAGTTGGGAGATATCAGCTATTTGGAAGCACATCCAGAGGTCTGTAAACTCTTCCAAGATGTTGGCTGATACAAGTTTTGTGAGAAGATACAAGGTTCCCATCAATAGGTGGCTGAGGCATTTTCCCTCTCATTTGATGGTTCAAAGGCAGTCATAGGAAAAGAGGAATTTAACATAGATGAAACCCTAATCATTGAGGTGATTGCACTCCCTGGCACAAGAGAAAAATGGTTCAAGACCACCATACCAAAAGATGTAGAGTTCATGTCTTACCTAAATCCTGAGCATAGAGGAGTGGTGTAGAAGAAGAGTGTGCCATCATCATGGTTGGAAGAGAGGTGGCAACAACTGGTGAAGGCCATTGTGGTTTACCTAACATGTGAAGGAATATATAAATAGGCCATGATCTACCATTTCAAGTTAATGAACCACTTCACAGGTAAAATCCCACTAAATTTTCCCTTTTACTTACACAGAAGTCTAGGAAATATGGCACACCAAGTGAAAGCCCAGCCAACCAAGATTGCTGGCAGACTATCCCACCATGGCCTTATCCCACTGTTGATCCAAGAGTTGCTGAAAAGAAGGAATATGGCATGGCCTTATTTCTTGTTTTGGAATGGATTTGAGACAGGCCTTCAACCAGAAGAGAAGGGGAAGTCTCCTGCCAAAAAGTCCAGCACACCAAGGAATGGGAGAAGAAAGAGGAGGGCTATATTCCTAGCAACAACAAAAGAAACTCCCTCCTCTTTCAAGGCCAAGAAGGTAAAAAGGAACTTGGAATTCAGTGAGAAGGGCCAGGAGGTTGAAACACATAATGAAAATATTTTGAATCTACCCTACTCAGATTCTGAAGAGGATCAAGAGGAAGGTACATACCTAGCTCTGTATATTATAGCAGTGACTGAAGAACTACCATCCCCCACACCAAAGGAGCAAGAGGAACTAGTAGAGAAGGCTTACTCTAGCAAGCCTAAAACTCAAAAGATAAATCAATTACTGAGGTAAATTT
This sequence comes from Pseudotsuga menziesii, assembly GCA_001517045.1. Lineage (NCBI taxonomy): Eukaryota > Viridiplantae > Streptophyta > Pinopsida > Pinales > Pinaceae > Pseudotsuga > Pseudotsuga menziesii. The sequence goes on from LPNX010342402.1 coordinate 286,217, forward strand.
ATGAGATGGAGATTTTGGAAAGGGAAATAAAGAAAAATAATGTTGCATTGACCAGCAGGAACAAGCTATTACATAAGTCTTACCTAGAGCAGAGAGAAAGATATATTTTCTTAAAGAGATTGAATACAAGGTACCTAAAAGACAATACTAGATTGTATAGGATGATTAGGATCCAAAGACTGTAGCTGAATGAGGCTAAGGAAAACCCTAGCAGCCACCCTACGTTGGAAACCCTAGCTAAAGCTGTAGTTAGCCTTCAGCCTCCAGAAACTAGCCAGGTTACTGTTAACCCTCCTAGTACAGAGTCTACTGAAGAAGAAAGTTGAGCAAACAGACCTAAGAGGACATTTTTGGAAGAAGCCTAATAATTTTGGAAAACAGGGCTTTCGATGGCTTAAGCGAACATTGGGGCAGTTCATTAGCCACCGAAAGCGCCACTTTCGGCAGCTAACGGTTCCGATAGTTTCGCCTCTTAACCATCAAAAGTAGACAGAGGATTAAAATTAAATTTTGGCTGACATGACTAGTTTTGGGTGAATATAGATGGCTCAGGGACAAAATCTGAAGATGAAAGATGTAGAAGAAAGCATTAGGAAAGGTCTGTTTCAGTTTCACTATGACATAACAAGTGGAAAAGGTCACCAACACCTAGCTGTCGAAAGAAAACAGTGACTTAGCTAGCAGAGGGCCAGTAGCAGTGATTTCCAAAAGTTACCTCAATTATCTAAAGGTTCATATAGTGAACTAATTCTTCAGTTAGTTAGACAAGTATTTAATTAGGGTTTTTCAACCTAATTTGCAAAAAACTATTATTTTGTTTATTCTTTTAAAAATAGATCCAAGTTTTTGGGATATGTATATTTTGTAAATCCTATAAAGCCTAAGACTTATTTTATGGAAAAGGTTCAACTTTGGGGACTTGTAGACCATACTATTGTCAGCTTCTCATTTTGCTCATGATTTAATATAAGCTCTTTTGTTATCATTTGTTCAGCTTCCATTTCTGTCTTTTCTGTGCTTATGCTTGAATGTGTATTCAAGTTAAATTCAAGTTAATTAATGACTGATAGTTGTCACCCTATTGGCATGTTGATGTGATTTTAATTATAAGTACTATCCTTATCATGATTTAGCCATTTATATGCATCTATTTTGTGTGTAAATCTTCCAACTTAATGAGTTCTCCATCCCTGCACCTTATTGTCAACCTCTGAACAGTGGTAACTAAAAGCCTTGTACCTGATTGAGTTTCATGCATGTCTTGAGAGTGGAAGGTCATACAGGTCACCTGAGTTGATCCATATTATAAAACCCTAAAAATATTTAAGTTACCAGGCATCCTCGAGTTGCAACCTAGAGGAGTTTCCTGGAGTGATAACACATTGGAGCATCAAAGTAATAGTGAGAAAAATGTGGTAAAAGGAGTCTACAGGGATATGGATAGGCCATCAAAGCATGATGTATCAAGTGTGGAAAATCATGCCATAACATATGCCCCCTAATGTGTGAGGTCACAGGGATACACGATGGCTTAAATACATTATAATAGTCCCATATGTGGACCAATGAAGAACTAGGTGGAAAAAAAAACCACTCATTAGTATAATACAATGATAGATCTCTACATATGAGTATAAGTATACATAGCAGTCCCAAATACATAATACTACAATGTCCATGAATAGGAATAATAGACATATGTCATGAGTGGTCATTTCCACATACTACAGTGAAATGAGCTCTTTATAATGAATGAAGACATTAAATAGTACGTTGGATTCTGGTCATGAGAGCTGAAATCTCATAGATACTAGCACGATCAAGGAGGTAGCATATACAACATGCCACCAAAATCCGAGGTCTTATACACAAATCATCGCTAGTACATGTCCTATCATGCAAATAAAGGTGTCAAAGTCGAACATTATGGACCAACATCTGATTATTGGTCATTGATGTAAATCATTAACATACGTGAGATATCCCACCGATAATGAGAATGGGAATCAAGGTTCAGAGTGTAAACAAACAAGTGTGAATAGATGTGTTGAGGTTGAACACTTGAGAGAATCCATCGATAATGGGACATTGATGTATTTCCAAATCCATCAATGGTGAGAGAACCTGCCACTAATGACTACAAGTCTCAAGGCACTCAATGGACTCTAGATCCCTATTTCAAAATAAATGATTTGAAGTCTATGGAATGGAATCCATTGGAAGGATGGAATTAAGGCATCCCCCATCAACCAACACGAGGTATACAACAACATTGGATAATTTGAAAGAACTTAGATGAAAGATATGTGCACTAACCAGTAACAAATGTATCGGGAATGACTGACATGCAAAGAAAAGATAACCGTGGAATGGTCGACTCAGGATACAAATTCCTTTGAACAATAGGATGAGGCATATGAAGACTCATAGGTAGCATCGACTCAAAAATGCATACTGGAACAACTCTGTGACACAGGATATATCGAAAGAGGCTCCATAGGGACAGGAAGCATAACCAACCGGTGGAGAAAACTCATAATAATGAGTACAAATTGTAATATTATACTAATAACCCAACCAATGGATGAATGGACTGTGCTCTGATAGAAAGCGATGTGACAAAACACAACAACTTCCAATAGAAATTTATATCATTTATCACATGGATTTTAATGTTTTATGATTTTTTGGGTCTTTTTAATATTGAAAATCTTGAAAAATAATACAATTTCTTATAGTACAACAAGGAGGAAACGAGTGCCGTGGGAAAGAAAACTAGTTCCAAGTAGTGGAACATACCTATGCTCAATGCAAGGAAGCATATGTAGGATAAGGAAACCAAGGGGGATGTTTCCTTCGGGTATGGGATAAGAAAGATGTAAAAGATATATGAGAGGGTCTGCTTGGCTAGAATTGAGACAAGCTTGGGCTATATGGCTTATAAAACTGAAGTAGGAAGCCGGTGTAAAGCTCAATACGACAAGCGGACGCATGCAAATGCAATTAAAACTTCATATAAATGGGAGTCCCTATGGGATATGGACAACATAAAATTTTAAGAAGGAGTATAAAGTTCTTACTCAAAGGCATGGTGAGGCTACAAGGGACTCCCAGACCTAAGGGAGGAGGCTCATCATGGGAACCAAATGACAAAGCGAGATCTAAATAGGGTACCCATGATTAGGAAAGCTCTACCACTTACGTAATGACTCTTCTAGTAGTATTATGAAGGTTCTGTGACATCATGAAGTGGGTTCGTACCTATGGTTAAGGTGACATAGTCATAGGATAATGAAAAATGCACACGGAAGATGGTCCTATACTATATGCTAGGTTAGTATTATACCTCCCATGGGTATGAATGAATCAAAGTATCATAAAAAGAGCACCACAAGGGGTTCCTACACAACAATATTATTCCAAACAACTAGAAATATTTAATTAGAAATCCAAACTATATGTAAAGTTGGTAAATTTTTTAACAAATAGTAAAAAATTGAACTTTTACCATACCCTTTGGTTTTTTTACCCATAATAGTGCAATTGGAGCTAGTTGGACCTCGATATTTCAAACAAATATTATGGGAGCTACAGGCCATAGAATCCACAACTGTTAGGACCAAGTAATCCATAATCACATTCTCTTTCAATTCAATGTCTTAATTTTTATTTTTAGTGGTGATTTTTCAAGCCCGAGCCACCCAAAGATAGTAATCCCATCCCATGTGGGTCACAGTTCATCATGACGCATATAGGGATGGATGTACATGGGGAAAGAAAATCCTTCTCATTTACATATGCAATTGTCGTAAAAAACAGTCGCGTACATGGCTGCGAATGTCCAAATCAATGGGGAAAACTCACAAGTTTTTTGTTTTTCTTAGCAGGATGGTTTTGGAATGGATAGAACATGAGCATGAAGGTGTTGATAAGGTAGCTCTTGGTGATATAAATGATCACAAAGCCTTAAGAATGTGTGGTTTGTATAAATTTTGTAACCTTGGGGGTTTGAGGGCCCAACCAAGACTACTACAAGTGTTCATAGATTGCTGGGATCTAGACACAGATGCCTTCATGTTGGGTGGTATGCCATTGAGACTAAAAGTAGAGCACATCTACTTCATTATAGGACTATCCTGTCGAAGGGAAGTAGTGAAGCTACTAGCTCGTGGAGTAGGTGGAGGAATCACTATTGAGGAGTACATAGATATGTATTGCGTTCTTGACACAAAGAAGATCAGAATTCAAGTTCTAGTGAACGCTATTTAGAGTCTCAATCTCAAAGTGATGTGGTATTGGAAAGAATACTAGGGTTCACATCGCTTTATAAACCATCATGACCTCTCATGTTCTACTCGGTAGAGTGCATGAGACCTATGATATATGACTGGAGAACATCATTTTTGAGCACCATGAAACAACAATTGATTGATTGCAAGCTGGGTAGGATAAAGAACTTTGGTTTTTTTAACATTCTAAGAACTTTCTTTTTGAGAGGGTAGTGAGTCTCATCCCTAGAGTTGAGGTCCCTCCTCATAGTCTACAGCATCCATCCCAGACAAGCTGGGAAGAGGTGATGTGAAGGTTAGGAGGAGGTAGGACACCCACTCCTTTCCCACCTAAATTATTCCACTGGTGGCAATGATAGATCATCGTCATAGATGGTTGTCCCTATGCATGGAGCAACTTGTGTGGAGATCCAAACATGCCACTACCACTTGGTTCCACATACTGAGATATAGGTAGGATCCCATTTGTGTTTTTTGAATTATTTTATTTTTTTATATTTTTGATATATATGGAAATAAAAACATGTTTTTGGTGGTATCAAGTACTTATATTAGGTTTATGTATGCAGACGTATTTCTGAGACGACCAGATGGTTTCCCTCGACATTGACGAAGGGGACAAGGTGATGAGATGATCGGCGTTGATGCCGAGCAAATGCTACAAAACATGCATGGCAACATTGCCCGACTACCACACAAGATACCCATGGTGCAGGTTAAGTACTTGCCCAAGGCTGTGCAGAGGCATGTAGTTGGGGTACCTTGTCTGTGGGTTAGGATGTTCAGGAGGTTGGCCAATGAAGTAGTGTATTATCATGATCACCACCAAGGCCCATAGTCATATATGCCTAGATGAAAATTTTGTATTAGCCATGTATATTTTTGTGGCTTAAAAAAACCATTTTTGTATTATGATATTTTGTACTATGACACCATTTTGAACTTTATTCAGAAATAAAAGATTATAGTGGTCAATTGATAAATTTACATGTGTTTAAATGTGAATGTTTTTAATGTTAATTCTTCTTTATTGATGTGACAATTCCTAATATAACACGTAATTTTCATATTAATTGACAACATGATTATAAAGTCTAGGTATATGAATGTATGTAATGTAATCAAATTGTCACTCCAACAATCTTACCTTTATGAACCTTCACAACAAAGTGGGATCCCTGATATGATAAAAGCCATTTAAGTGTGACATGACTAAATGTGAGTCAAGGAGAACCTCAAGAGATCAAATACCATTGGAAATAAAATCATGTAATAATTCAATCACGACACTATATTTAGCAAGATTGTTTGATGATGGTCAAAGAAACACACCTCCTGAAGACACCAAATGACCCTCAGGTGCATAGATAACCTAGGTATCCAAAGCTAGGTTCTAGGTGTGGTGACTGGAAACATCAACCAATCCTAAATATACTAAATAATCCATCGACATATGCCACAAAAAGGAAGCATGTCAACAAACCGATAACAATACAAGGAAATAAAAAACAAGCTATGCAAATTGTATAGTAATATACAAGATGTCATCCTTGAATGAAGGTCAAGCATAGTATTTCTTAAGATAGAGCCCATTTCTAGGATCCTCCAAGGAATTTCCTTCATAATATTCTAGCTCATAGGCTCCCTTCTCTAGAACACATTTTACCACGTAAGGCCCATGCCACATAGGGTTAAACTTACTCACCCCTAATGGTTCACTAGCTTGATCATACAATAGGACCAAGTCATCTTCACTGAAATGATGGGGACAAAAAGACTTATCATACTGAGCCTTAACTCGACACTTATTTGTCTCTAGATCCACTATGACATCCCAATGATGCTCATCAAGGTGATTTAAGTGGACCATACACTCTAAATCATAAGTGCTAAGCAAAAATTATATGGCTAGTTTCAAAGAAGGAGTCTTGCATTCAATCGACAATATTGAATCCACCATATGCACTAATTGATATGGAGAAAACTCTTTGGTTTTCTTACCTTCAGTTTAGTAATCCCACAAAGCATGGTAAAGAATAATATGTTAGCTCTTTCTGCTTTGTGTGATGGTTCTTTGTAGAATGGACTTAAGGGACTTATTAGCACGGGGACTTCACTTAGTGAACATCTCACATTGCACGTGCGATCATGGGATATTAAAGAATACCCTTAATTTCCAGAGATATTGACCTAAACTTTTTTTGTTGAAACCCCCTCCCAATACTTAAAAACTCCTCCCCACCCCTTTTTATACCTCAATCCTTATAAACCACCCTACCCACCCCCACCTTAAACTCTTCATTCCCCCAATACCTGCAATATATTGGTTCATTTTTTAATAATTTTAAAACCCACAATATGAACTAATGTGATAGGATATTGGTCAACAAGTGAAGCCCCCGTGCTTGTTAGCAAGTTCAACATGGCCATTCACTTGAGGGTAATAAGAAGAAGAGTGTGCTTGCATATACCCTAGTTTTAAGGCTATTTTCGGCACCATCTTGTTTTGAAAGTGACTTCCATGGTCAGTGACAAGCTCCTTCAAGATTCTGAACCGAGTGATAATCTGATTGAATACTGAATGAGCAACCATCTTACCATCATATTTAATTATAGGAATAGCCTCTTCCCATTTTGTGAAATAACCCACAACCACTATAATGTGATTATTCCCCTCATCCTAAGCTAGGTTTCAATCCATAAATTCCACACCCCACTTAGTGAAGGGACCGACGGTGATAATATGATGTAACGGGGCAAGATTCAAGCGCATATTCCATGCAAAAATCTGGCAAGGGTGGAACCACTTGACCGCATTAACATAATATTTGAATATTGATGACCATTAATAACCTTCTCTAAGGATTTTTTGGGTTGTAGAAATCCCAGATAAATGACCACCACACACCCCACCATGGAAATCATTCAGTACAACCTCAACCTCATTGTGATTCAAACAATGATGAAAAATGGAATCCAGCCCATGACGATACAAAGTGTCACCGATAATGAGTTAGTTCTTTGAATTATGATATATGCATCGATGCTCATCCCTCAAGAGGTGAGAGGAAACCTTCAAAGTCTGAAGAAAGACAATAATATCACCATACCAAGGGTCCGAATATGAAATGAGTAAGATATGTTCATTTACAAGTGAATCTTCATGAACCTCATTTTCATCCAAACTAGGGATATCTGACATCGCCTCCACAAAAATTAACGACTTCTTCGATTTTTTCGAAACAAGTTCAAGGTCAAATTCTTGCAAAATAACAATCGGTTTATTATATTCCCCCCTATCATTCGTATAGTCTAGAAAAATTTAAATGGATTGATATGGGCTATGGCCGTAGTATGGTGAAGCAAGATATAATGTCTCAATCATTGAACTGCATGCACAGTTACTAAGGCCAATTTCTCGACATGACTATATCAAAGTTCAACATCAATAAGATTCCAACTAAGATAGTAGATAATGTGCTCCTGGATCTCATCATCCTCTTGAACTAGAACCATACCAATCGTGGAGGACAACGCCAAGGTTTTTTTAAGGGCAACGAAGGACTATTGGGCTCTCTCATCCCATATGAATAGAGTATCCTTCTTCAATAAGGGCATAAATCCCTTGGTCAAATTGGAAAAATTGATGATAAATCTACACAAGAAATTAGACATCCCTTGAAGACTTTGAATGTGTCTGATTTTGCATAGGTCAGACAATCGTAATATTGCATGAAACTTAAGAGGATTGACCCTAATCCCATCCTTAGATACATTAAATCCTAATAAATGACCAACTTTCACACAAAAGATGCACTTTTGAATATTTAACCGAATTTGATACCGACGACATCTTTCAAAAACTAATCGCAAATGACCTGGGTGATCCTCCCTCAAATGAGAGTGAGAAACTAAATTGTCTAGATAAACCTCAATAATATGCTTAAGGTCATGGAAAGCAGAGTTCATGTCCCGCTGAAAAGTAACTCTAACGTTTTTAAGGACGAAAGGCATTTTTTGGTACGCAAAAGTACCCCAGGGACAAATAAATGTAGTTTTATGTTGATCCTCAAGTTTGATCTAGATTTGATTTACCTTGAAAATTCATCCATAAACAAGAATACCTCGCTCCATGCACACTCATCCAAAATATGATCAATGAATGGTGTGGGGAAATTATATTTTGGACAAGCCTTATTCAGGTCTCTAAAGTCAATGCATACACGTATAGTCCCCTATTTCTTATCGACTAGAATGAGGTTGGATACCCATTCAGTCAAGGGAACCATACACATGAATCCTTCTTTAAGCAACTTCTCTATTTCAGCCTTAATGGCAAGTGCTTTTTGAGGATTCATCGCACGTAAGCATTGTTGAACAATGTTTTCATTTGGATACGTTTTTATCTCATGTTCAACAATGCAAGGGTTGATTCCTATCATTTTATCATACAACCAAGCAAAGATGTCACAAAACTCTTTAAAAATATTAGTGCATATTTTGATTTCATCAGTCAAGCAATCAACATCAATGTAAACATTCTCTATTTTACCAGGAATACGAGAAATATTGATAGGAATAGTAGGAGATAAATTTTTCATGTTCACTTTATCATATGTTCGATGAGTGCCTAATGGGATCACAGGATGACCAACATTCTCTCTCAAGTTCATCCTAAATTTATCCTGCTCGATCCGTTCAAGCTCCTGGATGAAGTAAGATCGATGATGCATCTCCTCGCAGGGCTGTTCTGGATCAATAATGGCCTCGATAATCGCTTCATATGAAGGAAAAATACCGTTAAGGAAATCATGCAATCATGAGGTCACAAACTCCAAATCAGGTAGTGCAAGGAGATCCTCCTCTTGCGTCCGTGGAGAGGAAGGACCTGATTCTACAAAAAGATCAAGAGCAGCTTGATATGCAGTATCTATTACAGACAACAACATATCCATCCTACTTGGTCTAGCATCTTCATCCAAGGTGCTCATAGAATGAAGAGTCCAATGGTCATCCAAATACGTAGCACAAAATGGGACCAAACTCAAGGATCATAGGTCACTAATAGGAGTAGAGCTAATATCTAGAATTGATACTGAAATATTAAAAGTTCCCATCAATGACATATACATTCTAACACCAACACTCTTAGTTATCATCTGAGAATTATCAATGGCTAGGATATTAAATCCTGACGATGCAGACAAACCATAATTATCAAACAACATCTGATCGACTGTCATAATCTAGTCCTCAAAAGGGAAGCACACAACTTGAAAGACAAATGAAACAATTAGTATCATAGCATAAATCTAGTTCTATCCCAGTAAAATATTGTAGTCAAGGGGCGTATCAATCACCTTCACCTCAACCGACAAAGTCTTCCCCCCAAACTGGACTTGAAGGGAGGGACTAATGCCAAGTGTCCTGAACGAATGCCCAACAAACATGATCAACATAGTCATAGATTTCGACAACATGGATGAGATAAGGCCTTTACAACAAGCTAGAGACATCACAGAGGTCATGACTCCTTCATCAACAAGTACGCGTTTAATGGTGTTATTTAGAAACTCCATAGGGAATTGGAAATCCACATGGTAAGGAAAGCGAGGCTTGAACTTGTGAGTTTCCAATCTAACTAGTGTGGAGGAATTATGATCAAATACCCCAAGATCAAACAACAATGCTCTCCTATATTAAGTACAAGTCTAAAGAAATTCAAGAGATGACATTGCATAGGGATTCTGGCCCAAATCCTCAACAATAGAATAATGTTGGGTGGCTCAGTCATTAAGATTGTGTCCCGAATTCTTTAGGAATCCTTTAGGTATACGAGGTATAGCTTCAAGATTATAAATCTACAAAGGAATCTCCGGAATAGTATCCTTACCCATATTGTTGGGTTGTGACAAAGAATAATATTTTGAGTGTCACAAATTTAACAGCTGACATCATGTTTATGCAACCATGACAACCTTCCTCGATCGACAGGTTTGGATTCCCAATAGAACTACTTCCAGTGTTCACATTCCTTGAAGCCATATTTTGATTATGGGGCAAAGGATTATTCAACATAGCTAGTATATGTGCAATTTACTTCGAGGAATATTCAATATGAGGGAAAAATTATGTGAGATGGTCTCCCCCACAAAGTTTTGAAGGGAATTTAACCTTCCTCTTATATTTCTTATCCCCCCCAACATTATACACATTCTTTTCATCATTCTTATCCTCCTTCCTATTTACACCATGTTTATTATTTCTTCCATTTCTTATATTCCTTTCAGGTTGCTGGTTTCCCTTCTCGTCTGACGAATGCAATGAAAGAACATCTGCCAACTAGGTGGGAGTGAATGAGGCCATAGCTTGTTCGGTCCTAGATTGGTTAATAGACAAATTTCTCATTTGATTTTTAAACTTGTCTATGAATTTGGTACTCATGGAGCCAACAATACCATCGACACATGGCCCAGGTTTGAACTTAGGGTTAAATATCGAGTGTGACGCATCAAGCCCTAATCTCAGATAGAAGCACAAACTGAGTGTAAATAAAATCCAACTACTGGGCCTTAAAGATATCCTCTTCCTCATTAGTCACTCCGGATGTTGAAACATCCTTCATAATGTATGGTAATAAATATTTAAGGAACCATTCCAATAAAAACTCAGGTGGAATGTTGGCCTTAATCAACATCTTCCGTCTGTGCCACTCTTGAATATGATCAGAGATATGAGTGTATTTATATTTTCGAAATGTTGACAAGGTCTCATTGTCAGAATCGTAACTTGTTGAAAACTGAAAGTGGTTGATAAAGGTTAAGGCTAAATCATTAAATTTCCGATGTGTGCTCCCATCTCTATATACCATTTCACGACAGAAGCCATGAGGGTGCATTGAAATAGTCATAAACAAACATAGTCATGGTTAAGAGAATTAGAAGAGCACCAAAGGTATAAATTAGTCACATGCTCTCCAAGGTCATCACCATTCTTACCTTTAAACTTCATAATGTCCAAAGGAATCTTGGAGGGAACTACCAGCCACATCAAAAGATGAGATACCTGATCATTGGTCAACTTTGAAAGGTCAAGAATATTTAAAGTAGCTAAAAAGGGGAGCCTAGGTTGTGCCATCAGATTCCATGCCCCCCTGAAAGGTTTGGTTCATATAGGGTTGATTCTGATAAAATATGTTTCCTTGACCAGTCGGATAATAACCACCTCCCATATGGTCCATATAAGGACACAAGGATTTTATAATTAGGGATACCTTGAGAAGGAGGTGCCATATAACCACAGTTATAAGACTAATAGGTTGATTGATCCCCACACATATGGGGAGGTACATAACCTACAAAGGAAACAACACCGACTGACGAGGGGACAACATAGCTAAATGGAGCACCACTTCTTGAGGGACCGTGTGGGGTATAAGGACGGTTTGACATAAGAAAATCATTTGAAGGAACGGGTGCGGTGTATGATGGGATGCAATATGGAATGTAGGTTGTAGCCCTAATGTTCATGTATCCATTATCACCCCCATGAGAGTTAAAACTGGTGTTGAGACCAGATGAAAGGAGTGAAAATACTCCCAAAAATGGAGCATAGGGTGGAATATGACCACTCCCAAACATATGAGCAATGTAATGGGATTTTATGCCCTCGATTTCAACCCTAGGTTCAACATTAGGACCAATGGTGGGTGATGGGATAGTAGTAGTGATATTCGACATGCCTAATGTAAACATTGTGCTAGAGGGAGTAGTATGAGTCTCCATACTCGACCTCTATGAGGAAAACATCTTATGGACAACTGGGGTCGTGTAGTATGGGAAGTACTAGCCCCATGTGGTTCAGTATAAATAAGAGTTCCAGGTATCCATATGGTTCCTCCCCCCATTCCAGATGATGGATACAGAGGGAACTTTGGGTTCTCAGATGTAGTACTCATGGTGAGAACTGTGTGTAAATCATAATGTGATAAAGGTTTCTTAGAATGCTTAGTCCTTACTTAAGGAGGAGGAGGAGGGTCACAAGAAAATAATCTTGCTAAGTGTCTAGATCGACGAGGTTCCAAAAATAAATCCACAATGACTTCACAAAATAAAAAAGACTCAACTAATTATGATCCCTAAAAAAAACTAGCGCACAAAGAGCACACCCCTAAGTAAAACTAAGTCAGATGCAAACAAGCAAAGAGGGAGGATAAGTGAGCTCCTAAATGCAGTAGGTATGTCTCTCCTAGAAAATTCCTAAGAATCCCATACACTACAAGAAGAGGTGTGTAACCAATTATAGTAGCCCTCAGCTTCAATGCATATATAGATTGTCTTTTGTGACCCCTACCTGGCTAGGACATTCACAGAATAACCTCTACAAGTACCCCCTATGATACATAGGTAAGGAAACTAAGGTCACACCAATATGAGAAATGATCAGGAGGGCAGTCGCAGAAGGGATCTACCATATGGGCAGGGTAACAAATCCTGAAGCTCGAAATCACCAAAGGTACCTCAAAATACCCCAAATACGAATAAGATCCTAGAAATATCTTTGGTGCTCAACAGAAAGTGGAAATGGGTTATCCCTGCCACTAACTTGTGAATTTCCTCATGCTTAACTTCCATGTAAAAATATCTACATGAGAACAGTAATTATATCAAGGATTTCACTTCTCACCTGGACAAACACCTAGTTGTTTTTGTTTGACATCCTTGGAAAAATTTATTCACGACACCCAATTCCAAGACTCTACCTAAGCTTGTTGGTGCACCTCTATCAAATAAAAAGTGTAACCAATTTTAAATTAAGGGTTAATTTTAATGATTGTGATTACTCAAGGGTAATGAACCGTTCAACTAGTGATGTTAGTACTCAATAATAAAGTAAATATGCACACCTAAAAAAATGCCAAGTGCAACTTTGTTTTCAAATATGTAAAAAGGGGGTATGCCACTAGATGCAATGCAAAAATTTCATTTCAAATTCCAATGCAATCCTTCCTATATGAAATCCTGAACACTATTTCATCTAAGAAAATCTAATGTAAGTACCAAATTGATGCACATGCACAATGCAATAAACATGCAAAGATAAAAATATTCTTGTATTTTCACTATAAATGCAATGAAAATGCAATAAGAAGACCCTAAAAACTCTCAGAACCTACAACAAGAAGCAAACAAGCAAAGCAAGACACTAATACAAAGAAGGAAAATGCACTAATAATAAAACAACAAGGATATAAATGACAAGAATCAATTCCAAAGAAAAAATCAATGCAAAAGACATCTATGTTCATGACAGAGCAGTCAACAGACAACATAGCAACCCAGGAAGACTCAACTATACACATATATGCATGCATGTGACTGTATGTACTACATCCCACGTATACACGTGACTATGATGTATATGACCCACATATGCAGAGGACAGAGTGGTAAGAAGAAAGCTAAGATCCAAATTACTTCAAGAGACTTCCAATGGATTAACCAACTACTAAACGAAACACAGAAATGCAATGAAGCGGAAATAAAATCAAGCAAATCATGCACCCAAACCCCACCAAAAAGGAATTCCCAAGTGGAGTCACCAATTCTGTTATGGAGAAAAGTTCCTATGGCTTGGGGTGGGCCACAATAGACTGGATGACACCAGAAATAAACCCATTTCAAAGCAAGCTAAATATACAAAAGAAACTAACACTAAGAGACAAGAAGTGTACCTTTCTCCAGACAGTTGAATTAGATCATGTTGAGCTTTCAATCAAACTTGTACCTACACATTGTCCTCAACAACAACAAGATATAAAAGCATGATATATGTAAAGCGTTAAATTCTAATCTAGCATGTTCAATTCCACCATATAAACAAAGTAATTACATCCATGAATATGAATATTCATAATTACACAAGTAATGGATATTTCTATTAATATGAACATAGATACAAATGACAAACTCTATCGACACCTCGTCGAAATTGATAAACCAAGTCCCTCCACTAGGGCCTCCACCACTTCAATCATCCATACAAAGGCAAGATCACAAAGATAAATGCAATCTTGGGAAATGGCACTAATGGTGGCTTCAATGAAAAAGGGATGCAAACTCAATCATATAAGAATGGGGCACAATTCTAGTATAATATGTTTTCTCTCCAAAGTTCTCCTCCTTTAATTCTTCATAGTAGCTCAATATATAACCCCTCAATGGAAAGTGAAGGGTCGAATCAGAGAGTTTCTTGGCATATGGAAGGACAAGGATCAAGTCATTCGTTACTTTATGGGGAAAATCCAATTTTATTTTTATTTTTTTAGCATAGTTCTCGATGTACGCGGGTGACAGTGGTGCAAGCTGCATATACACGGGTTGTAGACTTGTGACCCACATATATATTTGAAAATATCATTTAAATGGTTCCAATGGAGCATCAAGGTAATAGTGAGCAAAATGGGGTAAAAGGAGTCTACATAGGAACATGGATAGGCCATGAAAGCATGAATTAGGTGTGGAAAATCACACTATGACATTCTCCTCATGATGTTAATTTGAGATAAGGACTCTTTTCACTAAGACACCACTACACTAATTCAAGTTGAGTCTCCATGATTAAGCTTAAACCTTACCTCTCTCTAATTCGATTTGATCCCTTTGGGTTATAGTTTTCGTCCTTGTGCTATAAATTCATATGCCCTCTCCTTGTTGAAGTTAATATTGAGCTTTGTACCATGTGACTTGTGCTATCTATCCATGTTGGGAATGTTGGTAGCATTGGGAGTGTATTGAGACTTAGAGTTAGTCTAGTTGTTTTCCCTTTGCTTCCATTCTATCACTCTATTAGTCCAAGTTCTCACACAAGAAGAAATGAAATGGGAAAGGAGAGCTAGGTCATATCCCATAGACAATGGAGACAGATAGGAAAGTAGTAGTGGGAAGCATTGTGGTTCTCAAAAGAGGTAGTTCTGAGAGTTCCTAGACAAAGTGTTCCTTTACCTGTGGATCCATGGTCTTATCTCGGAGGTGACATGTTCAAGTGAGTAACGCTTGATGGTGTCTATGGTTGAGAGGAAAGTCATCCTGCTGCATCCAGTTTCCCATATCTTGAGATAAGTATTTATCATATGATTTTATTTATGTTTTAACATATTATTATAATGATTATGTGCAAAGGTGGCTGAATTGAATTATCCGTATTCTTGATAATTGTATTTCATAATCTAGTTACATGAAGAATGGACTCCGTAGGATTCAAATCCAAGATGATATTCATTATTATTATTTTTCTCTTCTTCAAAAAATTGTAACTATGACTCTATGGTACTGAGAGGGGCGCAACCATATGTTCTGGTTCACCAATATATGTTCATTTTATTCCTTTGGGACATGTTCCGTTGTGTATGAAACAAATTTTCCAATAAGGATTTCATTTCATCGAAAACGCTTTCTCAATGACCAATATATGTCCGTTTTGGTCCAACAGTTTTCCCGGTGCCAAGTTGAGTGCACCAGTTGTTAGATTGGAAATTTTCTATACATGGATATGCTCCTATTTGCATATATCAGTTTTAATAATGTAGTTTGAATGTAATATTTATTGATGGTTGGAGGGAGGTAGCCATGCAATCTAAAATATATTAGTGAAAAATGGTTGTAGGGGACAACCATTGGGAGGTGATTTTGTGGGTTGTGATTGCAGTCAGTGCCTTTTGTTTTTCCTTGGTTGTGGTGTGGATGTAGGGTACATCATACCTAGGTTTCTTGATTTTTGTTTTCCTTACTATTTATTTTCATTGAAATCACACACCAAACAACACCACAAACAAATTAATCGGCAAACAATTAACGACACAATACTTGACAATTATAACTATGCTTTTGATAATCTCTAAAAAGTACTAGAGTTTAATGTATGACCTTGATCACACTATGATAATAGATTCATTATTCATGCATTGATGTGATTATGAACTTAAATTTAATGTTGATAGATTGTATTAAGTGTTGATATTATTTAACTAAGGGTGAAAATTTATTTAATGAAGTAATTTAATTAGATAATGCAACCTTAGTAATGTTTATTAAAGTTATAAATTTAACTAATCATTTAATGGTTAGTTGTCCTCACCTTATTCCTCTATTGTTAAACTGAAGTTTAGAACCTTTTTCCTTGTTTAAGGGTCGGGGACATTACAATTTGCATTCTAAACTTCCTTCTTGGAAGAAACATGCTAATGTGTCCACATTTTTATTTTGTTTTTCATAGGTTTGTTTCGTGCACTTAGAACATATTTGCATGCCTTTCAAAATTATGTATTCCATTGTATCATGTAATTCTTTTCTTTAAAGCTTTCCTAATATGAAATATATAATAATAATAACAATAATAAAAGGGGGAAAGAACCTAGATGTTCTATGTCTATTGTTGTAGAAACAAAGTTATGCACCTTTGAACAAAGCACTTGTTTCATTTCTTCTTTCAAATATTGGGTTTTAATATTGATTGTTGAAGTTGAACCATCATCCAAAGTGTGTAACTCCTTCGGTAGGATACTCTTCCAATCACTATGGATAAACCTTCATTGCCTCCTCCATTGTTGGATTTATATCATTTCTTTCTCCATGAGTCTCAATTTCTTCTCAGGTCACAAAATGTTTCATGCTAAATGGGTGTTTTTTTTTTGTTCAACGGAAAGACATCAATTCACATAGTGGGGTTCATGTTGTACCTTGGGTTCCATTTTACTAATTGGTTGAATTCCTTGCCCCTATTGAAGGTTTTCATTATTGGTCATTACTTAGAGAGTCTTTTTTGTACACTATTAACATGTAGTCCATGAAAGAGAAGTAATTGGTCATGTTTCCATGCAAAACTTTGTCGAATACCTTTCTCAACCTAATTAATGTTCTTAATTCATACTCATGTCAATTGATGGGGGGCACCCTAATTCCCTCATTTTGATGAATCTCATCCCTTTGAAGACAACTCATTTTTTGTGGGATTGGGATTTAGAGACCTTTTTATTACATTGGGGCTTGTACCCATCATTGGTAGGTTCCCTCACTATTTACAATGGAAATTAATCAAGGTTCCTAGATTGATAGATTCTAATAAGTGTTTGATTCCAACTAATTTATGCAAACTTTTTGGATTGTACTACTATACCTTGACACTTCTGACCATCATTAGTGGGTTGTCCCACATTTGTTGATGGTTTTAATCAATGACTAGTAATCGAAAATTTCTGCCATGTTTGACTTCAAATCATTTATTCACATAATGTAGATTCATACACATTGGTGAATTCAGATTGAAGACCTTGGGCTTATAGTAGCATCTCAACATGTTTCTTGAGTTGTGTAATACCTTAAACCACACAATTATGACATCAGCACTTGATGAGGATTATCTTTTGATTACATCCCTCATCGGTTAATATCCTACTGTAAAATGATAGATAGAATCCACATTGTATATATTTGTGTCTATGATCTATATTTGACATAGATCTGCCATGCATATCTTTCATGGCCATGATGTTTCCTTTTACATGGATTTATCATGTACTTGATTTGATATCCATGCTTGTTTCCACTTGAGCATGGATAAGCTCACCTTGGGGAAGAGAGTAATTCGATACTTTGGTTATAGTTTGCAAATGCATTTCCTAGTCCACTCTTGGAACACTTCACCTAGGGCCACTCATCATAGTTCCATTTTATTATAATGTATAGGTCATCCATCAGTTACTCTTTTGAACTCATACATTAGGGGGCATCTTTCATAGCATTATTAAGATAACCATTGCATCAAAAGTGTTTCTATCCCTCTAATACACCTAATGTATTGACATTTCTTCCAAAAAATAATGTTTTGCTTGAATATTCCCATGTGTTTACCTTTGGTAACAAATGGTGGGGTCATGTGTTTCCTTTCATCAATCTCCAGGAGCACCTTTAAAATTGTAAAAAAAATGAAAAACAAGATAATTGTGTGTTCATGAGCAATTTTTCCATTGTCTGTACACATGGACACAATTAATACCTAGAGTAGTCAGGTTAACCATAATTTTCTAGTATAATTAATTTCTTTGTGGTTGGGAAAAATGACCCCGTGGTCAATATACTGTCATGCTCAAGGAATTCCACATCATTTTTCTTTTGGCAATTAGTTCCCTCTATTACAACTCCTCTTTGATAATACACCTCTTTTGTTTGATATCTTGCTCTCCTAAGATCAAGTTAGGATTTCCATACTATGAGTTAACCTTCCCCTTTAAATTGGTGAAGCACTCAAATATTTGTTTGGTTTTGAGTGTCCAGGGTTGGATAGACCCATGGTTCAATGAAGGAGGTATTGCAATGAAAAATTAGCTATAATTTGTATTTGTTGTTATCTCTTCATGATACAATATTTTTTTCTTTGAACCCTAGCCCCAAACAATCTCTGTTAAATTTTGTTTGCAATGATTTGAAACCTTGGTATACGACTAGCCCCAACTAGAGAGGTAGTTAAAGGATTGATAAAATGTATTTTATGTTGTTTTTTGTGGATATATCAAGCAGGAGTGCATTGGAATGAAGAGCAATACTTGTGTTAGAAAACATCATATAGAGAGTTAGCCATCTAGCCGTAGGCTCCTTACCTTCCTATTTCCTTGTCAAATATTCAATTTAACTAAATAAAAGTTCCTCAAACATGATGTCCATGAGATAATGCAATACTTGTGTTAGAAAACATCATATAGAGGGTTATCCATCTAGCCCTAGGTTCCTTACCTTCCTATTTCCTTGTCAAATATTCAATTTAACTAAATAAAAGTTCCTCAAACATGATGTCCATGAGATAATAAAACAATTGGAAAGTCATAAGGATGGGAAAGAAAGTTATAGTTATGAAAATTGAAGATCTTGAAAATGATAAAGTAAACTTTTAATATGAAATGTAAATAGTAAAGGTGAATTAGAAGAGTGGGTTAAAAATACAAAGGATACCAAAATATATCTATTAGATATTAAAGATTTTTTTTTACATACAAGTAAAAGAACAAACATCAATTTGACAAGATCAAGATCCTCTGCCCTCGCAAGTATAAAAAATAAAAAAATAAAAACATAAATATATAAAATTATGAATCTAGAAAAAGATACATCTATGGATGAAAGTGAATCATTTTTTTTGAAGTTGACAAATAAATATCAATAAACATTTTAAATTTTTTTGAACTTTTAAACTTTTTTGGACTTAAAAGTACAGATCATAAATAAAGATTTTAATTTTTTTTAAACTTAAAAGTAAAGATCATAAATAAATGAAATTTGAAGTTAGAGAAAAGGTGAAAATTAACATGCAAGTGTGCCCTCTACCATCATTACAGTTAAAAATGTGAACATAATCATTTTGGTCCATAAAAGACTTCTACGTACATTCTATGAGTAGAGTTTAAAATAAATATATGTTATTAAAAAAAAATGGTAATTTTGTGTTTTTTTTTCAGCCTTAGTCCTTCCAATTGTTAGCTCTCTCGATGGAATCTTACCTTTTTGTTTCTGATGTTATGCTTTACTACGCACATATTTTTTTTTTCATAAAGTTTATGCTTTGGTGTACAAACTTGTACACCAAACAAAAAGGAAATATCATATCACATGCAAAATAGGAGCTTCACTAAAAGATTTGGATTTGGGCAATTTAGCCCAACTCAAGACTTTACGTTTATCCGAGAGTGGAAAACAAATTTGTTCACATGGAAACATTACTGTTAGACCTTGCAACGATGAAATAATTAGCCCATGATATGATTAATATGTCAAAGATGTGACTAATATATCAAAGTTGAGGACACTGAGCTTAGTTTGCCTGTGTCTAGTTAAAATATAATAGAGAATAACTTTTATGACTTTCGAAATTTTTAGTTATATTTGAACGTGGCATTGCTCCATGTTAGAAGAACTTTAAACCTTACACAAGTTTTAGAGTCTAAATCAATTAGATAGAGTTGATTGTGTTAATTTAAAAAACTTTCCTACTATAGAATTTAGTAAAAATGGTGCATTTATTTTTATAAATATTTACATTACTTAAATTTAGGTTAGAAAGTTGCCAATGTAAAGCAGGGTGTAACTTTTTCTTTCCAAATATTAATTGTGATGAAATATACAATATTAAAAATGTTTCCAACTCCAAAAACAAAAGTGTATGATTGTTGGATGGCGGAAAATTTAAGACAAATTGAGAATGCAATAAAAAAATGTAGAAGTTGTTCTACTATAAATGAAGCAAAGATTGATAAATGATATCAAGATGACTCGCTATATGATGAATATTGGTGTAATGAGTTTTGCCTTTTCCTCAACCAACTTAATTTTAATTTATAAAGTTTCATTTTATATCATCGGTAATAGACTTCATAGAATTTTGTGAAGTTCCATTAATTGTATTTAACAAAATTAGTAACTTATGTTTTTATCATCAACATTGGTGTATTAATTATATTCAACAAAATTAGTAGCTTATGCTTTCATCATCAGCATTTGTGTATCAACATTGGTATATCATAACCAGAGAAGTAATGCATATGCTATGATATTTCCTAGATTTTTTTATAAGATTTTATAAATTCCATTTGACATCTAAATTTGTTATAGTGTTGATGTAGTGTGAAACAAAATATGTTAATAATAATCCATAAAACTCATGGAGAATTGTTTTATAATGTATAAATGGGAATCTTTTAAAACACATAGAGTTAAATATTCTGAATTTAAACATAAAAATATCATCATAATTAATAATTAAAATCTTCTCAACTTCCAAACAAATAAGATTTTACTAAAAAAAAATTGTTTTTTCACATCATTTATATTTCAACAATGGTTAATAAATGCAATTAAATTATGAAATCAAATTATTTTGATTGTATTTGACTAAATTTTTTATACTTATAGTGTATTATTTTTATTGATTAATGGAAAGCTTAACCCAATTAATGTTAAGAAGAATATACCTAGAAAACTTATGTTTTATTAATTTAAAAATCTATTAAATTTTGGTGGCATTTTCTTTTAGAATTTGTTTATTAATTTTTTTATATGATAATAAAATAATGGTAATAGTAATATTAATATGCTTATGCATTCAAATAATAGTAATATAGTTTTAATCTTTTTTAGGTATTTTTGTTTTAGCTATAAAACATTACAATTTAAAGAAAAACAAAAACAATTTCTCAATATAATATGTTTATGCATTTAAATAATAGTAATATAGTCTTAATATTTTTTAGATATTTTTATTTTAGCTACTGAAAATTACAAAATAAAGAAAAAAAACACACTCTCTTAATATAAAAATATATATATATAATTTTTATTTATGAAGAAAATTTAATTTAATATAAAATATTCCAAAACAATTTTTTTCAATAATAATCAAAGCCATCAAAAGCAACACATTATAATTTTTAAAAATCAAGCTTATAATATTTATATTATACCAATTAGAATGAATCCTACAATAATTGCACCAATTTCAATGATATAATATATATATTTTATTAAACATATATTTTTTAAAATTGGAAGTGGAATAATAATTATTAAGTTTAACTTTTTGTGACACTAAATGTTTTTTTTCATTACTTTATATATATATTGTAATTTTATTATTATAAGCTATATAAAATCAAATATACACCATATTGAAAAAACTTACAATAAAAAAATGAAATGTTACAAATTTTATAATAACATTATTTAAAATTTCATATTAAAAACTATTTTTTTCTTATTATGAGTCACGAATGAATAATGGGAAAGAAGTTTTGATTTACAAAATCATCTTACATAATATTGTTTTATATAAGTTAGATCTTTGCAATATTTTCATGAGTTTATGAGTAATATGTGAAATTTTCTAACATGGTATGTGGCTTGGTTGTAACTATGTTTAGTTATGTTAATGTTAAATTTCATTATTAGTTTTCATGATACCATACACATAGTGTAAGGATGAGCGCTTGATTTGCTACCTTGAGATGCAGATTCATCTCAATTAAGAAAATTTTAGGAGTGATTTCCAAATTAGCTTAGAAATCTGGAATATATGAAACAATTGAAAAAAATAATTTATATATTTCTTTTTCTTGTTAGAAATGTTGGTCACTTGACCCTAGGCCAACCAATTCTTAACATAATTGGTTTTTGGTGTTTGCTTTTGAGGGTATTGAACTTAGATAGCCTTACAAACAAAACCCACACCTTAACCAAATAAATTAATAAGAATTGACTAATTCATATATGTTTAAAGAAGTTGTTAATTACTTTTTATAAGTGATGATTTTGTTACATACTTTAAAAAAACACCATTTTAAAAAATCTAAACACATTTATAGATATAAAATAATGGGTATACAATTAATGAAGTTCATGGATATAAATTCCCATAATTTAAACGAATAAGTAGACGTTCATAATATCTAAGTTTTTTGTTGATCAATTTGTTTTGAAGTTGACGTTCATAATATCTAAATTGATTTTAAAAAGAACAGACCTCTTGAAGATTGGATTCGTGGCCAGACATTCAGTATTGTTGGTACTTCTTATTTTTGGAATGGGTTTATAAGGATTATAGAGTGGATTACTTGTTAGTTGGGATGGAAGGTGGGTAATGGATTAAAAATCAAAGTGGACATTGACCCCATTGCTGGGCACAACTCGCATTACTTCCTTTCAGAGGAGCTTAGAGAATATCTCATTGACCTGGGGATTACATACCTTGCATAGGCTCAAAACCTGGAGGTTTGTGGTACGGATGGGACTGGTTGGTACTCTGCCTCAGACTTGCTATTGGGGGGTGAATGGGCTACACAGTGGTCCTCCTATGTAAAAGGTCTGTCACATGGGGGTATTAGGATTGGACATACTGAGGACAGATTGTTATGGATGTTTGATGAGCAGATGGGTAAGGTGACAACAAAGAAAGCATATAAATTTATTGTCTCAAATCACAAAACTACTTTGGAAAATGATATTATGATGAAGATTTGGTACTTTAATATTCCCCTTAAGATTAAGTGTTTTGTGTGGCTCACTTGCGATAAGAAAATTAATACTTGGGACAATTTAAGCAAGAAAGGATGGATTGGACCTAATAGATGCAGTCTTTGTAAAGAGGAAGTTGAATCTGTTGATCACCTATTTGTTAGCTGTCATTTTCCGAAGGAGGTGATATGTGGGCTCAACTGTATTTTAGATGTGAACATACAATGGAATGAACCTACTTTTTTGGAAAATCTCTCATATTGGGTATCAAATAGGGGTTCTTTACTGTATCTGCCCCTTTTCCTTATATGGAATATTTGGAAGGCCAGGAACCGATTATGTTTTGATGATCAGAAACCTATTATGACTAGCCTGTTACATATTATTTTTGAGGAGGTAAATGCTTCTAAGCCTCTTCAGAAGCACAGGCTTAAAATTAGGAATATTGGGAAGTCTCCTACTTTGTGTTTCCAATGATCGTTTTTTATGGAGAAGCTGCAAATAACATAGGCGGAGCAGGCTTTTGTCTTTGGCTGAACGAACATCACCTTCTTGCTTTCAAACTTGGATGTGGCAGCTGCACTAATACTAGAGCAAAACTCTTAGCACTCTGGGCATCACTACGGCTCACCAAGGATATTGGGTTGCCTTACCTACATATCTTTGGTGACTCCTCTGTGATTATAAACTGGGAAAAAAAGGAATCTGCCTTGGACATGGTGAATCTTGAGGCTTGGTGCTCCAACACTAGAATTCTCATGTCCTCATTTACTTGGGTGGATTTCAGTCATGTCTATAGGGAACATAACAAGAGGGCAGATATCTTATCCAAGGAAGGATTGCACTTGGCTCCGGACCATCTCTTACTTACTGAATCATTTGGAAATGAGATTATTGGGGTTGACTCATCACAACTTTTTTAGAATATGCTCATTCTATTAGAGTTTATCTCACATGATTCATTGAGTTACTATCAGGTTTTGTTGAGCAAGCTACTACAGGATACAAGAGTCACCTTCCTTGCTTGGATCAGATTTCTGGGCTCCTGTTATTTTCTCTATGGACATTGATGACTGATTCATACAACTCTCTTATGAGAGGGATATATTGTAGTGATTCCCAGGTGCTTTGGGTACCCCTGTATTTCTGCAGGTTCCTGCTTTGTATTGGACGTATGTTTGTTGGATTGGTGAAAATCACCTGTTATTTTTTGTGCTGTCCCTTGGGGCATATCTGTAATGACTGAAGATGCAAAAGGTTCTTTTGATTCAATGAATACCAAGGAATGGTTTTTTCGACTGAAAAAAAAAAATCTAAGTTGGTTTTATATCAAGGGCTAGATAGAGTTGTTGTAATGTTTTTGTGATACATCGAAGGGGCTGCCATATCATGAAGAATGAGTCCATTAGAGAAGTCAGGGTTGGAATTTCAAATGACAGACACCCGTCAAAATTGCCAGTAACAAACAAAATCTGAAATGTTTTCTGTATTCTAAGCCATATTTTGACGGTCTTGGCAAAATCTTCGCTGTATTTGACGGGTAAATTGACCCATGACGGGCATCAAATTCCATTCCTGAGAGAAGTAATTTAATCTATTTCTAGATTCTAGAACCTGAAAATTGACAATGGTGTTGCTCCATTTTTAAAAAAAATCAACGTAGTTGTATCTATGAAGTGGAGACTTGATGTTACATCAAGTGAGTGTAAATACTTAAAGAGATTCCGTACTGATGTGTTGATAATATTGAAAACAATTAAAAGATTCCATATTTATGTTTTAATACTCCAAGTGGTGAGTTTGACCATATTGCTAACGCTGAATTTTGTTACATGAACCCTCTTAAACAACTAAGAGATTCTCATTCCATATTCATATTTTAATACCATTCATTGACTAACTACCATCAACTCTCAATTCTTTTCTCGCTCCAACTTGTTTGAGCCACTTGTTGGGCTTTTGCACATGGACACGACAAGAGCGCGATCTTAGCCAAATCATAGTCAAATCATACCCTTCTAAGTAAAAAAAAACATGAGGATATAGTTTAAAGAGTCATTTATGAATGTAAGTGAATCCATAAAATATTTAAAGTTGAAAGTAGAGATAAATAAATTTTTTAAACATTTCAATCAGTCAACAAAGAAAAAGTTAATTTTTTAAAGTTGAAAATAGAAATAAATAAACTTTTCAAATCAATGAAGAAAAAAGTTAAATTTAAACATTTCAATCGAGTCAATAAAGAAAAAGTTAATTTTTTAAAGTTGAAAATAGAAATAAATAAACTTTTCAAATCAATCAAGAAAAGAGTTAAAGGTTTTGGGTAAAGATAAACCTTCCTCATATAATTTATTAAAACTAAAAATCAGAATGTTATAAATAAAAAATATTTTAAGTTGAAAGTAGAGATAAATAATTTTTTTTAACATTTCAAATTAATCAAGAAAAAAATTAAAGGTTTTGAGTAAAGATAAACATTCTTCAATATAATTTATTAAAACTAAAAATCAAAATGTTATAAATAAAAAGATATTTAAAATTGAAAGTAGAGATAAATAAACTTTTTAAACATTTCAAATCAATCAAGAAAAAAGTTAAAGGTTCTGAGTAAAGATAAACATTCCTCCGTATGATTTATTAAAACTAAAAATCAGAATGTTATAAATAAAAATATATTTAAAGTTGAAAGTAGAGATAAATAAACTTTTTAAACATTCAAATCAATGAGGAAAAAAGTTAAAGGTTTTGAGTAAAGATAAACATTCCTCCATATAATTTGTTAAAACAAAAAATCAGAATGTTATTTGTAATAGAGATTTATAGTGCAAGGGCATCTAGAAAATGAGTTCACTAAATAATTTAGTGAGAAGTCAATGTGTGCAGTTTCACTGATGGTTGACATTCTTAGCATGCAAAAATCCAGATACCAATATCCAAAGGTATTTTACCAAAGTAAATGTTATAATTACATTTTGAAGCATTTGAATATTAATACAACTCTAAGCAGACAAAAGAGAAGATCAAATCTAGAATCTTATCATACAGATTTTTAAGAAAGATCTACTTATTATGAATTGATCATTTTTCAATAAAACAATATCAGATATCATATGACCTTGTATCCCAGCCTTATTAAATATGGAAATTTATAGAAAGATAACTTATCATATCAAAATAATTTCTCAAAGCAAACAAACTAGGTTAGTACTGTTTCATAAACCAAGTGGAATAGAATAGAAAGTAAGTTTACATAGGTAAAGTATCATGTAAAAAAACATAATGTTACATAACTCTATAATAAGTTTTATAATCTTTGTCATTTATAATCTCAATTAATTAACTAAGAAGTAGCACAGTACTCCACTTAGCTCAGTTAGCTGAAGTTGACACTGTATACCAGTATATGTCATTGCTATTATACTATAGTATGTTTTACATGATACTTCTAGGTTTAAGTCGCTAATTTAATATCCGTTCTTAGCAAGATGGTGGAGAGGATTACAATATCAAAATTAACCTTTGGAGTCTGATACTTGAAAGATTTGAACAGAACCATTTTTGGATAAGAATATATTTCTGCGTACAGTCTATGAGTAATTTTAAAAAGATGATATTTGATACTTGAAAGATTTGAACAGAACCATTTTGGATAAGAATATATTTCTGCATAGAATCTACGAGTGAGTTTAAAAAGATTATATTTTTTGGTTGCAGCCTTAGTTCCACCGATTGTTTGCACTTAGCTGGAGGGAATCTCGCCGATTGTTAGCTTATGGTTTGCAACATAATAATTTTTTTAATTAACCTGAAAATTGGCACTCCAACCCTTATAAATATTTTCTAAATAACTTGAAAATTGACAATGACGCTGCTCCCACCGTTTTAAATTATGCAATGGTTTGCACATATCCGCTATAAATACGCAATGCTCTGTTGATATCTATACATGAGATGGATCGCTTCCTCTTCTGCTCTTGTGACTGTTTTTGCTGCATTTCATTTATAGAGAGGATTGCATATATTATTGATGTTCAATAACTACATCATGGCTGATTTTGGTCTCTTCTCTCCATTTACTGGGTGCTGGAAATATTAATTACTCAAGGATCCGTATAAGATCTCAGCAGACTCTGTCAAAGTCAGTCTGTCTCGGACAGTCTCACAAGATGAAGAGTTCACCAGTGTCATATATAAACTAGTGGAATTAAATTTCTGAAGCTAAGTTTTTAGGTAGATAGTTATTACAGTCTTTAATGTTGATTCACTGAGAAGCTTTTCTAGTTTTCCTATAAATAGAAGAAGAAAACATTTCTAGTTTTCCTATAAATAGAAGAAGGAGCTTGTAAATTAAGTTAGACACAACAAAGAGTGAAGATAGTGAAGAGAATAGTGTCGAAGCTCAAGCTTCTGTGTGTTTAAAGATGTGGAGAGACCAAGCTATGTAAAAGGTGAAATATCTCTCTAAATTCCCAAGGTTTTATAAACCAATAGTTAGTTTATGGTTGAATACATTCTCTCAAGAATTACTTGTGTAAATGCTGTTTATCCATAAACATTTCACTCAGTAAAAGTTTCAGGTTTTACAAGAGCGTGGTAGACACAAGTCTTCATAATGTTTGGTTATATGATTTTCAAAAGTCTCTCCAGTAAGTCTGTCGAAGTAAACCGTTCAAAATTAATTAGTTGAAGTAAAATATGTTGAAGCGAAGTAAGTTGGTAAAACCGACAACTAAGAACTTGTCGAGGTAAAAAGAGCAATGTCAAAAAATCCAACCAAATTTAGTCTTTAAAAAACACTTGTCGAAATATTTTGATAGACTTGTCTAGTCGGAGTTAGACAAGTTTTACCGGACAAGTAAAAAAAAGAATTCCAAGTCGACCTGAATTCTTCTTTTTTGTGAGTGAGAGGTAGCTCAATTTTAACAACCTTTTAGGTTTAGGAAAGAAATCTTGTCTTAAAGTGCAAAAGTAATTTTCTAAGGAAAATAAAAAATAAAAAACGGCTTCCACTTCTTGTTCAAACATGTTGAGTTTGCAAACTCCAATTTTTACAGGAAAGAATTATGAATTTGGTTTCTAACAATGAAGGCTTTGTTCACAGGTCAAGATGTTTGGGAAATTGTCTAGAATGGTTATGCAAAACCAACACATTACATGTCATATAACAATCTCACACAAGATGAGAAAGATACACTAAGGGAACACAGGAAGAAAGATGAAAAAACTTTGTTCTACATACATCAAGCCATGTATGAAAACATACTCCCAAGAGTAGCAACAACAATTACTGCTAAGCAAGAATGGGACACATTGGAAACTTCCTCTCAAGGTTTGGACAAGGTAAAGACTTCCAAGTTGGAGACTCTTAGAAGATATTTTGAATCCCTATCAATGAAAGATTTAGAGTTAGTAGACTCATTCTACACTAGAGTTGTTGGTTTGATAAATCAACTAAAATATCATGGAGAAAAAATAGAATATCAAAGGGTGGTTGAAAAAATTCTCAGAAGTCTTCCCCTAGGATTTGAATCGTTGGTAGTGACCGTGGAAGAAAACAAAGACATGTCGGTGTTTACCATTGATGAGTTGCAAGCTTCACTCATCAATCATGAACACATAATTAGCAGAACAAATACATCATTGGAAGGTGCATTCGCAGCACATTCATGTCCATAATCCGTGGTAGAGGTAGGGGGAGAAACAACTCTAGAGGCAGAGGAAGAAGTTCTTCCAGAGGAGGATGCGGCAGAAGTCCTACAAATGTAGCGAGTAGAGGAGAAAATCAGAATCCAAGTTATCCAAGTGGTCATAGGTTTGATAAATAAAAACTGCAATGCCATTATTGTAAGAAATTTGGTCGTTATGCATATGAATGCAAGAAGAAACAATATGACCAAGGAAGGCAAATCTCAAAGCAGTCGACCAACACCAGCACTTCGTTAAGTGTAATGTTAATGGTATATGCATCTCCAATTGAATGCAATGTTGTCCAAGAAAATCCACATGAAATATGGTACTTAGATTCAGGCTACAATAATCATATGTCTGATAATTTAAATTTGTTTTTCAGTCTAGATAATTCAGTTCAAACTGATGTTACACTTGGAAATAATGTTCAAGTCACTATTTTGGGAAAATGCATTGTTGGTATTATAACCAAACACGGGGAGAGTAAGTTTATTCATGATGTCTATCATGTCGAAGGTCTAAAACAAAATTTGTTGAGAATTTGACAACTGATACAAAAAGGTTACAGAGTTTATATAGAAGATAATCACTGTGTGATTAAAGACAAGCGTCCAAGCAACTAGCTGATAGCAAAAGTGTCAATAAGAAGCAATCGCTTGTTTCGATTGAGGATAATTCCATACATGAAAGGAAAGACAAATACAGGAGATGCATTCAAAGAATAAAGTAAATAAGTAGTCGAGCACTTCGACAAGAAAGAAAATGATAATGCTGAATTTCAAGGAGTGTTTCAAACAAAAGTTCAGGATTAATCTTGATTGTGGAATTTCAGATTTGGAAATCTGAATTTTGGTGGGATGAAGTTACTACACACAAAGAATATGGTGAAAGGATTTCCATTGATCGACAAACCAGAAAGAGTTTGTGAAGGTTGCATTTTTGGCAAGCAGCATAGAGAGAATTTTCTGGTCGAAAAGTCATATAGAGCACGCACATCACTTGAGATTATGCACTCTGATATTTATGGTCCACTGCAGACATCATCCATTGGTGGATGCAATTATTTTATTACTTTTATTGATGACTACTCAAGAAAAACATGGGTATATTGTCTGAAACATAAATCTGATGCATTTAGTTATTTTCAGTAGTTCAAGGCACTCATGGAGAACCAGAGTGGACACAACATCAAAATCTAAAGGACAGACAGAGGAGGTGAATATGTTTCAAATGAACTTCTAAATTTTTTCATGACCCATGGCATACAAAAGCAATTCACTGCACGATATACACCTCAACAGAATGGTGTTGCCGAAAGAAAGAACAAAACCATTATGGAGATGGCGCACAGTATGATGGAAGCCAAGCATTTGTCAAATGAATATTGGGCTGAAGTAGTCGCAACTATTGTATATATCATGAACTAGTGTTCGACAAAGAGTGTGAAGAACAAAGTTCCTCAAGAAGCATGGATAGGTATGACTCACAGTGTTTCTCATTTAAAAAAATTTGGTTGTGTTGCCACATGCTCATGTTCCAGATGAGAGGAGAAAGAAGCCAGATAACAAGGGACAGAAATGTATTTTTATTGGTTACTGTGAAGACACAAAATCATACAAGTTGTATGATCCTATCGCAAGGAAAGTGATCATCATTCGATATGTTCAATTTGTCGAGAATGAATCATGGGATGGAACTGTCGACATAAATGTCAAGATTGTGTCGAATGTCGACCATGATGACATGGTAGAGGAAGTGGTTCAAACACCACATGTAAGTCAACAGGTTGCAGCACTGTCAACTCTCATGACACCGCGACATGGTTCAACATAAGGAACATCAACACAAGTTGCAGCTCAAGCTACGCCGACAAGCACACCAAGAGGACAACAGACTCCTGGCAAGTATTTTGTTGAGGTCAACATCGATAGAACCAATAAAGACAAGAAGTATGTGTGAAATATATGAAGTTGGTAGACCAAATTCATTCTCTCTCTTTGCATTATTTTCTCTTATATATGATCCAATAACATTTGAGGAAGCTGTCGAAGAAGAAGTATGGGAACAAGCCATGGATGAAGAAATAGAATGCATTGAGAAGAATTAAACATGAGAGTTGGTAGATGTACTAAAATATAAAGATGTAATCAACGTCAAATAAATTTAAAAAACAAAGCAAGATGTCTATGGGAATATGCAGAAGAACAAAGCAAGAATGGTAGCAAGAGGGTTCACACAACATCCTGACATAGATTTCAATGCAACTTTTTCACCTGTCGCACGCATGGATACAGTCAAAAGAGTCTTGGCCATTGTTGCATAAAACAAATGGCCTGTTTATAAAATGGATGTTAAGTTAGCATTTTTGAAGGGATATCTAGAAGAGGAAGTATATGTGGAACAACCACAAGGCTATGAAATTCCAGGTCAAGAGCATAAAGTGTACAGACTGAAAAAATCACTCTATGGTTTGAAGCAAGCTCCTAGAGCTTGGTACATTCAGATTGATTCCTATCTCACCGAAAATGGATTTTAGAAAGTGAACCGACGCTGTACACCAAATTTGATGAGTAAGGTAAGATGTTAATTGTCTGCCTATATGTAGATGATTTAATATTTATTGGTGACTTTGGCATAGAATATTTTAAAGTAGTCATGGAAAGTGAATATGAAATAACTGATTTAAAACTTATGAAATTTTTTCACGGCACTGAAGTCTAGTAGTCTGAAAGTGGTATATTTATATCATAGTCTAAATATGCAAGTGTAGTTTTAAAAATATTTAATATGTCAAATTGCAATACATCCCCAACACCATTAATAATAGGTTTAAAATTGAGGAAGGATGATGATATATCACTAGTAGATCCTATGTTGTTTAAAAGGTTGGTTGGAATCCTTATGTATTTAAAAACAACAAGACAGACATCATGTATGGAGTAAGTCTGATCTTAAGATTCATGGAGTCACCAAAAGACTCACAGTGGAAAGCAGGTTAAAGAATTATGAGGCATGTAAGTGGCACAACATACCTTGGCATTATGTATTCAACTTCGGGAAATTTTAAACTTGTTGGATACACTGACAATGAAAATGGAGGAAGCATAGATGGCAGGAAGAGCACATATGGGTACACATTTCATTTTGGTACAGGTGTTGTTTCGTGGTATTCAAAGAAACATTGCAAAGTAACTCTGTCTTTAGCAGAAGCATAATATGTTACAGCTACAAGTGTTGCATGTCAAGCTGTCTGGATGCAGAGAATTTTAAAAGACTTGTCGCAGAACCAACAAGAACCAGCAACCATGTTATGTGAAAACAATTTAGCCATAGAATTTTCAAAGAACCATGTGTTCCACAAGAGAACAAAGCACATCAAAACAAGATTTCATTTCATAAGAGAGTTGGTGAATAACAAGGAAATTTGTTTAGAATTTTGCAGGTCTGAAGATCAACTTCCAGACATCTTTACAAAACCATTGGAAAGGGATACATTTCATTATCTATGTAGTTATCTTGGAATGACAAGTTCTACAAAATGAACTCTGTCATGCACAAAGCAAGTTTAACCTCTGAATCATTTTGTAAAATTTTGTTTAAAAAAAAATCCCCGTCTGCTTATAATTAAGGGGGAGTGTTGGAAATATTAATTACTCGCAGATCTGTATAAGATCTCATCCGAATTCGTCAAAGTCCGTATCAGTTCATTTTCTATTATATAAGTCTGACAAGATGAAGAGTTCACGATTGTCATTTATAAACTGGTCGAATTGAATTTCTGAAGCTAAGTTTTTAGGTAGATAGTTATTACAGACTTTAATGTTGATTCATGGAGAAGCATTTCTAGTTTGCCTATAAATAGAAGAAGAAGATTGTAAATTAAGTTAGACAAAGACACATCCTGGAAAAAATATGAACCAAGAAGATGCACAAATATGGTTGCATGAAAGAATGCAAGAAGCTATATTTGTCTTCATGTTAGATGATGCTTGGAAAGACGGTGCACAATTGCTAGAGGAATTAGGTTTACTCTAGATAAACAACCCTTCGAACTCCATGGTTATTGTGAGTTCAAGGAATCAGAGGACACTGCTAGAGATGGGAATTGCAGAGAATTCCATAATACTGATCGAGGATTTGGCCGAAGATGATAGTTGGCGGTTGTTTGCTTGTCATGCGCTTCCATATAAAGATGGAAAAATTCCAGCAAACATCCATGAAGAAATGACCATGCTTGTGTGTGCCAAGTGTGTAGGGATTCCCCTTGCAATCAAATCAGTAGGGAGAGCAATTCCATGCACCACTGATGCACGAGTGGGAATTGGTATTTAGGAGGCTCCCAATCGCCAACAAACAAGATAAATAAGTTGTCTATGATCGCGTACGGTTGAGTTACGACACACTGGGAAGCTACCATGTTAATATGCAAATGTGTTTTCTATACTTAGCAGCCTTCTTAGAAGACGAAATGGTCTCCGCCGAGTACAAGGAGATTCCATTGTGGATGGCAGAAGGACTTCTAGCAGGGAACAAGCTGGAATATCAGTCTGGCCACGACCCATTCGAGATGGGAAGAATTTACATCAACATTTTAGTTGACCATTGTTTGATTGAGCCCATTGAAAGAGAAGTCAATGACCACGTGTTCGAGTTTAGGATGCACATCGTCCTGCATTATTTGGCCATACACATTGCAGAGCACAAATAAAAATTCTACTTCCAGGAAGGTTAGGTTTTGACAATGTTAAATGAAAATGAATGTTCAGGGCGCACCAGGATTTTGCTGAACAATAATAATTTGACTTTGATTCCCGAATCATCGAGCGCTCCACAATTTTTTACTTCGACACTTCGACAAAATAATATCGTACAAATTCCAAGAGGGTTGTTTGAAGGTATAACCTCTCTTAAGATTCTGTATCTGAATCAGACGTACCTGGAGTTCTTGCCACAGAATCTGGGCTGTTTGAAACAATTGGTTTATCTAAATTTAGCATACATACCCATAAAAATCATACCTCCATCTTTCACAAAACTTTTGAATCTCCAAATCCTTATTCTTAGCAGATCTAGAATCAAAAAATTGCCCTCTGACATTCATAAGTTGAGGTATTTAAAGTGTCTATCCCTCAATAGGTGTGATGATTTGCAATGTCTTCCTTATAGTATATGAGGCCTTACTTATTTGTAGTACTTTGACATGAGTTTCTACAGATGTGTGTTCACAAAACAGGAAGTAAATCACATCTGCAAAAGAATAGCCTCCTTGAAAGATTTGGATTTGGGTAATTTATGCCAACTCAAAACCTTACGTTTATCTTACAATGGAAAAACAATTAGTGAGGGTGCATTAGGGAAATTTGTCCACCTAGAAACCCTATTTTGAACCTTGCAACAATGGAAGAGTTACACCATGACATGATTGATATGTAAGAGTTGAGAAGACTCACCTTACATTTCCCACGTCTAGATAAATTATCGAGTAAATTTTATGAATTTCAAAATTTGAGTTACCTTCGGATGTGGTATTGCCAAATGTTGGAAGAGCTTCCACATTTGCATGAGCTCCAGAGTTTAAAGCAATTGCATATAGTGGGTTGTAGTAATTAAAAGAAGCTCCCTGTGGAGTTGGGCTGAGAATAATGCATTTACTTTGTTAGAAATATTGTCATTAGTTGAATTACCTCAGTTAAAGGAATTGCCAACTTTAGAGGAGGGTGCAATGTCCTTTCTTCAAATACCTTGATGAATTGTGAAAAATTAGAAATGTTATCAAAAGCTTATTTGGTATGGTTGTACTATGGTATTGGAAAATTTAGAAGAAATTAGGAAAATAAATAGAGGTAGAAGTGGCAAAAACTTCTAGGTAGATATAGTAGAGTTTAATAAATGGTTGAAGGATAGTAGTAATGTAAGAAGTTAGCTTTAAGATGAATTTTGGTGTAATGAGGTTTTCCTTTTCCTCATCCAACTTTATGATTTTGAATAAAATTCCATGAATTTAATAAGTCATGGACTAGCTTCATAGAATTTTGAAAGTTCCATGAATTGTATAACATCATAGATTTTGGTAATTTATGTTACTATATTTCATACACAACAAGATAATCCATCTTTTAGCACCACAAATTACCACCGCTTATTTTTTATGGTGTTAAAGTGGTTCTATTAACACTACTTACAATTTTGTGGTGTTAAGGTGATGGAATTAGCACCACTAGAATTTTTGGTGTTAATGTGGTGGTATTAGCACCACTTATATTTTGTGGTGTTAATATGGTGTAAATGTTTATTGGAAATTATGTATTTACTCATGTATGTTAAGAGAAATGGCATGTTAGCAAGTACCATAAGATTGTGCTACTAATTATTTGTCACATGGACATATACATGTAGGATATATTTATGAGCATTTTCACAATAAACATAATCATTTCACAAATAATTATTTTGTAAATTATGAGTTTTTACATTATAATCCCAACAAATTCGATTTTTTATTTTTACACTATTTAAACAAAATTTCACATGATTAATTCAATTAAAATACTCATTTTTAATACTATTTAAAAAATAAATACTTAGGACTTTTAATATAGACAAATAATAAAAATAATCACTTCTTAATTATTAATATTATAAAGTAGGGATAAAAAATATTATACCCCCAAAGGAGAGTATTATGTGAGTTTTATGTAATTGGCTAGATATTTAAAAACATCTTACTTTTGAATTAATTTGTAAATTAAATATATATATTAATATTTAACTTTAGAAGTAGAATAATTTTAATTTTAATTTTAAATAAAATAGATTTATCTTATATATTATTGGTTATATGTACATGTTCACCTACCTGGAACTCTTATGGAGTTCTTTTTAAGTCGACGTAACACTTTTTCATGTCTTGGGAAACCTTCAGATTTTGTTGTATCTATTTCGCTGTTAGTTCCATGTCCTTTAACAATTCAGGTCCTAAGATTATCCTATCAACTAGATTGCTCCAAGAAATTGGAATATTACATTTGCGTCTATACAGAATTTCAAAAGGACTCATTCCAGCTAATACTTGAAAATGATTATTGTAAACAAATTCTACTAAGTAGAAGTAATTTTCCC
Source organism: Pseudotsuga menziesii (assembly GCA_001517045.1). Classification (NCBI taxonomy): domain Eukaryota; kingdom Viridiplantae; phylum Streptophyta; class Pinopsida; order Pinales; family Pinaceae; genus Pseudotsuga; species Pseudotsuga menziesii. The sequence continues at coordinate 322,362 of LPNX010342402.1, forward strand.
ACTTACCCGATTTTTCCATTACATGCATTCTAAGCATGTCTTCTAGGAGTTCGTTCTCTTTCAGTTTGTCCATCCGTTTGCGGATGATATGCAGTTCTGAAATTTAAGTATGTGCCTAGTTCTTTAAAGAAAGACTTCCAAAAATTCCTTGTAAACTTTATATCTCTATCCGAGATTATTACATGAGGTACACCATGTAACCTAAATTTTTCTTTCATAAATATATCTGCAATGTTAAGAGTTTTATAAGTATATTTTATTAGAATAAAATGTTATGTTTTACTTAATTTTTCCACTATGAACATGATTGAGTCGTGTTGCCTAAAATTTTTAGGTAGACTTGTTTTGAAATCCATGCTGATTATTTCCCCATTCCATTCCAAAATGGTTAGCGGTTGCAGTAACCATGCTGGATGTTGGTGTTATGCTTCTACATGTTGGCATTCGATGCAACGAGCTAAATATTATGCTACCTCTTTTTTCATGTTAGGCCAAACGAAGTCCTTTATGATCATAGTGATCATCTTCTGGTATCCAAGGTGTCCTGAATATGGTCGTTTATGCAACTCAATCATAACAATTAATTTAATTTCTGCTACATTTGGCATGTATAATATGTTTTTATGCAGTAGTAACCCTCTTCTATTCAGACTAAAATCTTTTTTTATTTGGTTCTTTTGATTTTCAGTAGTCTTTTCCTTTAGGTTTTGGGATTCTTTACCCAATTTTTTTTACATTTAAGATTTTATATTCCAAATTTGTTTTGTAGCTACTACTTGTAAATAGTGAATTTGTGTGACGACTTAAAGCGTATGCAACTTTGTTATTTTTCCCTTTTATATGTTTTATTTCGAAGTCATATTCACTTAAAAATGGAAACCACCTAGCTCATCTAGTATTTAGGTTTTGTTGATCAAACAAGTATTTTAAACTTATGTTATCTGACATTAACAAAAAAATTCTTTCGATGAGGTAGTGTCACCACGTCTTTAGTGCATGTGTGATTGAAGCAAGTTCTAAGTCTCATGTAGCGTAGTTCTTTTCATGTTATTTTAACTTTCTAGAGTAATAGGCAAAGACATAGTTTCCTTGAATTAACACCCCGCATAATCCTTCCTTACATGCGTTGGTGCATATAATGAAATCTTTAAAATGATCAACAGATTTTAAGATAGGGGCAGTGGTTAATAGGTGTTTTAGTTTATTAAAACATTTAGTGCACTTTTCACTCCAATCAAATTTCTTACCTTTTTTTTCTGTAGTGAATTTATGGGGTAGGCTATCTTAGAAAATCCTTCAATAAACTTTCGGTAATAATTCGTAATCCCCATAAATGATCTTATGTCACTTAAAGTTTTAGGAACTGTCCATTCGGTGATAACCTTAATATTATCGAGGTCAACATAAATTCCATATTTAAAGACACTACGTGTCCTAGATATTGAATTTTTTCTTTAAAGAAATCACATTTGCTAAACTTAGAAAACAATTGTTGTTCTCTTAACACTTGTAAAATTATTCTTAGGTGTTCTTCATGTTCTTGTTTATTCTTTGAGTAAATCATTATGTTGCCGATGAATATGACTACAAATTTATCTAAGTAGTTACTTAGCATACTATTCATTAAGCACATAAAAGATGCAGGTGTGTTTGTTAAACCAATGGGAATTACGACAAACTCGTAATGATCATATCAGGTTATAAAAGTAGTTTTAAATATGTCTTCGTTCTTGATTTGTACCTAATGGTCATTACGAGTTTGTCATTACAATCCCAAAAAATTCAATTTCTTATTTTTACACTATTTAAACAAATAATTTCACATGATTAATTCAATTCAAATACTCATTTTTAATACTATTTAAAAAAAATACTTAGGACTTTTAATATAGACAAATAATAAAAATAACCACTTCTTAATTATTAATATTATAAAGTAGGGATAAAAAATATTATACCCCCCGAAAGGGAGAGTATTATGTAATTGGCTAGATATTTAAAAACATCTTACTTTTCAATTAATTTGTAAATTAAATATATATATTAATATTTAACTTTAGAATTATAATAATTATAATTTAAATTTTAAATAAAATAGATTTATCTTATATATTATTGGTTATATGTACATGCTCACCTACCTGGAACTCTTAAGGAGTTCTTTTTAAGTCGGCATAACTCTTTTTCCTGTCTTGGGAAACCTTCAAATTTTGTTGTATCTGTTTCGTTGTTAGTTCCATATCCTTTAGCAATTCCGGTCCTAAGATTAGCCTATCAATTGGATTACTCCAAGAAATTGGAATATTACATTTGCGTCCATACAGAATTTCAAAAAGACTCATTCCAGATAATACTTGAAAATGATTATTGTAAACAAATTCTACTAAGTAGAAGTAATTTTCCCACTTACCTGATTTGTCCATTACATACATTCTAAGCATGTCTTCTAGGAGTTCGTTCTCTTTCAGTTTGTCCATCCGTTTGCAGATGATATGCAGTGCTGAAATTTAAGTATGTGCCTAGTTCTTTAAACAAAGACTTCCAAAAATTCCCTGTAAACTTTACATCTCTATCTGAGATTACTACCTTAGGTACACCATGTAACTTGAATTTTTCTTTCATAAATATATCTACAATGTTAACAGTCTTATAAGTATATTTTACGGGAATTAAATGTGATGTTTTACTTAATTTTTCCACTATGAACATGATTGAGTCGTGTTGCGTAAAATTTTTAGGTAGACCTGTTATGAAATCCATGCTGATTATTTCCCCATTCCATTCCAAAATGGTTAGCGGTTGTAGTAACCCTGCTAGATGTTGGTGTTATGCTTCTACATGTTGGCATTCGATGCAATGAGCTAAATATTATACTACCTCTTTTTTCATGTCAGGCCAAACAAAGTGCTTTATGATCATAGTGATCATCTTCTGATATCCAAGGTGTCCTGAATATGGTCGTTTATGTAACTCAATCATAACAGTTAATTTAATTTCTGTTGTATTTGGCATGTATAATCTATTTTTATGCAGCAGTAACCCTCTTCTATTCACACTAAAATCTTTTTTTATTTGGTTCTTTTGATTTTTAGTAGTCTTTTTCTTTAGGTTTTGGGATTCTTTATCTAGTTTTTTTTTGCATTTAATATTTTATATTCCAAAGTTGTTTTGTAGCTACTGCTTGTAAATAGTTAATTTGTGTGATGACTTAAAGCATATGCAACTTTGTTATTTTTCCCTTTTATATGTTTTATTTCGAAGTCATATTCACTTAAAAATGAAAACCACCTAGCTTATCTAGTATTTAGGTTTTGTTGATCAAACAAGTATTTTAAACTTATGTTATCTGACATTAACAAAAAATTATTCCGATGAGGTAGTGTCGCCACATCTTCAGTGCATGTATGATTGAAGCAAGTTCTAAATCGCATGTACTGTAGTTCTTTTCATGCTATTTTAACTTTCCAGACTAATAGGCAATGACATAGTTTTCTTGAACTAACACCTCACCTAATCCTTCCTTACATGCGTTGGTGCATATAAAGAAATCTTTAAAATGATCAAGATTTTTTAAGATAGGGGTAGTGGTTAATAGGTGTTTTAGTTTATTAAAACATTCAGTGCACTTTTCACTCCAATCAAATTTCTTACCTTTTGTTCTGTAGTGAATTTATGGGGTAGGCTATCTTAGAAAATCCTTCAATAAACTTTCGGTAATAACTCGTAATCCCCATAAATGATCTTATGTCACTTAAAGTTTTAGGAACTGTCCATTTGGTGATAACCTTAATCTTGTCGAGATCGACATATATTCCATCTTTAGACACTACGTGTCCTAGATATTGAATTTTTACTTTAAAGAAATCGTATTTGCTAAACTTAAAAAACAATTGTTGTTCTTTTAACACTTGTAAAATTATTCTTAGGTGTTCTTCATGTTCTTGTTTATTATTTGAGTAAATCATTATGTCGCCGATGAAGACTACTACGAATTTATCTAAGTAGTTACTCAGAATACTATTCATTAAGCACATAAAAGATGCAGGTGTGTTTGTTAAACTAAAGATAGTTATGACAAACTTGTAATGACCGTATCAGGTTCTAAAAGTAGTTTTAAAGATGTCTTCATTCTTGATCTATACCTAATGGTATCCGAAACTTAAATCTATTTGGGAGAATATTTTTGCCCCTCGGAACTAATCGAATAGATCATCTATTTGGGGTAGAGGATATCTTGTTTAATTGCTGATAATTGATGCATTATCTTAGAGTTGAATCTTTCTGCTTTACGAATAAGACTGGTGCTCCCGAAGGGGAAACACTAGGTCGAATGTACTTTTTATCAATTAGTTCTTGTAATTGTGATTTAAGTTCTGTAAGTTCTATTATATTCATCTGATAAGGAGTTGTTGATGCTTGTATCACTCCCGATACTAGATTAATTGTAAATTCTATGTACCTTTTCGGAGGTAGTCCAGGGACTCCAGGGACTTCTTTTGGAAATATGTCTTTAAAATCTGTTAGGATTGATATATTTTCTATTTTAAGTTTGTTATCATTATCCTTTTTATCCATTACGTATACTGCAATTAATTTACATCCATTACGCACAGATATTTTCATCTGCAAGGTAGAGATTTATATGATCATAACCTTTCTAGGAATTCCTTTTATTTTAATTGTATTGCCATTATTATCCATGCATGTAAAAGTTTTATCATAACAATTCAACATAACCCTGTGTTTTTCTAACCAGTCCATTCCTATCACCAAATCATAAGAACCTAATGGTAAGATATTCTGATCAACATTTGTATTCAGTTCATACATCATAGTTTCACAGTTTTTCACATAACTAGTGGCCTTCCGTTTGGTACATGTGGCTCACTGTAACAGCCACGATTTTTCAAAAAAAAATTGTTATAATTTACACATTTCAACAATCCTAGGTAATACATAACTCAAACTTGCACCTGGATCAATTAATATAGAAATGGGTTGACTTTTTATCATACCTTCAATTTCAACCATTGAAGTTTGATGGTTTTCTTGTCGATTCTCCAATTCAACACTGATTTTGGGCATGCTTATCATCATATCTGCAACTGTAACAACTTCTTGAACTGAGTGAACATTAAATTTTTTCTTTCTTATGGGACAATCCTTAAAATAATGTGTCTCAGTACATTCCTAACATTTTAATGGTTCCCTCTATGCAGTGTTTTTATAAAAGGTAGTGAGAGGTTCTCTTTCTTTTGTTGTAGGGTTTTGTGGTTTAAAACCTCTATAATTATTTCCTTGATACCCTTTAGAATTATCTCAGTATTTTTGTATATCTTAGTATTTTTATTTATTTGATCAAAGTTGTCACATATTTTAGTTTTTCAGTTAGGTATATTTTCTCTTTTATTCTTATTCTGATCATAACAAAAAATCACTTTTCTCATTGCTTCTTCCAGCATCTTTGGATTGTCGTACTCATTCCTCTCTTTAAGCATAAGAGGAAAGCAGCTGAGAAAGCGATGTATTTTTTGTTTTTCATCTATTATATATGGTACATAACGAAGTAAACTTAGGAATTTACTACATAGCTTTTTCATGGTCAAAGCACCTAACCTTAACTCGTAAAATTTCTAATTTTTTTCTTCGTTGTATTGTTCTGAAATATAATTTCATTTAAAGTGATTCTTAAAGATTTTCCATGTTACGTAACGTTCTTTTATACCTTTTACCTTTTTTATATCTTGCCACCAAATATCTTCTTTTCTAGTTAAGTGATAGATGGCCATTTTCTCCTTTAGTTCATCGGAATAGTTATAGATTTGGAAATATTTCTTCATTCCAGATAACCAAGTTCTTGCTTATGCTCCTTTCTCGATCTCACTGTTAAACATAGGATATTTAATATTTTTAAATTCCCCAGAAATTTCTTCATAAGGTTTTTAGTTATTTTTCTTTTGATTACTATCACTACTTTCACTAGAATCCTAATGCTTTTTTGTATGGTGCTTAACCGATTCCTCACTAGAAGATTCATCCCCATGACTAGAAAATTCCAGCTTCCTTCCCTTACTTTTGTAAGGTGTATATTTTTCCATATTATCTTCAAGTTCTTTGTGTTTCCCTTTTTCATTACTGTGTATTTTAGCTATAAAAATATTATTTAACTCCTCTTGTGCTTTCAGTATACGTTCATTATCTTCTCTAACCCTTTTTAATTATGCTCTTAATTCTTTAACGGTTCCTTGTAACTCATATGGGTTGTCATTTCGACTCTCATTAATATTTACCCAAATTTCACCCTCCCTTAGATTACCCTCTTCATTGTTCACATGATTTCTAGGATGAGATTCATCTTCCGCAGACATTCCTACATCTTCCATAATTTCCTACAAAAACAAAGTTATTCCTGTTTCGCAAGAGAATCAAACCATAATAGATTAAAATTAGTTTTATGGTTTTATCAGTTTCAGTGTTGGGACTGTTCAAGCCAAATGTTGTAACCATGCTCTGATACCATTTTGTCACAACCTATAATTTCCACAATAATTTTTTTCGATATATATATTTATACACACACACACACAAACACTTATTTACCAATTATTAATGTAATATTGCATTGCAACATAAATACCATGACGTTTCATTGTAAAGTATCCTATACTGGTTTCTTACTAATCTTTGATAGGTTATACACTATGAGTATGTTTGCATGGTTATCAACAATTTGCTGTCACAACTGAAGGTGGTGTTTCCGACACTTTTTACATTTATCTTATTACATGTCTTCGCTAAGGGTTACCTAGCCATAAGGCGAGTTTCTGTATTAGTTGTTGCATCCTAAAATTATGAGGAAGGAAAGGGAGACTATGGTGTTAGGCACCATAGTCTTGATCCCCTTACTATAGTATGAAAAATGCTACTATGCTTGATCTAAGGTATAATTATGGTCTTGCACAAGGTGTAAATGAATGAGGTTATAAGTACTTGAATAAAAATTTAGGTTGAGATCTATGGTGTTTATACCATAGTTGAGATTTATTTCTGATAATATTATCATGGAGATGTTATATAATAATGTTTTGGCCATGCGATAGCTTGGGAGGTACAAGGTGATGATTTGGTTTGACTTACACATTAAATTTTTGTCATGGATGTGAGTTGATAGTGCAACCAAGTTTTTAAGAGCTCAATTGAGCTTTAATCTCGGCCCTCCATTTGTCCTAAATGTTAGTCAAGGGTTTTAAATTTTGGTTTTGGCCTGTTTGAGAATTTCATTTCGCTGGTTAACCTGGTCTGATGTTTTTTTTTGAAGAATTTATAGCTTCCATGGTTGTGCCGAGCAGCTTCACCCATTAACTCTTACCCAGATTGTTAATGGTGTCTTTTACTGGTTTCTTCGGAGGTGTGTTAGAGGTTTTTGTTCATGGATTCCACCAGAATCAACCTTCCTGGTTGCTGCATAACCATGACAGACCATCTTCCATGGTTGTTCAACTGCCTTAACTTGGTAAACTTATCTTAACTCTGCAATTAATTTTGATAAAACTTTCTTTTAACTTTCGGTAGTAATGACTGACTATATTTTTGTTTTACTTGTAGGAAGAGGAGGTATAAGGGTGTCCCAGAGGAGCTGACCCCTGGCCCTCTCTGTATTTGAAAAAGGTAATTTCATTTTAACCTCACCAATTTTTTTCTCACAGTTTTATTTAAAAGAAGTTATGATGCCAACTATTATGTTGGAGAATCGCGGGTTAAGGGACACTGGCGAGGATGGCGACGGGGTCACCTCCTCCCTGGCCTATCAAAAAAATATTTAAGATGAGTGACCCCAAAATTTACTCAGTTCATTAATTATTCAACCATTTCTTTCTGATCCATCCCTGACATTTCTTCATTGTTTGGTTTGTGCAGGTGGCTCTTGTGTGGATGTTGCCCATTTGCAGCATTGGTTCATTTTAGCTATGAGATGGTTGGCTCGTGGCTATGTAGGAGCCAGGATTTATCCTTAGTTCATATAAGTGTAGAACATAGTTTATGTTTTAACCCTTATTGGTTTATATTCTACTGAACAGAGGGTTTCGTATCCTCTATGTTCCATCACTAGCTTTTAAATACTTTTTTTGTGTATATTATTGGGATTAAAAGACTATTGTGGGTGCCATCTTTGATTGTCTTACCACCACTTCATTCAACCTATTTTTCATATATCATGGTTCTTAAAGAACAGTGGATGCCATCGGTGATGGACTTACAACCACACGGTTTCAAATCCCCTATGTTTAATTTTGATATTAAAATAAAATAAAGTGACCCCTAGGGTCTGTGCTAGATTCTTATCTATTGTTTCTTGAAGTTAAAGATAATACCTGTCATGATTTTTATTTCTACATACTAAATAAAATCGACCACTCTAGGGTCTGTACATTCTATCATCGGGCTTTGGCTATTTTAATGATAGTTTTTCGTCATGATTTTTGTTTTATATAATGGCTTCCATCTAACGATGGTCTTACTTCCACGTATGGATATTTCGATGGTTTCACTATTTATAAAATATTTGTAACTTGATTGTAATATGTAGAATATATTTGTTTTTAAAATAAGTATTGATCCTTGGGTATTATTACCCGTATTATGAGGTTGTACAAACATGAGATAGAATTGTGAGCAAATCACGGTGGTTGTATTAGATATAAAAAATTTAGTTTAATAATTTGTCTACTCGACTTCAGTCATGGATTGCTTAGTTAATTGATAATTGGATATTTATGATTCATTTATTGTATTTTTAATTATTCCACTTGATCTCGGTAAATACCGATCTTGGAAATATCGATCTGTATTGAGGTTTTTGAGATGAGATGATTTTGATATGTTTTATCCTGGATTTACCTAAGCCTCTCGGCTCTTATTCTATTCATAAATTCCTAAATAAATAGTTTATAAAATAGTTTATGATTCTTTTCTTTTTAAATCAAGTTATGTGAATGGATACTTTGTTGCGTTATATTCGATCTGGTTTGATTAAACAAGTCCTATAAAATATAAGAAACTTACTCTAGAACATTTAACTAGATCTAAGTAGAAGTTCGTTCAATTTACTAGTTGTGTTAACATTACACATTATACGAATTCTCCGATTCGGGTATGGATGCCCAAACATATATTTGTTAAGAAACCTTAGGTTCATAGATGCATAAATACTAAATAAAATCCGTTTACTGACATGATTACAACCATAGGGAAGATATTTAAACCAAATACATAACAGAAAGAGATATTGCAACAGATGCATAATAAGAAAAATCTTATAAACATATGCATAATAGTATTACTATTAAAAGAAATAATTACGATTCATGGATAACTTGAGATTCCACTTTAACTAACTCAAGAAGATAAGTAGTAGAATAGGGAACTTGACACCATTGTCGGGAATACAAAAATGGAATAGTCGTTCCTCCCAACCAACTCCTAGAGCAGCCAAGTCACTTTCTCGAGAACCCCCAAGCCTGGTTGTTGAACCACAAGAGAAAAATCTAGTTAATGCAACATATCTTGCATTAACATATCAGTTCTCCGTCCACTTCTAGCCTCCTACTTACTAAATGGAAATACTATTATATAGAATAATTTCTAGGACTTGGTCATTTATGAGCCTCTTGCCCTTTAGCACTCCATAAGGAGTTGTGAACTGATTTTGGGGAGGATGCCTCCTCCATCTTGAGTTCTCACTCAGTATCTTCAACCACATGTCTTTTCTTCTTGTGGGTCAACAACTATTTCAATTATGATTCCCTGTAGTATTTTTAATTAATAAAAGAATAATCCATTACATTTACTTTTTACTTCTTTTAAAAAATATTTAAAAATAAAATTCAAAAATAATAATAACAATTTATTTAAATTTGGTATATTACACAAACATAATAGATTATAGTGGAATATAATTATCCATGATTGATTCCACTAACCCACTAATATCTAAGTGGCTAACCCATACTTTCTTTAACCATTGTCCAACGACCTCTTATAATACAAAATATTATATCTTCATAAACAACTTTACAAGCATATTACTATTTTTTCAAAGTTTTCTTAGGGGGCATACTAAGCAACGTTTGACTAACCCATACATCATTTAACCATTGTATAATGAACCCCTCATAATTAATATAAAATAAACTATCTTAATAAACAACTTTAGGAGCTTATTATTATTTTTTTAAACTTTTGTTAAGAGGTCAGTACTAAGCATAGCAACTTTGCTGCTAATTTCACTTGTTTAAATTAACATTTGATTATTGAATTGAAATTTTTTATGTTGAGCTTCTTAAATTTGTTGATGGAAATTGGTATCATTATTAGGTTTTAATCACTATCTTAAGTCCATGTTTCTCGCCAAATTTAGCCCCACGTATATTGTATGGTTTTAATATGGGGATATTAACACCACTAAGATTATATTGTGTTAAAGTGGTTATAGTATTTGTTAATATTATTGGAGATGAGATACCACATCATATATGTTAATTAGAGAAGCGCGGTGTATGATACTTTGACAAGTACAATAAGGTAGTGATAAGTCCTTTACCACATTGACACTTACAAATAATTTTAATTATGATAGTTTACACCAACCATAAAACAAAGTCACCAGTAATTATTTTTCTAAATAACAAACTTCAATGATTTACCCGCCCCACCCGNTCAAAGATAATCAATTTTAATTTATTAAGATTATAAAGATTATAATGAAAGTGTTTTAAATTGAAATTTAATTTTTTAAATGAAACTTTTTTTCTTGATAGTAATAATTAATTATGCAATTGTTTGATGGGTATTAGTTTCATAAGGAAGGTTCGAGCATTATGTAGGGTCTTCAGGCCCTAGACATGGTTGGAGGAAGAAACTTCTACCTTAAGTCTTATAGGAATATTCTAAATATATATGGGCAATAAAAGCACCTCAAACCACAACTATATATGGATTTGTGGGGGTATTCTTAGCCTATGTGTGTGCATATCAATACTATTATGAAATTTTGATAAGTATAAGTGGGACTAAGAGTCATCAACGTGGTTAATAGAGGATACCAAGCCTTAGGCACAAAGTGATGCTTTCAGGGATTCAAGGCTAATAGAGATATATACGCCTCCAACCACAAGGCATGACTTCTCAAGGGGATCCTTGGCCTTAGAATAGGGACGTGGGTGGAATTTCCAAGGTTTTATAGACTAGGTATGGGTCTTAGGGCCCTGGACATGGACAAGGGATGAAACTTGAACTTTAGATCCTAAAGGAACTTGGTACAACCGTATCTGGTTGGGTAATTAAGAAGCAAGTCCGTCTTCCATGATTGAGAATAAAAATAATAATATATTGATAGAGATGATTAAATATTACAATGAGGCTCGCTTTTATAAGGCTTGAGCATGCATAATGAAGGGTTACGCCTTTTCACCTTAGTAAATAATAATTTATTATTTATAATTAATATATCATTTAAATATTCATAGCATTTCCTTCCCCTTGGGAAATCCCTATCCTCAAAGCTTGATTTTTCTAATGTTGTCCTTCACTCTGATTGTGTCGGTATTATTATGAAGCAAGACTTCTTTTGTAGAGACTTGCACTTCCTTTCCATTGATGATTTTGCATTGTGTTGTCTCATTGTTCCTACATTTATGGCATGGGGTCCTGTCATCACTGCATCGACGACATGTGTTTTTCTTCTTTTTTCTATTATCAGAGTAATTGTTGAACGTTTTCTACCTATTTTCAATTTCATAGGCATATGATTTAGTTTGTGGCATTGATGATCGGGTGACCGATTATTTTCACAATATCTACATTGTGTCTCTTTTCCTTGTTGATAATTTTTATCGCTTCTTTTTCTAATTTCTTCCAATTTGCATTCTGTTTCTTTTGCTTGATGTCTTTCCACTTCTACGTTAGGTATGTCATGCATCTTTAATTATTTTTGGAGATATGTTTTAAGACCTCATAGATAGGTTTCAAGTATTTTTTTAATATATAACCTGAATACTCATGTCAATAGGGATTCCCACTGATGTGTGAATTCCTCAACGCTTCCATCCTGTTTTAATCTAGTCAGCTTTCTGGAAAAGTCATCTTCTGCCATTCCTTGAAACCTATTAAAAAACATTTTTGAATAAGTTCCAAGACTTAGGAAAAATTGTCTCTTTTCTACCACATGCACCAATTATAGAGGTACCCTTCCATTTGCATTGACACATATTTCACCTTCTCCTCGTGAGATTGAATATTGTAGATGTCAAAGTAATCTTCTGCTTTGTTTAACCATGCAACACATTGGTATTCACTTCCATTGCATTTCAACAACTCTATTTTTTCTTTAGGTGGGTACACTATGTAAGGATGATATTGGTTTCCTTTTGATTTATGGTTTGATGGTGTCTCAGAGCTATTGGATGATGCAACTGACATATTTGAACTGCTTCGTTGTTTGCGGTGATTTTTAGCCTTTTCCTTTCTACTATATTACTGATAGCGTCTATTTTGTTGTTTAATCCCGCCTCCATATCTGGAAAAACTTTTTTTCTATCTCTTGTTTAACCGTCACAATGTTAATCTTCATTTATTTTTGCAAATATTATTGATTCTTGGTGAGTGTTTCCTATGTGGAAACATGGAATGAGCTATCTAAAATGTCTGGACTGCTGACATGGTATGTACTAGGCATTAGTTTTTGTAACACCTCCATTAATGTATTATGGTTCTGCATCATGGTGCTCAAGTTTTGTGTTATGGTGTTTATGTCTTTAGTTATGGTACTCATTTTGTCATCCAAGTATTTTTGTGTCTCACTCATGATGTCCATTTTTTCATCTATCCTTCTTTATAGTACAATAACAACTTCGTCTTTGACTTATTTCTTAAGCACTGTATTGTTATTTTTTATTTCTTCCTTCAAGATTTTTTGGTTAGCGTCGAGGGCCTTGATGCGGAGGTGTGTGTTTGGAATCTATTTTGGATTATGGAGTAAAACAAAAATACAATTTATTGTCTTTACTGATTGAAAATAAAAATCTATAATTATAAAAATGATTCAAAATAGTATTATTATATTATGAATTTTTATTTTTATTATAGGTTTGTAATGGAATAAAATAGATAACTATTTTTAATAATAATTATTACTATTTTTAATAATTATTATTATTATTATTAAGAATAATAATATTTATTATTATATTAAAATTAGTTGGTTTGATGTAATTAGGTTTTACGTGGATGCAGGCTGGCGGGAATGGGGTGCGGAGGGGAGGAGGAAGGAAGATGAAGCAACAAAGAGTTGGGATGAGGGGGTCGCAGGGGTTGCAGGTGGTGGCACGACGGTGGAACGTAGGGGCTGGTTTGATAGTAGAACACAGGAAGGAGGAAGGAGCATTAAGTGAGAGGATGGAAGAGTAAGGCGCAAAGGTGGAATGCAGGGCAAGGGAGCATGAATGCAGAAAAACCGGGAGTCACATAGGTGAATAGAGAGCAGCGAGGGGGATGGTGGAGTAGTAATGTGGGTTGGGGAGTGAACTTGGAAGAATGGAGAGACTGTCAAGGGGGTACATATAGGGAGGAGGGAATGGAGGAAGAAAGGTAGGAGAATGTGTGACATGGATGAATGGGGGTTGATGAGAATGCGTGTGGAAGTGTGGTGAGGAAGAGGAGTACTGAGAAGCAAGGGTAGAAGATGGAGAAGGAGCATGCGAGCACAAAAGTGTGAAATTTGTGTGCAGACAAAGATGAAATGATAATGTAGGTGTTGTGGAATTGGTAGCATGGAAGATGAGTGGGACAATGGGTGATGTGTAGGGATGTGAGGCTGGTAGGCCCCCGGAGTGAGGGATATGTAGGGGAGTAACAGGTGGAGTGTAGAGATGGTGATGCAAGGAAGAGTGGAAGGGTGAGACGAAACCAAGCTTAAAGTGGGTAATTAACTCTTACCCAGAGTGGTAGACACAAGTCTTCATAATGTTTGGTTATATGATTTTCAAAAGTATCTCCAGTAAGTCTGTCGAAGTAAACCGTTCAAAATTAATTAGTCGAAGTAAAATATGTTGAAGCGAAGTAAGTTGGTAAAACCGACAACTAAGAACTTGTTGAGGTAAAAATGTCAAAAAATCCAACCAAATTTAGTCTTTAAAAAAAACTTGTCGAAATATTTTGATAGACTTGTCTAGTCGGAGTTAGACAAGTTTTACCCGGCAAGTAAAAAAAAGAATTCCAAGTCGACCTGAATTCTTCTTTTTTGTGACTGAGAGGTAGCTCAATTTTAACAGCCTTTTAGGTTTAGGAAAGAAATCTTGTCTTAAAAGGAAAAAGTAATTTTCTAAGGAAAATAAAAAATAAAAAATAGCTTCCACTTCTGGTTCAAACATGTTGAGTTTGCAGACTCCAATTTTTACAGGAAAGAATTATGAATTTGGTCTCTAACAATGAAGGCTTTGTTCACAAGACAAGATGTTTGGGAAATTGTCTAGAATGGTTATGCAAAACCAACAGATTAGATGACATATAACAATCTCACACAAGATGAGAAAGATACACTGAGTCCCAAGAGTAGCAGCAACAATTACCACTAAGCAAGAATGGGACACATTGGAAAATTCCTATCAAGGTTTGGACAAGGTAAAGACTTCCAAGTTGGAGACTCTTAGAAGATATTTTGAATCCCTATCAATGAAATATTTAGAGTTAGTATTCTCATTCTACACTAGAGTTGTTGGTTTGATAAATCAACTAAAATATCATGGAGAAAAAATAGAATACCAAAGGGTGGTTGAAAAAATTCTCAGAAGTATTCCCCTAGGATTTGAATCCTTAGTTGTGACTGTGGAAAAAAACAAAGACATGTCGGTGTTTACCATTGTTGAGTTGCAAGCTTCACTCATCAATCATGGACACATAATTAGCAGAACAAATACATCATTGGAAGGTGCATTCGCAGCACATTCATCCATAATTCATGGTAGAGGCAGGGGGAGAAACAACTCTAGAGGCAGAGGAAGAAGTTCTTCGAGAGGAGGACACGGTAGAATTCCTGCAAATGTAGCGGGTAGAGGAGAAAATCAAAATCCAAGTTAGCCAAGTGGTCATAGGTTTGATACATAAAAAATGCAATGTCATTATTGTAAGAAATTTGGTCATTATGCATATGAATGCAAGAAGAAACAATATGACCAAGGAAGGAAAATCTCAAAGCAAACGACCAACACTAGCACTCCGTTAAGTGCAATGTTAATGGTATATGCATCTCCAATTGAATGCAATGTTGTCCAAGAAAATCCACATGACATATGGTACTTAAATTCAGTCTACAACAATCATATGTCTGATAATTTAAATTTGTTTTCCAGTCTAGATAATTCAGTTCAAACTGATGTTACACTTGGAAATAATGTCCAAGTCACTGTTTTGGGAAAATGCACTATTGGTATTATAACCAAACACGGGGAGAGTAAGTTTATTCCTGATGTCTATCATGTCGAAGGTCTAAAACATAATTTGTTGAGAATTTGACAACTGATACAAAAAGGTTACAGAGTTTATATAGAAGATAATCACTGTGTGATTAAAGACAAGCGTCCAAGCAACCAGCTGATAGCAAAAATGTCAATAAGAAGCAATCGCTTGTTTCCATTGAGGATAATTCCATACATGAAAGGAAAGACAAATACAGGAGATGCATTCAAAGAATAAAGTAAATAAGTAGTCGAGCACTTCAACAAGAAAGAAAATGATAATGCTGAATTTCAAGCAGTGTTTCAAACAAAAGTTCAAGATGAATCTTGATTGTGGAATTTCAGATTTGGACATCTGAATTTTGGTGGGCTGAAGCTACTACACACAAAGAATATGGTGAAAGGATTTTCATTGATCGACAAACCAGAAAGAGTTTGTGAAGGTTGCATTTTTGGCAAGCAGCATAGAGAGACTTTTCCTGTCGAAAATTCATATAGAGCACGCACATCACTTGAGATTATGCACTTTGATATTTATGGTCCACTGCAGACATCATCCATTGGTGGCTGCAATTATTTTATTACTTTTATTGATGACTACTCAAGAAAAACATGGGTATATTGTCTGAAACATAAATCTGATGCATTTAGTTATTTTCAGTAGTTCAAGGCACTCATGGAGAACCAGAGTGGACACAACATCAAAATCTAAAGGACAGTCAGAGGAGGTGAATATGTTTCAAATGAACTTCTAAATTTTTTCATGACCCATGGCATACAAAAGCAATTCACTGCACGATATACACCTCAACAGAATGTTGTTGCTGAAAGAAAGAACAAAACCATTATGGAGATGGCGCACAGTATGATGGAAGCCAAGCATTTGTCAAATGAATATTGACCTGAAGTAGTTGCAACTGTTGTATATATCATGAACCAGTGTTCGACAAAGAGTGTGAAGAATAAAGTTCCTCAAGAAGCATGGATAGGTATGACTCACAGTGTTTCTCATTTAAAAAATTTTGGTTGTGTTGCACATGCTCATGTTCCAGATGACAGGAGAAAGAAGCTAGATAACAAGGGACAGAAATGTATTTTTGTTGGTTACTGTGAAGACACAAAATCATACAAGTTGTATGATCCTATCGCAAGGAAAGTGATCATCATTCGATATGTTCAATTTGTCAAGAATGAATCATGGGATGGAACTGTCGACATAAATGTCAAGATTGTGTCGAATGTCGACCATGATGACATGGTAGAGGAAGTGGTTCAAACACCACATGTAAGTCAACAGGTTGCAGCACTGTCGACTCTCAGGACACCGCGACATGGTTCAACATAAGGAAAATCAACACAAGTTGCAGCTCAAGCTACACCGAAAAGCACACCAAGAGGACAACAGACTCCTAGCAAGTATTTTGTCAAGGTCAACATCGATAGAACCAATAAAGACAAGAAGTATGTGTGAAATATATGAAGTTGGTAGACCAAATTTATTCTCTCTCTAATTTGCATTATTTTCTCTTATATATGATCCACTAACATTTGAGGAAGCTGTCGAAGAAGAAGTATGGGAACAAGCCATGGATGAAGAAATAGAATGCATTGAGAAGAATTAAACATGGGAGTTGGTAGATGTACTAAAATATAAAGATGTAATCAATGTCAAATAAATTTAAAAAACAAAGCAATATGCCGATGGGAATATGCAGAAGAACAAAGCAAGAATGGTAGCAAGAGGGTTCACACAACATCCTGACATAGATTTCAATGCAACTTTTTCACCTGTCGCACGCATGGATACAGTCAAAACAGTCTTGGCCATTGTTGCACAAAACAAATGGCCTATTTATAAAATGGATGTTAAGTTAGCATTTTTGAAGGGATATCTAGAAGAGGAAGTATATGTGGAACAACCACAAGGCTATGAAATTTTAGATCAAGAGCATAAAGTGTATAGACTGAAAAAATCACTCTATGGTTTGAAGCAAGCTCCTAGAGCTTGGTACATTTGGATTGATTCATATCTCACCGAAAATGGATTTTAGAAAGTGAACCGACGTTGTACACCAAAGTTGATGAGTAAGGTAAGATGTTAATTGTCTGCCTATATGTAGATGATTTAATATTTACTGGTGACTTTGGCATAGAATATTTTAAAGTAGTCATGGAAAGTGTTCATATGAAATAATTGATTTGGGGCTTATGAAATTTTTTCACGGCACTAAAGTCTAGTAGTCTGAAAGTGGTATATTTATATCACAGTCTAAATATGCAAGTGCAGTTTTAAAAATATTTAATATGTCAAATTGCAAGACATCCCCAACACCATTAATAATAGGTTTAAAATTGAGGAAGGATGATGATGGATCACTAGTAGATCCTATGTTGTTTAAAAGGTTGGTTGGAATCCTTATGTATTTAAAAACGACAAGACAAACATCATGTATGGAGTAAGTCTGATCTTAAGATTCATGGAGTCACCAAAAGACTCATATTGGAAAGCAGGTTAAAGAATTCTGAGGCATGTAAGTGGCACAACATACATTGGCATTATGTATTCAACCTCGGAAAATTTTAAACTCATTGGATACACTGAAAATGAAAATGGAGGAAGCATAAATGGCGAGAAGAGCACATATGGGTACACATTTCATTTTGGTACGGGTGTTGTTTCGTGGGATTCAAAGAAACATTGCATAGTAACTCTGTCTTCAGCAGAAGCATAATATGTTGCAGCTACAAGTGTTGCATGTCAAGCTGTCTGGATGCAGAGAATTTTAAAAGACCTGTCGCAGAACCAACAAGAACCAACAAGAACCAACAACCATGTTATGTGAAAACAATTCAGCCATAGAATTTTCAAAGAACCATGTGTTCCACAAGAGAACAAAGCACATCGAAACAAGATTTCATTTCATAAGAGAGTTGGTGAATAACAAGGAAATTTGTTTAGAATTTTGCAGGTCTGAAGATCAACTTGCAGACATCTTTACAAAACCATTGGCAAGGGATACATTTCATTATCTATGTAGTTATCTTGGAATGACAAGTTCTACACAATGAACTCTGTCATGCACAAAGCAAGTTTAACCTCTGAATCATTTTGTAAAATTTTGTTTTAAAAAAAATCCCCATCTGCTTATAATTAAGGGGGAGTGTTGGAAATATTAATTACTCGTAGATCCGTATAAGATCTCATCCGAATTTGTCAAAGTCAGTATCAGTTCATTTTCTATTATATAGTCTGACAAGATGAAGAGTTCACGACTGTCATATATAAATTGGTCAAATTGAATTTCTGAAACTAAGTTTTTAGGTAGATAGTTATTACAGACTTTAATGTTGATTCACGGAGAAGCATTTCTAGTTTGCCTATAAATAGAAGAAGAAGATTGTAAATTAAGTTAGACAAAGACACATCCTGGAAAAAATATGAACCAAGAAGATGCACAAATATGGTTGCATGAAAGAATGCAAGAAGCTATATTTGTCTTGATGTTAGATGATGCTTGGGAAGACGGTGTACAATTGCTGGAGGAATTAGGTTTACTCTGGCTAAACAACCCTTAGAACTCCATGGTTATTATGAGTTCAAGGAATCAGAGGACACTGCTAGAGATGGGAATTGTAGAGAATTCCATAATACTGATCGAGGATTTGGCCGAAGATGATAGTTGGTGGTTGTTTGCTTGTCATGCACTTCCATATAAAGATGGAAAAATTCCAGCAAACATCCATGAAGAAATGATCATGCTTGTGTGAGCCAAGTGTTAGGGCTTCCCCTTGCAATCAAAGTAGTAAGGAGAGAAATTCCAGGCACCACTGATGCACATGACTGGGAATTGGTAGTTAGGAGGCTCCCAATTGCCAACAAACAAGATAAAGAAGTTGTGTATGATCGCGTACGGTTGAGTTACGATACACTGGGAAGCTACCATGTTAATATGCAAATGTGTTTTCTATACTTAGCAGCCTTCTTAGAAGATGAAATGGTCTCTGTCGAGTACAAGGAGATTTCATTGTGGGTGGGAGAAGGACTTCTAGTAGGGAACAAGTCTGGCCACGACCCATTCGAGATGGGAAGAATTTACATCAACATTTTAGTTGACCATTGTTTGATTGAGCCCATCGAAAGAGAAGTCAATGACCACGTGTTCAAGTTTAGGATGCACATCGTCCTGCATTATTTGGCCATACACATTGCAGAGCACGAATAAAAATTCTACTTCCGGGAAGGTTAGGGATTGACAATGTTAAATGAAAATGAATGTTCAGGGCGCACCAGGAATTTGCTGAACAATAATAATTTGACTTCGCTTCCCGAATCATGGAGCGCTCCACAAATTTTTACTTTGACACTTCGACAAAATAATATCGTACAAATTCCAAGAGGGTTGTTTGAAGGTATAACCTCTCTTAAGATTCTGTATCCGAATCAGACGTACCTGGAGTTCTTGCCACAGAATCTGGGCTATTTGAAACAATTGGTTTATCTAAATTTAGCATCCATACCCATAAAAAGGATACCTCCATCTTTCACAAAACTTTTGAATCTCCAAATCCTTATTCTTAGCAGATCTAGATTCAAAAAATTGCCCTCTGACATTCATAAGTTGAGGTATTTAAAGTGTCTATCCCTCAATAGGTGTGCTGATTTGCAATGTCTTCCTTATAGTATATCAGGCCTTACTTCTTTGCAGTACTTTGACATGAGTTTCTACAGACGTGTGTTCACAAAACAGGAAGGAAATCACATCTGCAAAATAATAGCCTCCCTGAAAGATTTGGATTTGGGTAATTTATCCCAACTCAAAACCTTACGTTTATCTGACAATGGAAAAACAATTAGTGAGGAAGAGGGTGCATTAGGGAAATTTGTCCACCTGGAAACCCTATTTTGAACCTTGCAACAATGGAAGAGTTACACCATGACATGACTGATATGTAAGAGTTGAGAAGACTCACCTTACATTTCCCACGTCTAGTTAAATTATTGAGTAACTTTCATGAATTTCAAAATTTGAGTTACCTTCAAATGTGGTATTGCCAAATGTTGGAAGAGCTTCCACATTTGCATGAGCTCCAGAGTTTAAAGCAATTGCATATAATTGCTTGTAGTAATTAAAAGAAGCTCCTTGTAGAGTTGGGGGAGAATAATGCATTTACTTTGTTAGAAATATTGTCATTAGTTGAATTACCTCAGTTAAAGGAATTGCCAACATCAGAGGAGGGTGCACTGTCCTTTCTTCAAATACCGACTTTGATGAATTGTGAAAAATTAGAAATGTTATCAAAAGCTTATTTAAATCTTAAAACACTCAAAAAAATAAGAGTGTATGGTTGTACTATGGTATTGGAAAATTTAGAAGAAATTAGGAAAATAAATATAGAGGTAGAAGTGGCAACAACTTCTACCTAGATATAGTAGATTTTAATAAACAGTTGAAGGATAGTAGTAATGTAAGAAGTTGGCTTTATGATGAATTTTGGTGTAATGAGGTTTTCCTTTTCCTCAGCTTACTTTATGATTTTTAATAAAATTCCATGAATTGTATAAGCCATGGACTAGCTTCATAGAATTTTGTAAAGTTCCATGAATTGTATAACATCATAGATTTTGGTAATTTATGTTACTATATTTCATACACAACAAGATAATCTATCTTTTAGCACCACAAATTACCATCGCTTATATTTTATGGTGTCAAAGTGGTGCTATTAGCACTACTTACAATTTTGTGGTGTTAAGGTGGTGGAATTAGCACCACTTAGAATTTGTGGTGTTAATGTGGTGGTATTAGCACCACTTATATTTTTTGGTGTTAATATGGTGTAAATGTTTATTGGAAATCATGTATTTACTCATGTATGTTAAGAGAAATGGCAGGTTTGCAAGTACCATAAGGTTGTGCTACTAATTATTTGTCACATGGACATGTACATGTAGGATTTATTTATGAGGATTTTTACAATAAACATAATCATTTCACAAATAATTATTTTGTAAATTATGATTTTTTACATTACAATCCCAACAAATTCCATTTCTTATTTTTACACTATTTAAACAAATAATTTCACATGATTAATTCAATTAAAATACTCATTTTTAATACTATTTAAAAAATAAGTACTTAGGACTTTTAATATAGACAACTAATAAAAATAACCACTTCTTAATTATTAATATTATAAAGTAGCGATAAAAAATATTATACCCCCCAAAGGGAGAGTATTATGTGAGTTTTATGTAATTGGCTAGATATTTAAAAACATCTTACTTTTTAATTAATTTGTAAATTAAATATATATATTAATATTTAACTTTAGAATTAGAATAATATTAATTTAAATTTTAAATAAAATAGATTTATCTTATATATTATTGGTTATATGTACATGCTCACCTACCTGGAACTCTTAAGGAGTTCTTTTTAAGTCGGCATAAATCTTTTTCTTGTCTTGGGAAACCTTCATATTTTGTTGTATCGGTTTCACTGTTAGTTCCATATCCTTTAACAATTCAGTTCCTAAGATTAGCCTATAAATTGAATTGCTCCAAGAAATTGGAATATTACATTTGCATCCATACATAATTTCAAAAGGACTCATTCCAGGTGATACTTGAAAATTATTATTGTAAACAAATTTTACTAAGTGCAAGTAATTTTCCCACTTACCCGGTTTGTCCATTAAATACATTCTAAGCATGTCTTCTAAGAATTCGTTCTCTTTTAGTTTGTCCATTCATTTGCGGATGATATGATGTGCTCAAATTTAAGTATGTGACTAGTTCTTTAAACAATGACTTCCAAAAATGCCCTGTAAACTTTACATCTCTATCTGAGATTATTACCTAAGGTACACCATGTAACTTGAATTTTTCTTTCATAAATATATCTGCAATGTTAATAGTCTTATAAGTATATTTTACTGGAATAAAATGCGATGTTTTACTTAATTTTTCCTCTATGAACATGATTTCATTGTGTTTCCTAAAAAATTTAGGTAGACCTATTATGAAATCCATGCTAATTATTTCCCCATTCCATTCCAAAATGGTTAGCGATTGCAGTAACCCTGCTGGATGTTGGTGTTATGCTTCTACCTGTTGGCATTCGATGCAACGAGCTAAATATTATGCTACCTCTTTTTTCATGTTAGGCCAAATGAAGTCCTTTATGATCATAGTGATCATCTTCTGGTATCCAAGGTGTCTTGAATATGGTCGTTTATGTAACTCATTCATAACAGTTAATTTAATTTATGCTGCATTTGGTATGTATAATTTGTTTTTATGCAACAATAACCCTCTTCCATTTAGACTAAAATCTGTTTTTATTTGGTTCTTTTGATTTTCAGTAGTCTTTTCCTTTAGGTTTTGGGATTCTTTATGCATTTTTTTTGCATTTAATATTTTATATTCCAAATCTATTTGGTAGCTACTGCTTGAAAGTAGTTAATTTGTGTGACGACTTAAAGCGTCTGCAACTTTGTTATCTTTTCCTTTTATATGTTTTATTTCGAAGTCATATTCACTAAAAAATGAAAACCACCTAGCTTATCTAGTATTTAGGTTTTGATGATCAAACAAGTATTTTAAACTTATGTTATCTGACATTAACAAAAAAATTCTTTCGATGAGGTAGTGTCGCCACATCTTTAGTGCATGTATGATTGAAGCAAGTTCTAAGTCGCATGTAGCGCAGTTCTTTTCATGTTATTTTAACTTTCTAGACTAATAGGAAATGGCATAGTTTTCTTGAATTAACAGCCCACATAATCCTTCCTTACATGTGTTGGTGCATATACCAAAATATTTAAAATGATCAACAGTTTTTAAGATAGGGGTAGTGGTTAACAGGTGTTTTAGTTTATTAAAACATTGAGTGCACTTTTCACTCCAATCAAATTTATTACCTTTTGTTCTGTAGTGAATTTATGGGGTAGGATATCTTAGAAAATCCTTCAATAAACTTTTGATAATAACTCGTAATCCCCATGAATGATCTTATGTCACTTAATTTTTTAGGAACTGGCCATTCGGTGATAACCTTAATCTTATCGAGGTCGACATATATTCCATATTTAGACACTACGTTTCCTAGATATTGAATTTTTTCTTTAAAAAAATTGCATTTGCTAAACTTAGGAAACAATTGTTGTTCTCTTAACAATTGTAAAATTATTCTTAGGTGTTCTTAATGTTCTTGTTTTTTCTTTGAGTAAATCATTATGTCGTCGATGAATATGAATACGAATTTATCTAAGTAGTTACTTAGAATACTATTCATTAAGCACATAAAAGTTGTAGGTACGTTTGTTAAACCAAAGGAAATTACGACAAACTCATAATGACCATATCATGTTCTAAAAGTCGTTTTAAAGATGTCTTCATACTTGATCTGTACCTGATGGTATCCAAAACTTAAATCTATTTTGGAGAAGATTGTTTCCTCTCGGAACTTATCAAATAGATCATCTATCTGGGGTAGAGGATATCGATTTTTAATAGTCATCTTGTTTAATTGATGATAATCTATGCATAATCTTAGAGTTGAATCTTTCTTCTTTACGAATAAGACTGGTGCTCCCGAAGGGGAAACACTAGGTCGAATGTACTTTTTATCAATTAGTTCTTGTAATTATGATTTAAGTTCTATAAGTTCTATTATATTCATCTAATAAGGAGTTGTTGATGCTTGTATCGCTCCCAGTACCAGATTGATTGTAAATTCTATGTCCCTTTTCAGAGGTAGTCCAGGGGCTTCTTTCGAAAATATGCCTTTAAAATCTGTTAGGATTGGTATATCCTCTATTTTAAGTTTGTTATCATTATCCTTGACATCCGTTATGTAGACTAAAAATAATTTACATCCATTATGCAAAGATCTTTTCATCTGCAAGGCAGAGATTTATCTGATTGTAACCTTTCTAGGAATTCCTTTTACTTTAATTATATTGCCATTATTATCCATGCATGTAAAAGTTTTATCATAATAGTTCAACATAACCCTGTTCAATTTTCTAACCAGTCCATTCCTATCACCAAATCATAAGAACCTAATGGTAATATATTCTGATAAACATTTGTATTCAGTTCATACATCACAGTTTCACATTTTTTCACATAACTAGTGGCCTTCCATTTGGTACTTGTGGCTAACTGTACTAGCCACGATTTTTCAAAAAATTCTTGTGATAATTTACACATTTCAACAATCCTAGGTGATACATAACTCAAACTTGCACCTGGATCAATTGATATAGAAATGGGTTGACTTTTTATCATACCTTCAATTTCAACCATTGAAGTTCGATGGTCTGCTTGTCGATTCTCCAATTCAACATTGATTCTGGGCATGCTTATCATCATATCTCCAACTGTAACAACTTCTCAAACTGAGTGAACATTAAAAATTTTATTTCTTATGGGACAATCCTTAAAATAATGTGTCTCTCTACATTCCTAACATTTTAATGGTTCCCTCTGTGCAGTGTTTTTATAAAAGGTAGTGGGAGGTTCTCTTTCTTTTGCTGTAGGGTGTTGTGGTTTAAAACTTCTATAATTATTGCCTTGATACCATTTATAATTATTCTCAATATTTTTGTAAATCTTAGTATTCTTCTTTCTTTGATCAAAGTTGTCACATATTTTAGTTTTCCAGTTAGGTACATTTTCTCTTTTATTCTTATTCTGATCATAACAAAAAATCACTTTTCTCATTGCTTCTTCCAGCATCTTTGGATTGTCATACTCAATCCTCTCTTTAAGCATAAGAGGCAAGCAGCTGAGAAAGCGATGTATTTTTGGTTTTTCATCTATTATATATGGTACATAACGAAACAAATTTAGGAATTTACTACAGAGTTCTTTCATGGTCAAAGCACCTAACCTTAACTCGTAAAATTTCTGAGCTTTTTCTTCATTGTATTGTTCTAAAATATACTTTCATTTAAAGTGATTCTTAAAGGTTTTTAATGTTACGTAACGTTCTGTTATACCTTTTACCTTTTTTATATCTTGCCACCAAATATCTTCTTTTCTAGTTAAGTGATAGATGGCCATTTTCTTCTTTAGTTCATCGGAATAGTTATAGATTTGGAAATATTTCTTTATTCCAAATAACCAAGCTTCTGTTGATGCTCCTTTCTCAAGAGAACTATTAAACATAGCATATTTAATATGATTAAATTCCCAAAATTTTCTTCATAAGGTTTGTAGTTATTTTTCTTTTGATTACTATCACTACTTTCACTGGAATCCTGATTTTTTTTGTATGGTGCTTAACTGATTCCTCACTAGAAGATTCATCCCCATGACTAGAAAATTCTAGCTTCCTTCCCTTACTTTTGTAAGGTGTAGATTTTTCCATATTATGTTCAAGTTCTTTGTGTTTCCCTTTTTCATTACTATGTATTTTAGCTAGAAAAATATTATTTAACTCCTCTTGTGCTTTCAGTCTATGTTCATTATCTTCTCTAACCCTTTTTAATTATCCTATTAATTCTTTAATAGTTCATTGTAACTCAGATGGGTTGTCGTTTCGACTCTCATTAATATTTACCAAAATTTCACCCTCCCTTAGATTACCCTATTCATTGTTCACATGATCTCTTCATTGTTCACCTGATTTCTAGGATGAGATTCATCTTCCACAGACATTCCTACATCTTTCATAATTTCCTGCAAAAACAAAGTTATTCTTCTCTTCCTTTTTCGCAAGAGAATCAAACCACAATAGATTAAAATTAGTTTTTTGGTTTTATCAGTTTCAGTGTTGGGATTGTTCATGCCAAGTGTTGTAACCATGCTCTGATACCATTCTGTCACAACCTAAAATTTCCACAATAATTTTCTTTTCGTTATATATATTTAGATATACACACACATTTATTTACCAATTATTAATGTAATATTGAATTGCAACATAAATACCATGATGTTTCATTGTAAAATATCTTATTAGTTTCTTACTAATATTTGACAGGTTATACACTATGCGTATGTTTTCATGGTTATCAACAATTTGCCATCACAACTGAAGGTGGTGTTTTCGACACTTTTTACATTTGTCTTGTTTCATTTCTTCACTAAGGGTTACCTAGCCATAAGGCGGGTTTCTATATTAGTTGTTGCATCCTAAAATTATGAGCAAGGAAAGGGAGACTATGGTGTTAGGCACCATAGTCTTGATCCCCTTACTATAGTATGAAAAATGATACTATGCTTGATCTAAGGTATAATTATGGTCTTGTGCTAAGCAACTTCACCCATTAACTCTTACCTAGATTGTTAATGGTGTCTTTTATTGGTTTCTTCTAAGGTGTGTTGGAGGTTTTTGTTCATGGATGCCACCAGACTCAACCTTCTTGGTTGCTGCATAACGACGATAGACCATCTTCCATGGTCGTTCAACTGCCTTAACTTGGTAAGCTTGTCTTAACTCTAGAATTAATTTTTATAAAACCCTCTTTTAACTTTCGGTAGTAATTACTGACTATATTTTTGTTTTACTTGTAGGAAGAGGAGGTATAAGGGTGTCCCGAAGGAGCCGACCCCTTGCCCTCTATGTATTTGAAAAAGGTAATCTCATTTTTTGAATTACTGACTATAATTTTGTTTTACTTGTAGGAAGAGGAGGTATAAGGATGTCCCGGAGGAGCCGACCCCTTGCCCTCTATGTATTCGAAAAAGGTAATGTCATTTTAACCTCAGCAATTTTTATCTCACAGTTTTATTTAAAAGAAGTTATGATGCTAACTGTTCTATTGGATAATCGCAGGTTAAGGGACATTGGCGAGGATGGCGACTGGGTCACCTCCTCCCAAGCCTGTTACAAAAATATTTAAGATGAGTGACCCCAAAATTTACTTGGTTCATTAATTATTTAACCATTTATTTCTTATCCATCCCTAACATTTCTTCATTGTTTGGTTTATGTAGGTGACTCCAGTGTGGACGCTGTCCATTTGCAACATTGGTTCATTTTAGCTATGAGATGGTTAGGCTCGTGGCCATGTAGGAGCCAATATTTCTCCTTAGTTCAAATAAGTGTAGAACGTAGTTTATGGTTTAACCCTTATGGGTTTATATTCTACTGAATAGAGGGTTTTGTATCCTCTCTGTTCCATCACTAGCTTTTAAATCATTTTTTTGTGTATATTATTGGGATTAAAAGACTGTTGTGGGTGCCATCCGTTATCCCTAAAGTTGAACCTACACTACTGGGGTTCAAGCTCAGAGAAATTTTTAAAGATAATTCAATAAAATAAGAATAAAAACTGAATTGGTATGTAATCAAAGATATAGGAAAATCACATATCAGTTTTAAAATTCCTATTGCAGTTGCAAATATGGGAATAATAATAGATTTGTATCCCAAAGCCAACCCAAATATAACATTAGTTGCTGCTCCATTCCTGCATGAATCGACAACATCTTGGACAGGGATGAAAGTATTACTTGTGTAATACTCTGTGACAAAACCAATAACAAGGCCATCCCATAAACCAATAGCAACACAAAAGAAAATCTCCCAGTTCTTTACAACCCTCTAGACACCAAAATTGAAAATGGTGAAGGATGAAGGCAATGCAACTAAACTTACAACAACAATGCCAATGGTCATCAATACTGTGGAGATAATAAGCTACTTTTTCAATGCAGGCTCAATTTCCTTCACATCCTTGATCTCAAATATGTCAGTCACAAAGAGGGTTGTGATTAAGCAAGCAATGATACCCATTGAACTAATGAGCAAGGGATAGCACATGTCAGTAAAGTCATGAGTGTTTCCAAATGATGATATGGATGAAGCAACCAGAGCTGCACATGAAGCTTCAGTATAGGACCCAAATAAATCTGATCCCATACCAGCAATATCTCCAACATTGTCACCGATATTATCAGCAATTACAGCTGGATTTCATGGATCATCTTCGGGAATGTTCCGCTCAACTTTTCCAACAAGATCTACACCTACATCTACTACTTTGGTGTAAATACCACCACCTACTTTTCCAAACAGAGCCATGGAAGAACCACCAAGACCATAACCAGTAATTGCTTCAAAAATACCCTCCCAGTCATCGCCATAGTACAACTTGAAAAGATTAATGGTAACATAAAGGACCAACAGTCCATTTGCAGCAAGCAAAAAGCCCATCACAGTACCAGATCGAAAAGCAGTAATGAAATCTTTCCCGACTCCTTTCCTGGGTTCTAGTGTTCTTGCATTTGCTTAAGTTGCAATTTTAATTCCAAGATAGCCAGAGAAATAAGATGTCAAAGAACCAAGCAAGAAAGATATTGTTCAAGGAAAATATCAAAGAAAACTTTAAAGCAGATATTGGGTGCCTTGTTCTTCTGAGTAATAATCTAGTCTTTCTCGCAAACAAACCTTCTGTCCTTATTAATAATGGATGTTATTTGTTTTAATTGCAATATTTTCAGGAAACTCTTCCCAATTCAGAAATCTGTCCAAAGCATCCTTTGAAAAGGGGGATTGTATATTCAAGAAAAACATGCTTTATTGTATTCACCTACAATGCATGCTTGAAGATTGAAATCTTTTGCTCAAACTCATCTAAGACAAATCCCATTCAAAAGGAAAGAGGTCGTAAACTGCAGCAATAAGAAATGCCAATACTAAGACTTGATAACTTTTCTTCCTTAATCAATTTACATTGGTGCTTTGAATTAAAACATGAAACTCATGTCATTTGTTGATACTAGTCTTTGAAAACTTAGCCTTTGGGACTAGCTTCTCTCTTTGATTTGTCACCTTGCTTCTCAATTCTCGTTGAGTGCTTGTGTGGATCCTTCTCGGCATCTTGCTATGAGAATTGGGGCATATATTATAATCTTGATATTGAATAATGCTACTTGAAACTTCACACAGAGTTTCGGCACCTAGACATTCAATGTGTAAAAGCATCTGTCTAAAAAAATTTAGTGGGGTAAATCTGGTGACAACATCTGGCTTTGGCTGGGGATGGCATGCTCCTTGCGAGCTGCCAAGAACTAGCAGACTTCATGCCTTCTATTCCATCTCTATAATCACTTCTACAAGAAAACTACAAATCTGTACAGTGCCTTATCCATTGGGCAATGGAGTTATTCAAAAAACTTGAAAATACACTTCTTATTAAGTGTTGAAACTCAAACAAATTCTGCAATTGAAAACAATCCTTATACAACCATCTGATCACACTATGCAAACTGAAACAAATAATCAAAGATGAGCTTATTTATCCACACTACTATTCTAATCATTGAACTCTGCTTGATCAAGTATAATCCCATTTCCAATGTAGCCATACAAAAAGTCCATCAACCAAACAAAACTTGCTTCCAACTTTAAGCATATACACAATCAGAAATATTGAAAAGCATAACTCATACTTACTTCCATCGAACTCTGTCTCTAAGCAATTAATGATAAAGATTTATAGTTCACTATTGAATCTAAACAACTTGCAACAGGATCATAAAAAATTACCAAAAATGAGCTCTTCATGTTTCTTGTCTTCTGTAAATCCAAGCTAATTGATTTCTGAAGAGTATTGCTCGACTGATGAGGAATAGATGAACAGTTCTAGTAATTCTTTGTCACTGCATTCCTCAAAACCTGATCGATTACTGTAAAAGAGTAGATCATTGTTGAAAATATCAACAAACGCTGATGTAGAAATTTGATGTTCAAGAGTTTCCATTGAGTATTTCTCTCCTCTTTCTTTCTCATGGGTATCATTATCACATATAGCACCATAACTGAAGGGTTCGATAGGTGTTTGAAAAAACTGCTCTTCTTCATCAAAATATCTATCATACATACGCTGATCTTTATGAATTCTTAAATTTTGAATATTAGTAACCTCTGCTTCATGATGTTTTTCAATCTGCTGGTTAACATTTGATGAAGAAGAAAATATAATGGACTGATTGGGGAATTTCTCATTATCAGATTTAGAACTGGCATACAGTGGTTGATTGTTGAAAAATTCAATATATATATATTCATAATTCCTTTCTTCATCACCTAAATATTCATCATAAATAGGCTGATAAAAAACATCATGAAGAGTATTTTCTTGACTCTCCAAATTTTCCAAAAGAGTGTGTGGGTGAATCCACGGACCTGGGTAACACTTTTTGGCAAGCGCATTTTGGCAAAAACCAAAAAACGTACCTCGGTTGAGGGTTTAACAAGCCCTCGACCAAGGTTTTAATATCTCGACCGAGGTTTTTTCCAGCCCTC